>CM034234.1:32417586-32808039 GCA_019916065.1 Vitellaria paradoxa
TAATGTCTGTGACAACGATTGCAGACCAAATTGTCAAGGCTTGTGCTTATTATAAAAGGACCATGACTTGGTGCAATGACAGATGCACAGGCAGAAGGGCATAAGAATAAGGACTCTAATAGCAGCTACTTTGCCTAAATAATGCCTAACTATGCTACACCCAATTTACCTCACCCACACATCAGAAAGACTAAGACTAGGTAATAAACCTTTTCGGTTTAAAGCCTTAGCATAGCATAAATGCATGTTTGGCAATAGCAGTAGAATGACAGTTATTGTAAGATCTTGAATCTCCACAAAAGAATTTATTACGAATATATGTTTGCATGTTTGTGTAGAAAGATAACATGGTATGTGTTTGGGATAGAATACTCACGTGTAAAGCAATATCATTAATGAGCAACCCCTCTGCAGAGACATTTCGAACAAACTCCTCCTTGAGCCTTTTGTTGTTGGTGAATAAATAAGCTGCAAGTGGCTTTTCTTTGGAGTTAGTTATATTAAAACTGTCTTCTAGACTGCCAACCTTTAAAAAAAAAACAAACAAACAAACAAACAAAAGACAATGTTATGATGAGTTTACAATCTCGTAGGAAAAAATTAAGTGAATGCCGCACGATATTTTAGATATTAGAACTACACTAAACCTAAAACAAAATCCAATATAGCAACCGCAAAACTAGTATTTTTACGTTCAGGCTTTACTTTTATATCCCTGGCTAAATATTCCATTAACAACCAAGGTAAGTTGATCCCAAGTCCATGACAGGCAAACTTAAAACCTTGCATATGGTGAAGTTCCAAAAGAGGTTCATGTTTTCTAGTTACTATAATCTTTATTAGAGTATCATATGGAAGTTACATTTACAATTTTTGACCAGTGTGAATGGAGACAATTGCAACAAGCACCGGTGATGCTAATTGCCATCAATCTCCAACAAATTTCTTCATCTCTATCAGAAGCATATGCCATAAAACAACAAAGATTAATAGCAATGATCTGTCCAGATTTATACCATGATAATTGGAAGCAATGGGCCAAATATCTCTTCATTCATGATAATAGAATCTTCTGGAACATCCAGCAAAATGGTGGGAGCAATCTTTCTGCAACAATTGAATGAGTCATGAAAGATACGAAAGGCTCATCCCACCTAACTCAACAATAAATAATTCAAACTATAGAAATATATTAAAATGAACATTAATGAAGAACTCACAGGTTGCTTGGGTCCCTTTGACTTCCATGAACTATTTTACCAGAAACCTTGTCATCATCCAAAAGCTTTGCTAAGCGAGCACAGTGGTTGGAACTCACAATGCGAGACAAGTCTTCAGATTTTAATGGATCTTTTCCATAGAACTTCTCCAACTCAGCTTTCAATGCATCTATCTGCAGAATTAATTCCATAAGAAGCAAATCAACAGATCATATCCACAAGTATACATCTTTGCGTGCAGGTAACCTACCAACTGAGAAGCAAAATCTTTTGTTGTTATAATGTGATTAGCAGTAACGCATGCTTGTCCATTATTTAATCCCCACTTGCCTGCAATAATTCGTCTTGCTGTAACCTTGGAAACACACACAATTTTATATCAGCACACAATTATGAAGGATCAAACAAGAGAATATGGCCCCATGAGCCAGGTTATGCAAGGAAAGGAAAGCTCTATACTTTTAAATTTGCATTGGAATCAACAATAACAGGACATTTTCCTCCAAGCTCCAAAGCTACCGGCGTAGGGTGCTCTCTGGCAGCAGCCAACACAATGCATCACACTTTTCCATTGCCTACAAAGACATAGCTTGGTTATACAAAACAATACACAAAAAAAAATGAAAAATATCATATAAATCAAAAAAAAAAAAGAGAGAGAGAGAGAAAGAGAGAGGAAAAAAAAGGACTTTATAAATCAGAACCAGGATAGAGTAGTTAAAATCCTAATATTCAAGGTCAAAGGCTTCCGCACTTTTCCTATTTATTTCGGCTAAAAGCTTACTTCAACTAAATGCTTGATGACAAAAGTTGGCAAAAGAAACTCTCTATAAATTCTTCCATGGTTCTCTCTTTCTACAAATGTTGCATGGATCATAGGATGTTGCGCCTAAAAAGAAGAGCATGGTGTACCAGGTAGCTCTAATGCAACACAAATGTAGGGTGCCACTATAAACGTAGGCATAACCTAACACTCATAATAGTCAAACTATGGATCCAAGCACCACCAAGTTAATCCAATGAATTGCTCCTCCATAGGCACACTGCAAAAGATAAGAATTACACAGTTCCTCGAAAATGATAGCACATATTTCACTGGCTCTCAGTTGACGTTTACATAAATTCTAACTACTCTAGAGGTTAGAGAAATTACACTAAGTTGGCATTTCATGGAGGGGGAATGAAAAGAAAATAGAATTAGGACCGGAAAAATTTGCAATATGATAAGAATGGGAGTTATGAGAAAATAAGAAATGCAAAAATGCACGTCTTATGTTGGACACGAGTAAAATGGAAAAAAGAAAAAAATAGAAATTGACAAATTTGCGAGGTCAAAGAAATGCTAAGGACAGGAGTCCCACGTGCATCAATGGATGCGATTTGCAAAGACCTCAAAGCTCACTAATCGAAAAACAATGCACAAAATGAGAATTAGACTTCTGAGAAATGCAAAAAAAGCATGTGTTACATGCGATGTAGGTAAAATGGGGGAAAAGAAAAAGAAAAGGAAATAGAACTAGGACTGGAAAATTTTTTGTTACAGTAAGAATTGGAGTTATAAGAAAATGAGAAATGCAAAAAAACACATCTTATGTAAAATCGACAAAGAAAACAGAAATAGGAATTGACAAATTTATGATATGGTAAGAATTGGTCATTAGAGAAATGATAAGGACACAAGTTCCACATGCATCAATGGATGGGATTTGTAAATATCCCAAAACTCTCTAATCCAAGAACAATGCACAAAATGATAAGTAGGTTTCAGAGAAATACAAAACAGCACGTGTTACGTACAACGTAGGTAAAATGGAGGGGGAAAAAAAGAAAAAAATAGAATTAGGACTAGAGAAATTTGTGATATGATAAGAATTGGAGTTACAAGAAAATGAGAAAATAAACTATCAAAAAAAAAGAAAATGAGAAATGCAAAAAAGCACGTCTTATACTGGACACGAGTAAAATGAAAAAAGAAAATAGAAATAAGAATTCACAAATTTGTGAAATGGTAAGAATTGGTCATCGTAGAAATGTTAAGGACATGAGTCCCACGTGTATCAACGGATGGGATTTGTAAAGACCTCAAAGCTCTCTAACCCAAGAACAATGCACAAAACGATAATTAAACTTGTAAGAAATGCACAAAAAAAGCGATACGTTTGATGTAGGTAAATGGGGGGGAAAAAGAAAAAAAAAAGATAGAATTAGGACTGGAGAAATTTGCGATATAGTAAGAATTGGAGTTATGAGAAATGGAAAAAAGAACGTCTTATATTGGACATGGGTAAAATGGAAAAAGAAAATAGAAATTGAAATTGAAAATTTGTGATATGGTAAGAATTTGTCGTTGGAGAAATGCTAAGAACACGAGTCCCAAGTTCATCGAATGGAAGGGATTTGTAACGACCTCAAAGCTCACTAATCCAAGAACAATGTGCAAAACGATAATTAGACTTGTGAGAAATACAAAAAAACACGTATTATGTACAATGCAAGTAAAATGGGGGGGGGAAGAAAAGTAAATAGAATTAGAACTAGAGAAATTTTTGATACTATAAGAATTAGCTCACCTTATAATTAATAAGCTACTGGACAAACATACCCATTTAATAATGCTATTGGCTGCTTATATAGGGTTTTTAATGACTTGTAGATTATGTTTATAGCCTTGCCTAAACCTAGCCAAACCAAGGCCACCCATCTCCTTTCTTCTCCTTCATAAAAGAGTGAATATGACTCTTCGTACTACTCAGAACCCCAAATAACCCACTCTTTCAATCCCAATGCATCAGCATTTTCAACCCTGAATAATCCAAATCATTCCTCTTATACCATGCATTTATCCCACATCATTCCAACCAAATCTTGACAATGAAAGGGGATAAGCCATAATAATATTATATGCAAAAAAGAAACACAGATGGTAGAACCACTGAAGACATGATATTCTTTTAAAAAATGTTAAAATGCACACTCCACAAATACAAGCAAATATAAGCATAGCATCCACTGAAGACATGATATTCTTTTGAAAAATGTTAAAACGCACACTCCACAAATACAAGCAGATATAAGCATGGCATCAATATACAAAAAGGGAAGGGAGAAAGAAAGAGAGAAGAATGATTTGACATACTTTTTTAAAGAGTTGGAGATTGAAAGATTTTGCAAGTCTAGCAGACTAGCCACCGCCACTGGAGTGGGCTTTCGTTGAATTCAATCCCCAGGAATTAAAACCAAATTTCAAGTTAAGGAGCAGTGGAAAAGAAAATCAAAAACCGTGTTCAAATTGAAGAACAATTTAAACTTGAACAATATTTAACCAATGGTGATTCAGTAATCTCATTAAAACCACAATTTTGGGGGGTTGTTGAAATCACAATTTTAGAGTCTCATCATAACAAAGAACAAATTATCCGATGCAAAGAGCTAGAAAACAAAAAAAAAAACTATTGCAACGGGAGAAAATTAAAGAAAGTCACAGAGAGAGAGAGACCCAGAGATTGTCTCAGGCTCAAATCAAATGGTTAAACGCCCAAGTGGTCATGAAAGAAATTCAGATAACGAGAGCGCAAGAAAGACGAAACACAATGAGGGTTCTGGAGTCAAATTGAAAATTGAGTTTTATTGTTTCTTCTTTTTAAAAATTTTGAAAAAAAGCAATCTAATTATAGTGAAAACGCGGAGGAAACAGGAAAAATACGGAGGAAAGGAATTTACACACAGAAGACTGAAAGTGAGGGCTCTCCCAAATTCAATTCAAAAACACCCAACTCAACGCCACTTAATCCAGTTGCCCACCGGAGTCAAAATCTCCAGAAATCATGTTCAAATTGAAGAACAGTTTAAACTTGAAACAGATTTGAAATCACAATCTTAGGGTTTATCAAAATAAAGAAAAAACCATCCAATGTAGAAATGTAACGAAGAGGAAAAGATAATTGAAAAAATCTCACCAAAAACCTTTGCAACAAGGAGAAATTTAACGAAAGTTACAAAGAGAGACCATCATCTTGAGAGCGTCTCACGCTTGGTTTACCGAAGGTTTAAATGTCCAAACGGTACTGAGAGAACGTCGGGTAGCGTGTGCTTGCAAGTCAAAAAAAACTGAAAAACGAGTTCCCCTTTTCTTCTGTTCAAGGTTTGTTTGAATTAAGAAAAAGTGAGTATATTGAGAGTTTGTAGTACGTGAAAGAAAAAAATTAATGTGATATAAAGTTAATAGTGATTTATAGAGATTTTTAATGTTTTTTTTATGCCAAACGCAACTCAAATTGAAAAATTTTGAAAAAAAAATCTAACTATGTAACATTATATTTTCTTTTTTTTTTTTCTTACTTTCGCTTCAAGAAAAAACATTATTTTTTTTAAATAAAATAACTCACAATTTTTTGAATTGATCTTGTTTTCTTTTCGAGTAGATTTTTTTAATTAGTGTAATATTAAACTAATAAAACGTAAAAAATATTAATGACTTAATATATTTTTTATTAGAAGAATTCATTAAAATTTTTTTAATTATTTTCAATAAAAATTATTAAAATATATACATTCTATTATCACACTGCTCTAACATAACTTTAAGATAAATGAATAGATTAAGAGACTTTATAGTGCACTTTCATTGCAAACTCAACATTAAATAAATATGCATTGAATAAATATAACCATTAAATATGTAAATTTTATGTGAAATTTATAATTATACTTGTATAATTGTTATATTTGTCAAATGTTAAATTAGTAATGAAAAAATACACCTTCCTAAGACAATCATCTGGGTCAACCATATATTAATTTTACTTTCATTTACTTATAAATTTTAATTTTATCCCATTGTTATTAAGTTTTTAACTATATTATTATTTTTTTATTTTTACTTCTATTTATCTTAAAAATATAATTTTACCTCCCAATTGTTAGTATTGGGTCCCTCCATACAGAATCGAGCCTAGTAAGTGAGACAATCACGTTAGACTAACTTATTTTATAAGACCTATTTTTTCTTTTTAAATGCAATGGAGCCTATTATACTTAATAATTCACCAAAAAAATTTAAGATTATTTTCTCAATTGATTTTTGTAGTTCTAAAATTTCAAGTCATTATCTTGTAAATTTAATATTAAATCTTTTTGCATATATTATATATATTTTTTAAATTTTATTAAAATATTTTTTATATATTTTAATTAATTTACTATTTTGAAAATAAAATTTTCAAGATATTACAACTGCAACAAGATAACTCCCATTAGGTTGGTACGGTAAAAATGAGAGAGATGGGATAAGGTATGAAATGACACTTTTGTCCTTTCACTGAGATTTTTTTATGAATTATTATAAATTATTTTAAAATATGAATTTGGATAATAGCTTACAAATCATTTTAATATTTTTTAATTATTGAAATAATGTATCATTAGAATTTTATATTAAATTATAAAAAATTAAAAAAAATAATTTTTAAATTTATAAATAATTGTACAAAATCTAGACACTAATTTGGCCAACTTTATGGTTGATCATGCTTTAACATAAATTGTAACAAAAATATGCAAGGGTATTTTTGTTAATTTTTTTTATACACAATCCTACATTTAATCCCTATTACACCAAACATAGGAATTATATCAAAATATGAATTTGGATAATAGCTTACATATCATTTTAATATTTTTTAATTATTGAAATAATGTATCATTAGAATTTTATATTAAATTATAAAAAATTAAAAAAATAATTAATTTCTAAATTTATAAATAATTGTACAAATTCTTGACACTAAGCCAACATTATGGTTGATCATGCCTTAACATAAATTGTAATAAAAATATGCAAGAGTATTTTTGTTAATTTTTTTTTTATACACAATCCTACTTTTAATCCCTATTACACCAAACATAGGAATTATATATCCAATGAGATTGATCATCCTATGTTAACCTACTAATTTATCTGTATCCCACCTCATCTTATTTGGAAACCAAATTTACCCTATATTTCAAATGAGTAGTGATAATGATTGAGTAAATATTATTAATACCAGATCATATTCAATGCGCTCTCTATGTATTTACCCTGCATTAATTATGTTATGACATTAACAATATATGCTTTGATATTATCACCACTCATTTCAAATATAAGATTTTGATTCAATTATATAAGTATATTAAAACAACTTTACCACATAATTTTCCTAGTTATTATCACAATAGAAGAAAATCTCCAAATTTTTAGTTAAAAATAATAATAAGAAAGAAGAAAAGACTTTTGAAACAGTTCCTATTAAGGAAAAAACAACTAAAAGGCACATAATATAACAAACGGGAAAATTTTTAATGAAATTCTAAAATAAGAATTTAAAAATCAAACATGGAAAACATTCAACAATATTCTAGGTTGAAAATTGTAAAAACTCATTATCCTTGCTAGAGAAAAATATATTATAAAATATCAAATTATTTAAGGTTCGCTCGAGTTCAACTCAAAATCTGAATTAACTTTGTAAACTCATTAAATTTAACGAATTTAATTCAAACATTCTATTGCTCAACTCATTTGTATTCATTTATACCTTTGAAAAACTATACATTAGTTTAGAAACCAAACTAATAATCTGTCAATTAGGAAAGAATAATATACTGATAGCTAATGGAGAAATCTTGAGTTGTTTGTAAGATATTAAATGAAGGCTAAAAATTATAAAATATATGCAATAACAGAAGAGAGAACAGTGAAGCAAGATCTGGATAAAGTAAGAGAGCAATTATAATAATGACCGAAGATATTAAAAGAAATGAAGATTTTAAAAAAAATGATCATAAGATTGAAGCATTCCATGACATATGAAGTTAACCATATACCTGTTGCTAGTTTGGTTCTGTAAGTGCATTATGTTGTTGGCCCCTACTGATACGAATTTATGGCGTACGGTCGCAACCAATTCGTCTCAATGTAATCAATTGCTTTAGCACACAACATAAATTCCTTCTTTAGCACAAAAAGTTGTTTCTTGTATGTGGATATATTCGATGAGTACACAAGGGGTAGCCCAAGCATGCTAAAATAGTGCCCAAGTCTTATCATCAAAAAAACTCCTACACTTTGAATACACATTCTTCTCGATATGCCACCAACATAGGAGATGGATGGCCGTAGGTAACACTTTTTCAATGGCATTGAGTAGGCCTAACTCCTTGTCTGTGACAATAACGCTGCGAAGCGCATCAAGATCCATCATTCCCTTCAACTTCTCCAACACCTAAATGTAGTTCTCCTCTTTCTCCCTATTGATGAATGCATGTGCAGTCGAGAAAGTCATGTCTGTGGATGTAACCCCAACAATTTGGAGTGAAAGAAAACAATACCTATTGGTCTTGTAAGTGCAATACATCAGCAACACCTAAGGAAAGCATGCAAAAACTCACCTGAAATGGGATGTGAGCAAAACAAGCTTGTCAAACAATCATTCTCATCCTTCAGATGAAAGTAGATGTATCCATTCTCTTGTAGCTTGGAAAATAGATATTACATTTGCATTCTTCCCACTCGTTCCTGTAACCGATGCTTGTACCATGTATTGTACATGGATTTAATTGTAGTGACATTCAATTTATCGTTTGCTTTAATTAAACTTAGGATCTCTCTCGATTTAGAAAATGATGAAGCACACATATCAACAAGCATAGTTATCTGCAATAAAGACTACCTCCCAACATAAGCATGCCCCTCAAATTATTTCGTAGGAGGATGATTGTAATTGCCGTTGACAACAATGACGGTCCAACCTTCCATTACACATTTCAATTCAAATGGGCATTCACATTTCTTAGTATTCGTGATGCACGATATCTTCTTTGCCCCTTTTACACAACTTTCTTTGCCCTTTAGCTCATTTATTTTGCCTCCTTTACCTTTTGCCTTGCTAACATACGATCTATATTTTCCACTCCGTTCACATGAAAATCGAATCCTTAGGCTTCAATTCTTTGGCATTTTCTCCAACCTCTTAACAATAATTACCAATCCGTGTTGTTTGCCTGTTGTTGATATCCAATGTCTTAACTCATCTTCATTTGGGAAAGCCTACAAATATGGTTCAAAATTTAATTCAAGGCCCGGTAAGGAAAAAAATCTGAAATAAAAAATAGTAAATTATTTCAATTAAAACACTCATGAAGTTCGTTGTAAAAATCCCTATGTAATTGTATAAACCCAAAGAACCTGTGTGGTTGCCATGCATTGAAGCATCACCATAAAAGTCCTAAAAGTAGAAAAAAAATTTCAGAAAATGGGTTTCTTACTCTTTGTTTATGTTCTGGTAGTTAGCTGCTGAAAGATATAGCTGTCGAAAAAAGATACTTGTTATAGTAGGGTGTTGTCGAAATACCTAATGTATTTCAGTAAGTATATGTTGAGAATTATGTCAGAAAAAAAATTTCTACTCTAATATCTTTACGGTAGCATACTGTCGAAATAGTATACAAATTTTAACAAGTACCTGTTGAAATATGCTAACCACGAATGGGACTACTGAAAATTATTTTTTTTTTAAATTCATGATAATTCAATAGCATGCTATCGAAATATTATACATAGTTTAGGAAGTAGCTATTGAAATATACTAATTATATTTAGAAAATAACATAAATATTTTAGTGGTTAGCTGTCGAAATAACAAACTGAATCCGACATATACTTAACGAAATATACTAATATTTTTAATGGAGTGATGTCAATAAAGAGTAACAATTTTAGTGGACGGGTGTCAAAATTCTGGGCAGATAGATAAAATGAAATTTTACCTCTTGTTGCGACTTTCCATCCTAAACAACAATTTCTGTTCCAACAATCTCTGTTCCAGCATCATTCTTCTCAAAATTGTCAATAGATCTTGATTCTATTATCAATTCTTCCTAATTTAAATCTTCAAAACCTAAATTTTCATCTTCTTCTTTGTTGATGAAAAGAGAGGAACCTTGCATTTCCATCCTCTCATCCATAGAGGGGACAAAAGATAAAGAGTGATAGAGAGAGAGGACCACAAAGTGAGTGAGAAGAAGAACAACAATAGTGAACACTTTGAAGAAAAAGAAGAAGCGGGAAGAAGAAGGAGGAAAGAGAGATTGGGTTGTGGGAGTGAAATTTTATATAGCGTTTTTTAGAGTATAGGTTATATATAGTAAATATAGAGGGCAAGGATGTCATTTTGAATTAAGGCATTTTTGTCCTAAGAAAAAATTTAACAAGACCGTAGTAGAAAAATAAAGTCATGAATAGTGGCACCCTATAAGTATTACCAAGACAAAGTCAAAGTGGTAAGTACGACTTCTTTACCACTTATCATAACTAGTACTTATCACTTTAACTGAAGTCATAAGTGACACTTATAATTTTAATTTATTTAAATATTTAATTAAATAAAAATTATTTTTAATAAAAAATAATATATTATTATAATAATTTATTTGTTAAGATAAAAATTTACAATTAAAATGACTTCAATTAAAATGAGTTTTTAATAAATAATAATTACTTGTTAAAATAACTTATTTTTATAAATTTATATTAATTATTATTAAAATAATAATTTATGAGTAAAAATTTTGTTTTATTAAATATTTTTCAATTAAATTAATATTTTATTTATTTATTAATAATTTATACAACATCAAAATATTATTTAGTACTCACTATTGCAATATTACTAGAAATTTCACCATCCTTATTTTTTTTAAATAGATGCACTGGCATGAATTGAATTTTCTATCTTATTTTTCATATTGTGTCAAAATAATTAGTACTTTTTTTTTCAAAATTTGAAAGAACTAGGGGGCTTTTGGAGTATCAAAAAATAATTAAAATGTGATTTGGATAACTTTTTAGCATTTTGGTACGCATTCATCAAACCACATTTTTTAAAGATGAATATTGCCGTTTTTAACTTTGCGTCAAATTTTCAGAGAGGAAATCTATTCGAACAATTTTTTTGGTCCGTTTAAATGGTTTTTGTCAGAATGTTTTGAAATTTGTTGAAATATTTTTGAAATTTGTAGAAAAGTTATCGGGATTTGTTGAGATATTATTCGAGTTTGTGAAAAGTTTATTGAGATTTGTAAAAATTTGTTGGTATATGTAGATATATATAAATTTATAGAAATTTTACAAAATACGGGGAGGACAAAATATGTTAAAGAGTTTAAAGATTTTCTAAGATTTTCAGAGATTTACCCACTTTTTCGGCATGCTAAATGCACCCCTAATTGTAGAACTATATAAAGATTCTGAAATTTCTAATAATATTGTAACAGTGAGTACTAAACAATATTTTGATGTTGTACAAATTATTAATAAATAATACATAAATTAAATATTAGTTTAATTAAAAACTATTTAATAAAATAAATATTTTACTCATAAATCATTATTTTAATAGTAATTAATTTTAAATCATAAAAATAAATTACTTTAACAGGTAATTATTATTTATTAAAAACTCATTTTAATTTAATAAAATAAGCCATTTTAATAGTAAATTTTTGTTTTAATTTTAATAAATAAATCATATGATAATATATTATTTTCATTAAAAATAATTTTAATTCAATTAAATATTTGAATAAGTTAAAATGTGCACCTATTTTGAAGTCGTTAGTGCTACGTATGATTTTAGGCAAATTGCTATTGGACTGAAGTTGTTAAAGTCATAAGTGGCACTAACGACTTTGACCCTGTTTTGATAAATACTTTTGTTTTACCTAATTTTAGTAAATTGGTTTAATGTTAAACATTACAGTAAAAAAAACTCTCATGAGGAGAACAAATAAAAGAGAAATCACCATTGAGAAGGATGATCACGAAGGCATTTTATAACGGTAAAGTCGTAATTTTTATAACAATAAGTTGTAATTTTTTCTTTTAATTGAGGTGAGGTTTGGAGTTTCAAAAAAATTCAAAATTTGGTGTAAAAAATGACACATGATAAAATTTAATTGAAAAGAAATTGAGAAAATTTGGAATTTTTTTAGAAACTTTTCGAAAAATGTGAAGCTCCAAATAGAGAAGCCTAAAAATTATGATAGGGTTCAAGCTACTATTCCAATTTTTTTACCATACAAGAGAGGAATCGAACCAGTGACCAACTATGTAGGAAGCAAATACATCAACTAGTGCGTTAATAATGCAGAGGGCTAGTAAAGTTGTAATTAAGAAAGATGATTATAGAATAAATAAGCGGCTTTAAAAGTCATCTTTTATAAAGGTGACTTTCAAACGAAGAAAAAATAAATTTTTTATTACATGAATATGTGGTTACAAAAGAGATTTTTTTTTTTTTTTTGGGATTTACAGAGCATTTAAGCACAAATTATGCAAATGCTACGGGAGTAACACAAATATGGGAATTGCTGTTAATAAAATTACAGTTTGGGACCGCGGTGTTTAGCTTGGCTTGAAAACACCATATGGCATGACAGTTATGAAAGAAACACGATCTGAGATGGCATTTGTTAGGCGCTGGGATGAAATGCAATTTCAAATGGTGGTTTTTGAATAGCCTTCCTCCCCCAGCTATGCATCACTTGATGTTAGAGCAAAAACCTGCAACCACAAAACAACTGTACCAACAACTAAAATGTAGTTGGCAAGCAGTACAAAATTACAAGTCAACACGAGCTAAAAAATTGCAAGTCAACGCATGCTAAAAAAATGCCAAAGCGGGTTCAACCACAGATCATACCGCTGTTTGGTATAGGAACTGAGAAACGGGCTATTTTAGAGTGTGTTTCTTTATCAATAGCCATATGAGAAGGTGATTTTAGGAGGCATCAGTTGCAATCTCAAAATGCATTTTTAGCATCTACAACTCTCCCCGCCCAGACCACTCTCGGTCACTTACTCGATCTCCCTCTCAGTCTTTCAGTGTCTGTCGCTTTCGTCTCTCTCACTTGTCGCGATTGATTCACCGGCGATCTCCTCCATTTTCGCGATCTATCACCGCTAAAATGCTTTTTTGGCATTTGTATGTTGCCTGCCCAGACCAGTGCTCAATCACTCGGTCTCTCTCTCACTCTTTTAGTGTCTCGCTCTCATCTCTCTAACCTGAAGCTTGCGACCCAATGATGATCTCTTCTATCTTCGGATTAGGCAGTGCTTCTCCACTATTGCTATAAGTTCTCCCGCCTAATTTATTCGCCACACATCGTTTGTCTCATATTTGCCTCCTACCATTTGTTGAAAACATTGGTGTGCCTTTGATTGACCATAGATCGATCGTTGGTATTTTATTGGTACTCTTTTGTTATTTTTTTGGTCCCCATTCTAACTAAACTCCATCCTCGTGAGGCAATTTCCCAACGCAATTAGCTTTTGGATTATTATGTAATCCTTCAATACTTCAACATGTATATAGGTCAACGTTGTAGGCACGTTTCATGTTTACATGGTAGGAAGTTTTGCAACAAAATTATGAATTAATAGTGCGATGTATATTTATCCATAAATTGCCTTCCCTATTCGCCATTTTAGAAATTGTGATTGTTGAATTTGAATTTTCAGTTGGTAATTTGGCTTTTCAATTATAAATTTAGTGACGTTTATTTGGGTTTATTTATTTCATTATGCGATTTTTGATTAGAATTGTTAAAAATTGTGACATTTTTCAATTTTGTTATTTGGGGGTGTAGATTAAGAATTTATAAGATTAGAATTATTAAAAATTAAGTAGAAATTGCAATGATTAGAACTGTTAAAAATTAATAAAAATTAAAATGGTTAAAATTTGTGACAAATAAAAATTGATTACAAATTGTGATAATTAAAAATTGTTATTAATTAGTCAACCTTACCAATCTAAATTTAAAATTAGAATTTAAAAAAAAATACTCCCACAAGACTAAATTTTTAATTGCTCTTATAAAAATAAGCTTAATAAAAAATATTATTATTAATCATATGTGTTTTATAAAATGAAACAAATATAGTAAATGTAATTAATTAAAATTTAAAATTAGAAGTTAAAAAAAATTACTCTCCCAAGACTAAATTTTTAAGTGGTTTTATAAAACTAAGATTAATAAAAGAAATATTATTATTAATTGTATGTGCTCTATAAAACAAAACAAATATAGTAAATATGACTAATTTAAATTTAAAATTAGAATTTAGAAAAAAAATCACTCCCCGAAGACTAAATTTTTAATTGCTTTTATAAAAATTAGATCAATAAAAAGATTATTATTAATAATATATGTTTTGTAAAATAAAACAAATACAGTAAATGTGATTAATTTAAATTTAAAATTTGAATTTAGAGAAAAAATCACTCTCCCATGATGACATTTTTGAGTGGTTTTATGAAAATAAGATTAATAAAAAATATTATTATCAAACATATGTGCTTTATAAAAATAAAATAAATATAGTAAATGTGACTAATTTAAATTTAAAATTAGTATTTAGAAAAAAAAATCACTCCCCGAAGACTAAATTTTTAATTAGTTTTATAAAAATAAGATTAACAAAAAAATATTATTATTAATCATATGTGCTTTACAAAACAAAACAAATATAGTAAATGTGATTAATTTATATTTAAAATTAGAATTTAGAAAAAAAAATACTCCCCCAAGATTAAATTTTTAAGTGTTTTTATGAAAATAAGATTAATAAAAAATATTATTATTAATCATATGTGTTTCATAAAATAAAACAAATATAGTAAATGTGACTAATTTAAATTTAAAATTAGAATTTAGAAAAAAAATACCCCCAAAGACTAAATTTTTAATTGGTTTATAAAAATAAGATTAATAAAAAATATTATTATTGATCATATATGCTTTATAAAACAAAACAAATATAGTAAATGTAATTAATTTAAATTTAAATTAGAATTTAGAAAAATAACTACTCTTAAACCCAATTAATATTCGCTATTTTTTTGTATTTTTAAATTTTAGAAACATTAAGAGTTGTTGTATTTCCTTTTGAAACCCATGACCAAGTGAATTACCTTTCAGAACCCAAAAGCATAAGTCCCATTTTCAAAAGTTTTGCGAATTTAAAAGATCTCACACCATTCGTTGAAGAATAAAACTTAAGATTAATAGTTAAATCTTAGTTTGTGAGAGAGAAATTTTCAAAAATCGTCATGTTTTATTATATAGATATAGGATCCATTAATATTTAAATATATAAGATCCAAACAAAGCATAACATAGATTGATCTTATCATGAATATTGAGTAATCAATCTTATTTAATTTTTTCAAATTTCCTAATCTTGGGTTCGTATTTTTGTAACCGAAGGTAAGATGTCGAAAAAATACGTGACTGTGTTCTACTATGAGAGTGGAAATGTAACTTCAAGTGTTGAGGAATCGTTATATGATCGTGACTATGAGGAGAGCATTTGGGTTGCTACTACTATAAGTTATAACGAACTAATACTCGAACTGTGCAAAACATTGGGCATAGATAAAACTTGGGTGAAGCTTAATGTTACATATCAGTATCCGGTGATTGTTGGACCTACAGCTCATTATAAGCCATTTTAGGTGAAAAATGACAATAGGGTTAGGGGAATAATGGATGCAGTAGATCGGTTGAAATGGTCACATGTTGACTTGTACTTAGATCATTAAGTATTGTTAGTTGATTCTCCTCAACACGCACTAGTTGTCGCTGATGTGCATGCAACACCTATCTTTAACTCCAAGGGAGATCATGCTTCCAATCCTTATGATCTCCAATTGCCCAATAGTCCCGTGCATGTAGAGTTTCCTGAATGGGGTGCAGTCCAGGAACTAGCTGAGCATGAGGAGCGAACAGGTGTTGCTGCATCGGTTGTGCCTCCAACCCTAGAAGATATGCCTTTTTGGTTTTTATAGTAATTTGCCTTTTTGGTTTTTAGTTTCTTGAATTCTGAAAAGATAATTTAAACAAGCTTCACAAAGATTGGAAGTCTTTTTTGGAGGAATAGACAACTGAAAAGATAATAATACACAAAGTAAATAACACCAACAAAAAATGAACCTAACTTATATTCCAGATTTTAGAAACGAATAGATGAACGAGAAAACCCAATTAACTGAACTAAAACTATAAACTGATCTAAGGCACTAAAAATACCTCTATCATTTATGATATTTGGTCAGACTACTCTCTTTTCATCAAATTAAACTCCGCATGAAGGTTATTTGTTATTAAGAGAGACATATAACAATCGAACAGAGAATCTAAGACAACGTACCTGAGAAGGCGAGTGTAATTGTTGATGGGCGAATGAAGAATACCCCTTCTCCTCAATCACAATTTTCAGATTCTCAATCAAGCGCTGGCTGCGAGCGATGTGTAAATCTGGATTTTACAAAGAAGGCACAAAGCGAGAGGAACGCACAAAGCGGGAAGATGGAGCGGAAGGAATGAAAAGGTTACAGGATCGGTGGCTTTGGGTTTAATTTTAAGATTTAAAATATTAAATTAATAAAACTAATTAATTTTGTAATAATTATTTGTGGAGTTCTAATATTGTTTATTTTGAGATGTTCTTTTAATTAAATTTATTTAATTATTTATTAAAATTATTTAGTAAAATATATTTTACTTAAATTAAATTAATTAAATCATAAATAATTTAATTTAATTATGATATTTATTTAAAATAATTTAATAATAATTATTAAATGAAATTAAATTAAAAATTAATGTAATTTAATTATTTATTATTAATTATTTTATATGAATTAATTTAATTATTAAATTAAATAAATTAATTATGATATTTATTTCAGATAATTTAGCAATAATTAATTATTAAATTAAACTAATTAATTTAGTTCTAATATTTACTAAAAAATAATTTATATTAATTTATATAATTAATTTAATTTATTGAATTTAATTATATTATTTATTAAAATAACTTATTTTAATAAAATATTTGAATAAAATAATTTATTTTTATGTAATGTAATAAAAATAGAAAAAGTTTTAAAATTAACAAAATATTAACAACAGAAAAGAAAATTAGAGTGAAAACACCTTTTTTCTATTTGCATTTTTATATTTATGTGTTCATTTTTTTGGAAACAAAAAAATATAAACAGGTTTATCAAACATGTTTTTGTTGCGAGTTTATAAAATTTTGAAAAAATAAACAGAAAAACAGAAACGAAAACGTTACCAAACGGGGCCTATATATGTTTTAATGTTGGAAAATAAAAGTTGTCACAATAAAAAATTTCAGTCCCACCAAAACAAAAAAACATATATATTTGCGCAAAATTCTTCCTTAGGTTTCAGTGTTAAAATTTAGTGGCAACAAAATATCCTTATCGCTTAACATTAATGCTTCACTAACAATTTATATTACTTATCACAAAAATAATCTTGAAATGTATTTTCAGTGACAATAAAAAAATGTTGTAACTAAATAATATTTATTAGGACGATATTTTTTATTATTTAAATTAAATAAATTAATAATAATTCATAAATTCTATAAATTAATAATAATTATTCAATTTAATTTTAACTGTATAAATTAATTTAGTTATATTATTTTTTAAATTAGCTAGATTAAATTAAATAACTTTTAATTATATTATTTATGAAAAATAATTTTAGTTTAACAAAATATTTGAATAAAATAATTTTATCTTAATGTGATGCAACATAAATACACAAATTGTTAAAATTGACAAAAATATTTATAAAAAAAAAGTAAATTTTTTTTTGTTTAAGTTTTTATTTTTTTCGAAAAAAAAAATTTAACAAATACATTTTTGTTGCCTATTTTCAAAAATCTATAAATAGAAAAAGAAAAATAGTAAATATAAATATTACCAGCGACAAAATTCAGTGACAATAAAATTTGTCACTAAATATTTTCAGTGACAAGAAAAATTTTGTCACAATAAAAAAAATTTAATTTTACAAACACATTAAATTTTTTGGCACCAATACTTTTATAACTTTTAGTAACAAGATTCAGTGACAATAAAATAACTTTGTCACTGAAACACTGAATGTCAATGTTTCAGTGACAATTTATGTTACTTGTCACAAAAACAATCTTAAAATATTTTTTCAGTGACAACAAAAAAATATTGTCACTAAATATCATATATTTGTGACAATATTTTTGATTGTCACAAAAAACTTGTCACTGTAACTCACTTTTCTTGTAGTGCTACTAAACTAAAAAGACATGGCCAGTTTGAGATCACCAAGTACGAGGGCCTCATAGCTATGTTTAGGCTCGGATGAATCGAGATCACTCTTAGTTAGATGCAGATTAAGTTGCAACACACATACAAGAATTGGTGAAGAAAGCTCCATCAGTTTCAGTTGCTTTTTTAGCTCTAGTAGTAAATAATTAATTACAATACATAATATTAAAGAGCAAAGCAGGGGCTGCAAAACAGAAGGCAACAACTAGCATTTTTGGTGACTGGGATGAATCATACAGTAAGTTACCTGTATTTTTTCATGCAGTGCAAAAATATAATCCCGACACCGTTGTCGATTATCACCACCATCCTAGACTGGTCGCTGGTACTACCATCCTGCAGTATGTGTTTTGGGCATTCAAGCCATCTATCGATGGCTTCCAATTTTGTAGACCCGTCATAACAATAAATGACACTCACCTGTACGGAAAGTATAAAGGGAAGCTGTTAATTGTCATGGGAACTGACGCTAACTTACAAAACCTTTCATTGGCTTTTACTGTTTTAGACAAAGAGTCTTTTGATAGTTGGTACTGATTTCTGCGTAACTTAAGGAGACATGTAGTCCCAAAGAGGTGAGGCTTATGTTTAACTTCTGATAGGTGCAGTGGCATAACTAGTACTATAAAAACCCCCAACTCTAGATGGAGGCCCCCTATACCTTCCATAGATTTTGTTTGAGGCACGTGGAAACTAATTTTAAGAAGAAATTCTCCGGCTCCCATTTAAATAAGTTGATGCCTCATGCTACAGAAACTCCACAAATTTGCAAGTTTGATTCGATAATAGAAAAGATTAGAGATCTCAATTTCGTTACATGGAAGTATTTAGTAGGGATCACCAAGGAGTAGTGGACAATGTCTCATGGTGGAGGCCTTAGATATGGGAATGAGATAATGAATATTTCTGAATGTTTCAATAATGTCATGTGGGGTGCCAAATCATTACCTATTGCAGCATTCACTCAATTTACATTCTATAAAGTTATAACATACTTCAGTAATAGAAATGAAGTTTCAGTGGCAACTCAAGAGGCTGGGGTTCGGCACTAGGAGTCTTAGAATTGATTGATAAATATCAACAACGTGCTCGAGGTCATAAAATTATGCGATTTAATCACATCGATGGGGTGTATGAGGTAACTACAGGCAACGCGTAAATGAGGGTGGCCATGTTCAGGTGGTTTCTCTAAAAGATCAAAGTTGCACATATGGTAAATGGAGCAACCACCGGATCCTATGCTCGCATGTCATTACCATTTGTGAGGAACGTCGTTACGACTGGATGGCCATGATTTCAGCAGAGTACAGCAAAGATGCCTATGTTAACACATATGCTCCCTGTTTCCACCCCTTACATGATCTAAAATATTGGGAAGTGCCAAATGTCCTAACATTCATCCCAAATCAACCTTTGAAACGACAAAAAGGAAAACCAATGTCTACTCGCATTATGAATGAGATGGATAGGAGTGAAAGTTCAACTAAGTTACGGTGTGATGTTTGTCGTGCCAAGGGACATACTAGGAGGAACTTTTATAAGACCTATTGTTCGACATTAGGGTAGATGAGTTGACACACCTCAGCACGAGGAACCAGATGTGGCATAGCCCTATGCACCAAATGTGGCACAGCCAGCCGATCCACCAGCAGTGGCACCTCTAGTAGCAGGGCTAGCCCCCTAATGCGACCAGCTAACCCATATGGCTACAGGTATGACAATGTTAAATTAGTTAATATATTTATATTTATTCTACGATGTTACTTGATTTCATAATGAACTAATAAATATATTCAAATTGGGACAACAGATGGTATGGGGGGCTTATGTTGACGTCTTCACATACTCTAGTCGAGTCTAGGGACCAATTGAACTTGATGGTAGAGTCACAGATGACATGGCAGCCATATTCAGCGGATTTAGATGTCCCAGCTCATGACTGAGAGATATGAAATACGAGATCACCATTGATATGCTTTGACATCGTTGAAATGCATTTACCCGATTGTGTCATGCGATAGTTCGAGATGATTCAGCATGAGCCCCCAATTTGTGATACATCTCTCGGGTTACACATTATTGATCATCGAGGTAGGGCTAGCATTGAGTGGAGTATCGCGTATGTTGATCATATCGCTGCCTGGAATGATCGTCATGCTCGGGTGGTCACAGGCAACATATTTATAGGTCGGATGGATTGTAGTGATCCTTATATGCAGTGGTACGAGATGATTACTAGACATCCTATCGAGCCTCCTCATGATGTGCCTCCTATTAGGCCCCAGCCGATGGCGGCCACCAAGGAGATTTAGCCCCAGCCGATGGCTGCCACCAAGGAGATTTAGTAAATATCTATTCTTAGTACACATACAATGTATATATTCTTGTTTAGTTATGGTTTTTTTATTTTTATAATTCTAACACTTGGATTATTTTTTACAGGTATAGACTGCAGTCATGGCCACACAGATTGCAGTAGAGCTCTTCACTTGCACTTATATGGAAGAGGTACATTGGTCAGCAATGAGGCTGAGGATAGTTGGTCGGAGGAGCGTTATAGCTCTAAACGAGGAGTGACCACTTCTAGAAAGTGCGTCTAAACTAACCCCCAAGTGCAAGGGTGTACGATGTAGTTTTAACTCGGTGAGTCCGAGGTCGAATCCATAGGGAACTATGAGGTTGAACACTAGGGTTTTCTAAGTTCTTCTATTTACTAGTTCCGTTTCAAAAATAGAAAAAGAAAATAATAGGTTCTGGATTTGAAGAGAGTTGATTAAGTAACTAGCAACCAAATAAAAGTAAATTGCAAAAATTAAACTAAACTAAAATTGTATTCTAACTAACAGAAAAGCAAGATATAAAATTAAGCTAAACTAAAATAATAAAAGCAAGAAAACTATGCATTCAAAATAATTTTTGATTCTTGATTCAACTTTCAATTCTGGGTAGTTTACTACTTCACAATGGCATTTGTTAAATACTACAATCTAAAGTTCACGTGGAAGGAACAAATAGATTGGAAAGATGTTTTCGTTA
This sequence comes from Vitellaria paradoxa, assembly GCA_019916065.1. Classification (NCBI taxonomy): domain Eukaryota; kingdom Viridiplantae; phylum Streptophyta; class Magnoliopsida; order Ericales; family Sapotaceae; genus Vitellaria; species Vitellaria paradoxa. The sequence continues at coordinate 32,439,077 of CM034234.1, forward strand.
GGGTTCTTAATTTCCCAATACTCGATCTTATATTCGCGTTTAGGATTATAAAACCGGAAAGATTTTCTATAAAACACTTAGGTTCAAATCTGATTTAGGGTTTGTTAAAAAATATTAAGAAAGTTTTAATAAAAAATCTTTACCAGTAATTACAGAGAATTTAGTCAAATACTTTTGTTTTCGAAAGCTTTTCAAACAAACGAAATCAGATTTGAGTTCAAATCCTATTTTTAGTTTGTCCAAAAATATTAAACAAATTTTAATTAAAAACTTTTACTAGTGATTGCAGAGAATATAGTTAAAGGTTTTCGTTTTCAAAAGTCTTTAGTCGAAAACCTTTGTTAAAAAATATTAAGAAAGTTTTAATAAAAAATCTTTACCAGTGATTACAGAGAATTTAGTCAGAGACTTTTGTTTTCGAAAGCTTTTCAAACAAACGAAATCAGATTTGAGTTCAAATCCTATTTTTAGTTCGTCCAAAAATATTAAATAAATTTTAATCAAAAACTTTTACTAGTGATTGCAGAAAATATAGTCAAAGGTTTTCGTTTTCGAAAGTCTTTAGTCGAAAACCTTTGACTAAATTCTCTGCAATCACTAGTAAAAGTTTTTGATTAAAATTTGTTTAATATTTTTGGACGAACTAAAAATAGGATTTGAACTCAAATCTGATTTCGTTTGTTTGAAAAGCTTTCGAAAACAAAAGTCTTTGACTAAATTCTCTGTAATCACTGGTAAAGATTTTTTATTAAAACTTTCTTAATATTTTCTAAAAAACCCTAAATTAGATTTGAACCTAAGTATTTTCATAGAAAATCTTTCCGGTTTTATAATCCTAAACGAGAATATCGCAAACCATGTGAAGAGTCTACACACATTCCATAAATCTTAGTAACTTACCCTTCCTTGATTCGTTGAATCAAGAACTAGGGTTTTACGCTAGCATAACTTTAAGCGAAGTAAAATCAACCAATGAACACATATTTAATGGGTCTATTGAACAAAGCAAAGAAACAATATTATTGAAATGAAAAACGAAAGCCAACATATTTTGAAATCGAATTCGAAACGTAAGAATGAACAATCACTATTGTACAAAGCTTACACAAACTCCAAAAAGTCTTCAAAACATTCTACGAACATTAAAAATCGCTAAAAACTATTTAAACTCTAAAAAAATGAAAAACTAAACTAGGGCTATTCTCTTAGTTCGGCCATACATCAGGATTTATAAGGGGTAACAAGGAAACCCTAAAGATGAGATTTAAAATCGTGCACCCAGCACACTATTGTCCAGACCATTTGGGTGGGGTTCTGGACCACAGAACCTTGATTCCCCAAGTTCTTCTCCCTCTTGAAGTCGTGTCTTGCTTCTAACAACTTTCTATCTTCAACTTCTAATGCGATTTTAACCTCAAAGATGATGGATTCAGGCTTCGGCTAAAACATGAAAGTTGTAGCCCTTTGAGTCTTCTTTCCAACCCAAAAAGTATTAGGTCAATCCGTATTGTGAGCGAAAAGATATGGTCAAAATAATGACAGGGTGTCAAGCTGAAACTTCAGCTACACACCACTTCAACTATTTTGAATTTCGAACCATTTTTTTCTTCTCGACAGCCACTTTCATCGCTGCTAATCTCAATTATTTCGCCCTTTTTCCTATAATTAAGAAAATAAATACTATAAGTAATAAAATAATGATAAAACTCCAAAGTTAATTACTTAAATGCATCAATGAGTATCAAAATGTGGAGTTTGTAATTACACTTTTCAAATGTAATCAAGGAGCATCGAATCACAGGAGATATTAGTAGATCTACATTAGATAGAGCTGGACTGTCTTATTCAACTGGCAATGGACCGTTTGGCTCAGCTGGAGCTGCACTTAGAGCCAGACCGTCTACTTTGGTCTGCTATCAATTTCAGCCAACGATGGACCTTTTGTTTTTGCCAGGGTTAGCCATCCATGTCACCAAGTTCACCTATTGATAGATTGAGCATCGATGACTGCACAGTGATCACTAAGGATGCATAGGCATTGCCATCACATGACTTGAGTTAGTTATGCCAACTTTACCACCAAGTTAATTAGTTCAACTATCTCCGTTGATGTATGTGGGAGGAAAATGATGAGGCCTCGGTATCAGACTGAGATGGAGTTGAGTCATGTATAGTTAGAGGAGCCCCTCAGCTAGGCATAGGGACTGAGCCACTCTCTTACTCGACAGAGCCTCCGACTGAGCTAAAGCTAGTGGAGAGGCATAGGAAACCAATGCGGAATCGAAAGGTTTGCAGCTGTGGCATGCATTAGTATTTTATTATGAACACATATAGTATATTGATGAATATACTTCACTTTTGCGATTGCCCCTTATCATAGATTCTTTGACATTCTAATTTCTGAACTCCTGCTTTCTGCAAGGGACTTTATTTTGTATGTACCCTAAATGTAATAGTTTACTTCAATATGTAAATGTTTGTAATATTTATATTTCTACAAATATGTCTCTCGTACCTTAATTTCTACGAATATGTTTCTTGTTTTTGAGATATTATTGTGTTATTTCAGGAGTAGTGTTGTTTGCGATTTTTTTTTTTTTTTTGACATTTTGCTTAACTTTCTAGCTTTGCTAATTCATGAGACTTATGACATAGAACTTGCAGGAAAGGACTTTGCCTATGATGGCGAGAAGATAAGCTTTACTGCTAAAATTCCTATGCAGGCCATTAGGAATGCATTACGCGGTCAAGTGTCAGAGAACTCCCAGGAGACCTTATGAGTTCTAGATATTATTCTGAGGTAGCATGCTACAAAACAGTAAGTAATACGGTCTCTTTTGTGTTGGTATTCTTCAAAAGTGTAGTAATTTGTTTATCTTTCTTTCTAAACAAACATTACGCATTGCAGGGGTCATCTTCTAGTTCGGTTATCTTTTTTCCCCAATGACCTAAGGAATTTTGCTGATGTCAGCAGTGGTGTCCTCGGCTGCAGAGGATTCAATTCAAGTTTCTGAACTACACAGTGTGGTTTATCGCTGAACATAGGTAATAAAAGGCACACATTTACGCACTTCCTTGCTTTTACATCCATGTAATTTCATTTTTATTTTTGGTGGGATTGGAATTTTCTCTTCTTTCTTTTTATTTATTTATTTATTGGTCTTATGATTTTGTGAACTCCAATAGTCATATAAAAGAGGGGAGATTGTACAATACATGGTTGGATCTAGTTGCCTTTTACTTTCAGATTGCTTTCTTTCTTTTCCTTTCTAATTGCTTTCTAGTTGCATTTTCAATGGATTGGTGGCCATTCATTGATTTGTTTGGTTGAGAGAGATGTGAGATTAAGGAAAAATGATATTGCACAATTTTGTGTCCTGGGATGCACCACTGTTGAAGTGTACATAAAGGAATGTAATTAGCTGCACTAAAATATTTTATTTATAACCATCTTCATCATGTCTTGCTTTTTTAGATTTTGGTTGTCATGGTTTACAGCTTTGTTTTATCCTAGTATTTCTGTTGCCCATTTTATTAATTGTATTTAGTTTTAATATCATTTTTTCTTTTGGTAGAGGTCAATCAAATGTCTAGCCGCTTGATATAGGAATCTCGCATTCATGCTAATAAAGCAAGAGATTTAAATAGATAGGTCAGTTCAATTGGTTCAAATGTCATACTTGCTTTATGAGCAAAAAAAAAAAAAAAAAAAGATTTGTCTGTCTCAATCTTTTGGATGAGACTATGGTCACTCGTTGGTTTTTTGGTTTTGCATTATCTTCAAATTTTCATAATTCATACTTAAATTTTAATTTTGTAGCCATCTATTTGTTCAGCAGATCCATGGCAGACGTGTGTGTGTTTAAATATCATTTTTCAACGATAAAAATGCTAGTGCTAAAATAGTAAAAGAACTGAACCAATTCATATTGCTAACTGTGAAGAATAAAATAAAAACTCATGGCAGTTAGGCCGGGTTCCTTGGTTCTGGTGGTGAAAATTATTTGTTGGTGTACAGTTGCATTAAATTATCCCATGGGGAAATACAACCTGGCAATTTAAAGACTTATATTATGTGATTGACGTGTTCACCTTATGTAATTATTCCATGTGGATTCTATATTATCATTAGTGAAACTGTTGTGATGCCATTTGCATTAGTTAGGTGTCAAATTATCATGCATTGTAGAATTTCACGAGGGTTTGAATTACAATAAAGTCTAAAACCTAGGTTAGTGCTGATCTTAGACGATGTAATGGTTAAACCTAGCTGGGAATTCAAAATCCAACTTAGCCACAAGTGATGGCAGCCAATTTTGAGTTAATGTGATTATAGTTACAATGAAGTCAATTGAAGTAGGCTTGATTTGTTTGTTTCTAGATTGGTGATGATTTACTTGCATCGATTTATTAAACTGACAAGATGAGCCTAATATATATGAACTTGTTGCTTTTGCTCTGGGGCTAATCTATATTAACAGTGTCTGCTTCCATGAAATTTTTGATTTTTGAAAGTGGATGCTAATATGTTTACAACTTAACTGCTCTTATTATTTCATATTTCATTATTAACTGCAAGCTTTGATTCGGAAGTGGGCCCCTATTGCCATTGTAATTAGAGTTGTCATCCTCCTCTTCTGGGTGAGAAAAAAAATTTGGTGATCTACCATCCTGTTACAATTTCCAAGCCGTGGCTTTTTACTTCCTCCAAGGTTGTTGTCTGTTGCTCGTGAGAATTTTTCTTGCACCACAGGCATTGTATTGGGTGCCTCATCCACATAAAGGCTTAAAAACTCGAGATTAGTAGATTTTTTTGGTTTATGGAGCAGTTAGTTAATTAGTACTGGCATTCTTGGGTTCTTTATAGAGGTATGGGAACGGTGAAGTTACAAGGGGGATTTGATTGAAGTACCCTGATGAATGAGATTTGAACAGGGGAGAAAAGATATTAACGAAAACATCATATTTGTTATTGAGCCCATAGAAACTTTGTTATTTTTATATTAAACACTATATAATATTGTCACTTCATCACGTTCGTAGATAGTAAAATGGTGAATGATTGATCTTTTTCTGATTCAGGCACTGAGCATTGCTGCTTGAGCAAGTCACCGATGCGAAGAAAAAGAAAATAGAGAATGAAGTAATAAGTTTTGCGATTTTGGAATGGGTTTGTAAATGCATTCTTCGGATGCTCAAAGTATTGCTCTTTGTTCAATTGCCCTTATAATAACATAGAAGAGTTTTCCAAGGAAAAAAGCAGTGTTATTGTTTGCATAAAGTGGCAAAAGCATCCACGTGTTTGATGTTTGATCTGCACACTCCTAAGTTCTCATCTCAGTGAAGTGAAATGCTTTGTGCATGGTTAGCTGGTGTGGTTTGTGGTTGAATCTGCTTTGGCAATTTTTTAGCTTGTGTTCACTTGCAATTTTTTAGCTTGTGTTGACTTGCAATTTTGTACAGCTTGCCACTACATTTTGGTTGTTGGTACAATTACTTTGCAGTTGCAGGTTTCTGTTCTGGCATCAGGTGAGTGTATATTTGAGGGGGGAAGGGCTCTTCAAAAACCGCCATTTGAAATGGCATTTTATGCCAGCACCAAACAAATGCTATCTCAGATCGCATTTCTTTTGCTTTTCTTGCATAACTGGCATACCATATGGCGTTTTCAAACTGAGCCAAGCACCGCGGTCTCAAATCGCAACTTCATTAATAGCAATTCTTGAATTTGTGTTCCTCCAGCAATATTTGCACAATTTGTGCTTAAATGCTCTGGAAAAAAAAAAAAAAAAAAACTCTACAAAAGATGACTTCATATTAAACACGCTACTCCAATTGAAGTCAGGTAAGAAAATCTTGAATACGCTATTCTGACTAGTGACTTCAACTCACATACAAAATTTATTGATTGACTTGAATGAGATATTGTTGATTTTAAAGGGATGCTTTGGGCAAATCCCTCTCTTTTTATTGGTTAAATTCATGTGAACTTTTTCAACCTTATAAGAAGGAATCATTGACAACCATTCCTAGTGTACAAGTAAGCCATTGTTCGGTGGGTGTAAGTTATCTGGTAGCTGGAGGTGTCTTGTTCATCCCATGTGTTGTCTAATAACTGGTGGTGCCTTATTCATCTCATGGGTATCAGTTGGTTGCATTCATCTCACAAAGTTACAAATAGAGAGAGCTTTTTGATGATTCCTTCTGATAAGACTGAAGAGGTTACTTACCAAAAAAAATAAATAAATAATGAAGAGGTTCGTGAGAACAGATGAGGTTAACTAATAAAAATATAAAGCTTAGAGAGAAAATTTTGTGCAAGTGAGCTGATAAAAAGACAATGAGAGAATTTGGTGCAAGGCGAGTGAGCTAATAAAAAGATAGTGAAAGATAGAATTTGGTGCAAGTGATAGAGGTGAGCTGATAAAAAGATAATGAGAGAGAATTTGGTGCGACTGACAAAGGTGAACTAAAGAAAAAGAGGTGGTGAAATCGTCTTTCCTAATAATAAATCTGTTTAAATACATAGTATGTAATAACGAATTTTAGTAAAACAAGTTCTTTCTAATAACGAGTTAAATGAAGTGAAAATTACTTCATTTGAATACGTAGTTCATATTAACGACTGTATAAGTGGGAACAGTTTACACCAAAGAATTTGCAAATTAGCTTGGGCGAAAAAGATGAAACTTCTCTCTCTAAACCTCCTCTCACTCTCTAAACTTCTGTGTTAAAGATCAATCTTCAAGCTCTCATGGTTAATAAAGATCCTACAGTTTCGCCTTCCTTTGCCCTCCTTAATCGCAGAGATGATGGTATAGGTTTGGATGAGGCATCCGAGGATTCCTCATCCACTTCTATTCCACCTAAAGTTTTTCTAAAGTTTCGGGGAAAAGATGTCTCACAGGTCTCGGTGCATTCTCTTCCACCATCTCCAAGCAAAGGTCTCAACATGAGCCATAGCATTGAAAGTTTAAGGGCTGAAATTTGCAAACTAAAGGAAGCTGATACTGATGTTATTGCTGCTTTAACAGTAAAGTTGCTCCCATCATGAATTGGAAGTGAAGCTACTAGCTCATTGCCGAGCTGATGCTACCATATCCATTGGGGATGAAAGGAAACTCTAAAACTCTAAGGGAGGTAAGTCTGCTTCTCTGAGTTCTCATATCTCTCATGAAGTTCAAATGGAGACTCTCTACCTCCAAACCTACCCGACCAAGAAGATGGACCGCCATAAGCCACCTAGTCCCTCAAAACATTCCTACACTTCCCTTAAGCCAGTCCAAGCCTTTTACCAAGATAAAATACCTAATGTATATAACAAAACCATGCCTTTAGTACAAAAAGGGCTACAACCAACTTTGACTTAACTAATGTGTCACCTCAACTACCTTTGTGTAATAGCCTACATAAACTGCCCACTAACTTTCAAATTGCTTCTGATTTGGCGCCTGATACCTTAGACAAACTGGACACCGAGTTTCCTCCTTTAAATGGAACTAATTCACCAAACCTTTCCTTACCTGATAACTAGGGCTGGCAAAATGGACAGGTTGGGCGGGTTAGTGATAGGTTTAAACGGGTTGGAGGTTAAATGGGTGCAACCCAAATCCACCCATTTAAAAGGCGGGTTAGATATGGGCGAGTTGAATATGGGTTAAATCAAACTCATGAACCCATATCCAACCCATTTACTTATGACCCAACTTACTTTTTAAAAAAATTAAAAATTTATTTCAATTAATGTGTATATATATATATAAATACATAAATATTTATTTTAATTAATATAATATTATACATATTATAAAATATTATATATTATATTTACTTTTTTTAGTTAATTTCGAATTTGTACGAACCGATTTATTTTTTATTCAATTTTAAATCAACAACTCTCTCTCTCTATGCGCGCGCACATATGCGTGTGGGGGTGTGTGTGCATCTGCCCGCGCGTATGTGTGCGCGCACGCGCGCGCGTGTGCATGTGTGCGTCTGTGTGCTTGTGCGCGTGCGCGTGTGTGCCCCCACGCTCGCGCGTATGTGGGCGTGTATGCATGTATGTGCGCGCGCACGCGTGTGCATGTGTGTGTGCATGTGCGTGTGCGTGTGTGCTTGTGTGCCCCCATGCTTGCGCATATGTAGGCATGTATGCATGTATGTGTGCGCGTGTATGTGTGTAGGCATGTATGCGTGCGCGCGCGCGCGCGCGTGTAGGCATGTATGCGTGTATATGCGCGCACACGTGTATGCAAGTGTGTGCGCACGCGCGCGTGTTTGCGCGTGAGTGCGCACATATGTGTGTAGACGTGTATGCGTGTGTGGGCGCGTGTGCGTACGTGTCCGTGCGCACACACGTGTTATTTGTATTGAGTATGGAGGAGAATAGGAACAGAGAATGGAAGAAGAAGTAAATTATATATAATGTATATATTATACATTTATTGTATACGCTGAATATATATATACACATATTATATATATGTAATGTATATATTATACATTTATTGTAGATATTGTTAGACAGAAAGAGAATAGTGTAAAGAGAGAGAGGGGTTAAACTAATTTTTTTAACTTAAATGGATGTTTTAATGGGTCCCGTTTCACAACCCAATTGCATCCGTTTATAAATGGGTGTTTTATAAGTTACCCGATTACAACCCAATTAGTAAAATAATAGGACCCAAACTCATTTATTATGGGTTTAATTGGGCGGGTTGATGGGTTTGGGTCGATTTTGCTACCCCTACTGATAACCATGACTTATGTGAACCAAATCAGCCCTCTAACCCACTAAAGACTCCATGGTCTCAACTATTCAACTCCAACCATGTCAAGGCTAATGGAACCACACTAGAATTCATTCCAAGCAACCATGAGAAATCAAGAACCACTTCATCTGTCTCCATTACACCTGAGGAAATTTTTGAGGAGCTATCCAGATGGCGGAATGCTATAGTTGGTTATGTGATTGGAGCTAAACCCCTTATAAACTTATGAAGCAATATGTTGAAAGAAGGTGGAAAGCCTTTGGAAGCATTGACCTTTATGTTCTGAAATCTGGTATCTTCATTTTTAATTTCCAAGATGAAAAAGCTAAACAGCAAATTCTAGAAATGGGACCTTGGAGTTATTAAGATAAGCCATTAATCTTGAAGCCTTAGTCATCTACTCACTCTTATGATTGTACCAGCCCTGACAAAATCCCCATTTGGGTTAGACTTCCTCATCTAAAACTTCATCTATGGTCTGTAAAAACATTGAGTAAGCTGCAAGCCAAATTGGCAACCCTCTGTTTATAGACCGTATGACAGCCATGAGACAACGGCTAGCCTATGCAAGGATGTGTGTGGAAGTAAATAAGAATTCCTCATTTCCTCAGGTAATTGAAATACTTGATCATGATGGATCTTCTTACCAATAAGAAGTTGAATATGAATGGCTTCCTGCTGTCTGTGATACTTGTAAGTTAGTTGGGCATAAGATAAGCCAATGTCTAAAGATAATTAAGCAAGAATGGAGGCAAGTTCCTAAGTCTAAAGAGGGTGGATCAAAGTAACCTGCCAATGAAGTAACAGTACAGATTAATGAATTTATCTCAGAGGAAACTTCAGTTAATAAAGCTACTGAGAATGCCACTAAAGCAAACTGTGATCCTAATAGAGTAGCTGAATGCTCAAAGGCCCAAAAAGAAATCACAAGTAGCAACAAATTTGGCTGCCTTACCCTGCCAATTGAAGAGGACCCTTTATCCTTCTCTCCTGTGGCTATCCAAACTCCTAATTCCAATTCTCCTAATCCTCCACTAATGCTCCAAGCTGATGACAACTCTCAACATGCTTAGCCTATATGGAAGGATGAACAGTTTTTTTTTTGGTAATTAAGTATAATTTGGATTAATCGGGAAATATTTACATCATCTTGGGGGCATACCCCTGTATACAACTATAATGGGATTCCCCATATAGTACATAAGTTGATATTTTCCTCTGTACATTTAATAGTAGCCAGTTGGAGAGCTTTTAATCCAATCTCATGCTTGATTGTGTTGATGATACTAGCCTAGGATGAGGATAAGCCTTTGAAGATTCTTGTGTTACGCTCCCGCCATATGTGATATACTGAAGCCACCCAAGCAAGCCTGCATATGGTGCATTTGAGACTTTTCCCCTTGAACTTGTTAGCTGCCCATTTAATCTCTTCTTGCCACTGTTGAATGGGTCTTACAATTTGGCACATTTGCAAGACATTGTTCCGTACTTCAATGAGAAAGGACACTTGAAAAATAAATGCTCCAAGGACTCAGGATCTTTACCACAAAGAACACAACTTGCATCAACTGCTATGCCCCATGCATTGAGTTTATCCTTTGTTGCTAATCTTTCTCTAGCCGCAATCCATAGGATAAAACAATGCCTTGGGATGTGGGAGGGAAACCAAAAAAGCTTGTGCCATGCTACCTTTTGACCACGCCTCCTAATAGTATTCCAGGTTGTAGCCGTATTGTAGGTCCCATCTTTTAAGGCTAGCCAACTAAATTGATCTTGGAGGTGGGGTTGTGGATCATTTTCCAGGGGTGATTCAAGAATTACTTTCCTTAGCTCCCAAGTGGTAGGGTAAGGCCACTTCCATTACCCATCTTGGATGATACTTGAAACCTTTGCCGATTTAGGAATACCAGCATCATAAGTTATTCTTGGGGAATATTTTGGAATTAAAGGCCAATTTGGATGCCAATTGGAGAGCCAAAGAGAAACAGAGTTGCCATTACTCACTCTGTATTTGGATAGTTAGACAGCTTTCTCCCGAAGTTTAAGTAATTTCCTCTTAAGTTCAAGAATAATCAAAAGAAATTTTGATTTCCCAGAAGCACTTGCCTTTTAGTAGATTAGAATGACATCATTGTACCCATAGAGATGAGCTATTAGAGCAAAGAGCCCATAAGTGTCACAGCATGGTAGCTTTGTTCCAGTCTTGGAGCCGTCTAATACCAAGTCCTCCCTGGCATTTAGGAAGGCAGACTTCATTGTAAGCCACCTTACTCCTTCTTTTTTGAGTTCGGTGCTAGCCCATAAGAACCTTCTTAAAATTTGCTCCAATACATTGCTTACCCTCTTGGGAAGAATAAAGTGCATACTCCAATAGACTTGAATGCTAAAAAGAATAGCTTGAACAAGAATGAGCCTACCAGCATAAGAGAGGCACTTAGATTTCAAGCTCTGCACTCTTTGATCTTGTCAATGAAAGGCTTGCAGTCATCATACTTGAGTTTTGTGGATATGAGTGGGACCCCCAAGTATTTTACTGGCAATTCACCCAATTGGAATCCAAGTACAGAGTAGAGTTGCTGCTTGTTTTGTTGATTCATTCCTAAATTGTAGACCTTACTTTTATTACCATTAGGTTGAAGCCTAGAGTATTTATGAAATTTTTGCAATGCCTTATGAATGATTTTGAAGGTGGCTTCATTTGGAGTGCACAAAAGGAATAGATCATCTGCAAAACCTATGTGAGTAATTGAAGGCTTCAAGCATTTAGGGTGGTAGGTGAAATCTTCTTCCTTAGCTAAGCTATTGAAAATTCTTGAGAAGAATTCCATTGTAAGAAGAAAAAGGTACGGGGAGAGGGGATCACCCTGCCTTAGCCCTCTAGCACCGGAGAAGTACCCCTCGAGAGCGCCATTAAAAGAGATAGAGTAAAAAATTTGGACCATTTCTCGATTTATGCGTGTCATCCTTGCATAGGGGCCATGCTAATCTTCTCTGTATCATTCCCATTTTATCGGATGTCCCCAAATGGACGAAGGATGAATAGTTGTTGGAAGATAAAGTTCAAATTTAGCGAGGAGAAGTTTGCCCCTTATCTCCCGATGATGCACTAATAAAGGATCATGATGGAAATTATGCTCATTCCCTGTGTCAAGAAGAACCGAATTCTCATCTATCTAAAAGCCAGAAGAAGAAAAGAGGAAAGCTCCTCCATGCTCTAGCTCACAAGAACAAGGGTGGCCATGCCAAGTCCTCTATTTTCTTTAAGTCATCCAAATGAACTTTGCAACATGGAATATAAGGGGCTTAAATCAACCCATAAAGCAAGTCGAGGTTAGGAAGTACATTAGAGACTCTTCTCTTAGTTTAATTTCTCTTTTGGAGACTAAAGTGAGGGTCCATACTATTGTGAATACATGTAAAGCTATTAGCCCCTCATTTTGCTATTTTGGAAATCACATGCATGACACAGTTGCTAGAATTATTTTAATGTGGGATTCTACTACTGTAAGCATTAAAGTTCTAGCTAGCTACATCCAAGCTACATTTTGCCATGTTACTCATCAAATCTTATCATTGGAATTTTTTACTACATTTATCTATGCTTCCAACGACAGAAGAACTGGAGAATCTCTGTGGAAAGAACTATAAGCTAACTAAGCACTTATTGGTGGCCACAAACCATAGATTGTCTTGGGTGACTTTAATGTAGTCCAGAATGATAAAGAAAGAGTAGGGGGCCAAGGCATTGACAAACAAGCTGTGCTCTAATTTAATGAATGCATTGAAGCCATTGAGATAAATGATTTGAGATACTTAGGTTGCCTTTACACTTGGAGCAACAAGCAAGCTACAAGCCAAAGAATTTATAGCAAATTAGACTGAGCTATGGTGAATGCAGGCTGGTTAGGTTCCTGTCCCTATTTTGAAGCATACATCTCCACAGCAAGAATCTCTGATTATAACCCAATTACTATAAGCATTCAGCCTAGCGTTAAAACTGGGATGAAGCCATTCAAATTCTTCAACTTTTGGACAAAGCATAAGGATTTCATAAGCTTAGTTGCTGATGAATGGTCCAAGCCTACCTCAGGCTCCTCCATATCCAAACTTGTCGCTGAACTTAAGTCCCTCAAGCAAGCCCTTAAAGCCTTTAATACAAAGTTTTATTGAGATATTTCTAAAAGAGTGTGGCCTCCAAACTCAAATTGAAAGAGATCTAAAGTGTATTTCAAATTAAGCCTTCACCAAGTCTAGTTGAGGAAGAGAGCAAAGCACTTAAAGAGTGCATTCAACTTGCTCTAGCTAAGGAAGCTTTCCTCAAACAAAAGGTAAGGGATGACATAATTAAAGTGGGGGATCAAAACACTTCCTACTTTCATAGAAAAGTTAAGGCTTATTGTTTAAGGAATAAAATTCTAACAATCTTGGATGGCAATGGGGAAAGGCAAGAGGACTATGAGAAAGTCAAGGTTATGTTAATTGATCACTACAAGTGGCTCCTATCATCTCCCTTCATCTATCCTAATGGTGCAAAGCAATATGTATGTGAAGTAATACAAGCTACCATTTCCTTGGATCTGATAAGTTCTCTAGATGCTAAGGTTACAGATGAGGAGATCAAAGCTACTTTTTCCCTGCCTGATCACAAAGCTCCTGGGCCTAATGGTTACACCTCACACTTCTTTAAGAAAGCTTGGAGTATAGTAGGAGAAGACTTCGCTGAAGCAATCAAAGCTTTCTTTCGCTCTGGTAAGCTCTTAAAAGCTGTAAATGCCACTATTATTGCACTGGTGCCTAAGGTTCCAAACCCAAGCCTGGTTGCTGATTACAGGCCAATTTCTTGTTGCTCAACTATATGCAAGTTCATCGCAAAGATCATTGCAAGAAGACTCAAAATGATCATGCCTTATGTTATTAGTCCCTCATAGGCAGCTTTTGTGAAGGGAAGGTCCATCTCAGACCAAATTCTTCTCATGCATGAATTGGTTAGGAATTATCAAAGGAGTAACCAATCACCAAGAAGTGCACTAAAAATTAATTAAATGAAAGCATTTGATTCAGTTTCTTGGAATATTCTACTTGACATATTAAGTGCTCTTTAGCTCCCAACTAAATTCTAGAAGGAGACTGAAGCATGCATCATAACTCCTCAATTCTTAATTTCCTTAAATGGTGCATTTGAAGGTTACTTTCCAGGAGTTAAATGACTCAAGCAAGGTGACTTTTTATCTCCTTATCTATTTTTGCTTGCAATGGAGTTCTTTACAAGACTTTTCAACAAACATGTGGAGGATGCTGGATTCTCTTATCATCCCAAATGCTTCGATCCTTCCATCACCCATATTTACTTTGCAAATGACTTGTTCATTTTATGTGCTCCAAAGGCTTCAACTTTTGATCCTATCTGAGGGGTTCTCCAGGAATTCCATAAGTACTCGAGGCTTAAACCAAATGAAAAGAAGAGTAAAGCCTACATTTCAAGAATTGCCTTGCAAGAAAAGCAAAGCCTCTGCTCCATTCTTGGCTTCCAACTTAGAGAGCTACCAGTCAGATACCTAGGAGTTCTTTTTATCTTCACCAAGCATAAGTATGAGGATTGTAAGGGGCTAATTGAGAAAATTACCAAACGGGTGAAAACTGGACTTCCAAATGCCTTTCTTTTGCTGGTAGATTGGTGCTCATCAAATCCATCCTATTTAGTATCCAAAATTTCTAGAGTTATCACTTCATCCTCCCAAAGAAGGTTTGTAACTCCATTGAGCAAGTATTGAGAAGATTCTTATGGTTAGGAGTTGACATGAAGAAATGGGGGAGCAAAGTTGCGTGGAATGAAGTATGCTTGTCAAAAAATGAAGGAGGCTTAGGAATACAGAAAATTCATGAATGGAATAAAGCTTTCATGCCAAGGCATCTATGGACCTTATGCTCCAATAGCCAATCCCTTTAGGCAACTTGGTGTAAATCCAATCTCCTTAAAGGTAGATGCTTTTGGGAAATAAAGCCCCTATCAGACTGTTCTTGGAATTTGAAGAAACTCCTCCAATCAAGAAGGGAAGCTATTTGCCTATCCAAGTATAAAGTGGGCAATGGAGCAACTATATCACTTTGGTATTCAAATTGGCACCCTAAAGGCCCTCTTATTCCCAAATATGGCCAAAGGGTTGCATATGATGCCGGGTTGGCAAAGGATGCTAAGGTTTCTAGTGTGATTCGAAATAGACAATGGAGGTGGCCTTTCCCAAACACTTGGGAGCTTAGAGAAATTATACTTGAAAGTCCTATGAACTACTAGCAGAATCTAGCCAAAGAAGATGAGTTCATTTGGTTGGCTTCGAGGATAGGTAGCTTTAATGCCGCAACAACTTGGGAAGTTATTCGGGAAAGTTCTCCAAAGGTACATTGGCGTTCTGTTCTATGGTTCCCCAATCACAATCCTTGGCATAGTTTTATATTGTGGCTTGCCATAAGAGAAAGGCTTAGTACAAAGGATAAACTTGCAGCATAGGGCATGAACATGGACTTGCATTGCTCATTATGTGGCCAAAGTAATGAAACCACGGACCATCTTTTCTTTCTTCGTCCATTTTCATTTGAAGTAAGGCATCTCATCTTGCAAAAGTGCTTTGTCTCAAAATCAGTCCAGCGATGGAAATAGGAAATTGAATGGGCTGTGGAGAGGTTTAGTGGGAATAGCCTGCATAAAAAGCATGCAAGCTTTCTTGGACAGCTATAATGTGTCACATTTGGAGGGAAAGGAACGCTAGAACTTTCTAAGGCTTTTCTTCAACAATTCCTAGTCTCACCAAGGCAATTATGCATAATGTAAAAATTAAGTGCTCTCATTTCCCTGTATCTAATGTAAATATAGACTTTTGAAAATAAGGAGACTCTTAAGGCTAGAATGTGTATTATAATTCGAGGGTATGCTCCTAAGACATTATAAATATTAATTTCTCCCATTAATACAAACTATACTTAATTACCAAAAAAATGACTGTATATTTCTCTAAATTCAGTAAAATACACAATTTTAAATATGAAGTTGAAAAAAATAATTTTTTAATACCTTAAATATGCTACTTTGATAGACTATCCTAATTGTTAAATTTAGACGACTTAGGGGGCATTTGGAGTGACAAAAAGTGATAAAATTTAATAAAAATTGTGGGTTCATAATTCGTGCAATGAGATAAAAAGTGAACAACTTTAGAGATTTTCAATATTTTTCAGCGATTTTCAAAACTCCAAATAGAGCCTTAATCGAGTAAATGATTTCTAGGCTGCGTTATTTGGGCAATATCCTTGTTTAAAGGATTGCTTTGGACAAATTCATTGCGAAAGACCTTGATGCGAGGGATTTGCCCAAAATCTTTATATAAAATATTTAATTTATTAGTCAATGAATCATTTTTATAGATAGATTATCGCTAAGTCATCTATATTTTTTTGTTATGTCGACTTTGAATTGAAGTTGGATAACTTATTCAAATTTGAGATTTTGAGATAAGTTATTTACATCTTTTGTCATGACGATGACTTTAAAGGTGAGATAAAATGAGATAAAGTAAGATAAGTTATGGGTTCGTGCCTCCTGGGGTTAGCTCGAGTGGCTCATGGGTATGCCCCCATAGAGACCACACGAGTTCGGTTCCTGACTCAAGTGGGGTGTGCGTGAGGGGTAGTGTACATCTCTCTAGTTTATCAATCGACTATGCGATTCGTTGAGGGCTGCAATAAACTGATAAGGGTTCTAGGTTACCAAAAAATTGTGGGTTCGTAAATCATGCAATGAGATAAAAAGTGAATAACTTTTAGAGATTTTTAGATGTTTTTAGAGATTTTAGCATTTTATCCCACGCCAAACACACCTTAAATGTGTGTAGCATATTTCAATAAGTTCTCTATTACTATATCTCTATTTTATCTTGCTATTGCAAATAATGAATTTATGAATTTTTTTTTTGTTCTATGGTTATTTAATAAAAATATTTGGCATTAACAGCCCGGCTAAAAATATTGTGGGAACGCCATTAACGAAAACGCTATTGTAAAAAGCATTTTTTGAATAGCTAAAAACGCTATTTAGAATAGCATTTCTCCTCAGCCACACTATTTCAATGTTGAAGTCCAACTAAAGACACCAACTGGAAACGCAATATCAATTGGTGTTCTGTAAAGTGAAGTCGCTACTTGAAGTGGCGTTTTCTTGTAGTGGAAAATGCAAAATAAAGCAACGTTTTATACCCGAGGCCCCCACCTACACTTCTTATTATTCCCTTCTCTACCCTATTAACCTACTCAAATTCCTTAAATACCAACATAGACCTAAAACAAATTTAACTCATAGACAAACTATCACAAGCATGAAATAAGATTTGTCATACACAATAATAGAATATATAAACTAACTTTTAAAACATAATATTAACATGAATAAGAAAGTTATGATAATTAAATCATGTGTACTTCATAAAAATATTACATTATCAATGAATCTCCAAAATTTGAGGTAGAAGATGCCTACTCTGTCCCACAAGTAGGCACCCTTCTATTACGCGAGGGGTTCCTCCGCCACTCCTGCACCTGTGGCTGAGTCTATGGTGCTGTAGGCTGTGACTGAGGTGGTGGGTCATGAAGCAACTCTAAATGGGCTGGAGGCAGTATACTCAAGTCAAAACGAGCCCTAGCCCTCTTTCAAGTGTATTGTCTGGGAGGAAAAGGTGCTGTGATGTCTTCCTGTGGAAGCGCTAACACGCTGGCGGTGGGAATTGATGGCGTAGGCTACAACAGTGGTGATTGTGTAGTACCTACATCATCCATGACTATAGTGTAGTCATCAATGCTCTCTAATGGATGATGCGGATCAACAATAGGTGATGGTGGCCTAACAGAAGGTGATGGTGGGACTTTTGGAGAACTGGAGGGTCCAACTCCTGCAAAAGTGGATGGTTCGGCTCTGGTGGATGATGATGGTGTAACATTAAGGGATGAACATGATCTTGTTGACCATCCAGACTTGGTCAGCTGGTACTCCTCGTCTATGGCTGCAATTGTCTGTCGCCTGATACTCCTCATTGTCTTTGCCAAGTGACAGACCTCATCCCAATCTCTATAGCTGAGAAGATCTATCGCTATCTGAGTGGCCTTGACAGCGATGCCTACCTATAAATATACAATTAACAAGTATAGTCAAGCAAGTGCTACTAACCCTACCAAAGACCATTTTTAACCTCCAAATAGTAACCAGTATATTTTTTGTAGTTACAATCGGCTAAGATCCGATCAGGGGCATGTCTTGCAGAGGTCCAATCGACGTCCTGCTGATCATCTTATACCACCGCATATATGGTTCATTTGGTGCAATCCGAACGATATATGGGTCAGCTGTGGCTACCTTATTGAGCTGATCCTCCTACGCGGCGATATGCTTTCTGTGGTAGACATTCGAGTGAGTCCCTGAGTAGCCTTGTCGATCAAGTGCATACAAAGCGAGATTGGTCTCGCATATAGCTAGCTCCTCCTAAATCATCCTAAGCCGTCGCATGACCTGATCTGAGAAGTACATCTCTACCATGTTATAGCAAATGAGGAGCATTCTAGCTCGCTAAATTGCTCAGTCGCATGCAAATATAGGAAGATCGGGCGGATATGGTTGCCATGTCATTTGTGACTCCATCATCGTATCCAGCTGATCCCTATACTCTTGCAGAGTACAGGAAGCTGTCAATGTAAATCTGGCACACCACCTATACTGACAATATGTAATATTAGTTGCAGTAATGATTTTTTTTTTAAATATAAAAGGAAGCTTAATAAACAACTACAGTAAATTATTTGTTAGGATTCATACTTATAGCTGTATGGGTCTGTTGGTAGCAGTGGGGGGTTGGGATGTGCGTCCACAGCATGGGGTGGATCTGAGGCTGCTACCCTATCTACAAAGCAGCTTCAGCTACTCCTCCATCGAGTGCATCCTGTATCGGAGGATCAATAGGTGCTGCAATAAGCATAAGTTGTTGAATGAGTGGTCGCATAAGAGAGAATTGCTTCTATGCCCAGATATGTAGTATCACTGGTGGGTTTGGCCTTGGGAGTAAATCTTTCAGGGTTAAATCCTTGTAGTATTGTTAGTGGCCCTAAGATCTCCTTCGTGCCTGGCTGCATTACCTTACAAATCTCCTGATGCAACAAAAAAAGTGCTACTGACCCCCAGCTATAATGGCCAACATACTCTAGCCTCCCCAACATGGGTAGATACATGAGCTTCACCAGGTTCCTTGACTTGTTTGCTAGCAAGGCACCCCCAATCAACAATAATAGAGTTGCAGTGTATGTTGCTAAATAACTTTATCATCTACGCCATTCAGAAAGCGAGTAAAATGTCTAATCAACTAACTAATCTGTAGTCGTATTCCATGAATAGTAGTTGCAGGAGGGGTAATGCGTAATAACCTCTTAATAATGGTTATCCACTCTGCTACAGTATGGTCCTCATCCATGCCAATCACAGCTAATCCATCAACTAGTAGGCCTGTGATCATGGTGATGTCCTCTAGTATGACTGTGCATTCTCTGCAGGACATGTGAAATGTATGCGTCTCAAGCCTCTATCGCTCAACTAGGGCTGTGATGAGGGGGTGGTACAACTTAATACAGCCCATCCTGTAGAATCCATACGCCCTCGCCCTAACCAAGTACTCAACCACCCTACTGTCTCTGGGTATACGACTAAAATCACGCGTCATTTGTTAGCTATGCTTGACATAAAGGACTATCTCATCCTGTAATGAGAAAAAGTAAGACATTAGTACATATAGAGATAGACTGTTAAGTAAATATTACTTTAATTAAAATAATAGACGAAAAATGTGAATAACGCTCAAAATTTACATGATAAACTTACACCATCATCCCATATCTGTGTAGATCTATATGACGACTGCCGATAGAGTACTGATGGGTCGTCGAGTCTAGGTGAAAGTAAATTCGTCCGTGCATCCATAACTAATCTACAGCTGGTTGTATATAAGACAGCATATTAGAACCACTTAAACATTGGATAAAAAAATTTCGTTCAAACTATATTCAAATTAGTTGTAACATGCAAAATAAAGAAAATATCAATTGATTACAAGTATATAAAGAAACTGTCAATCGCATTCAAAATTTCCTTTACTGATTATATAAGCATTGGATAAAAAGAAAATGTCATTCAAACTATATTCAAATTAGTTATAACATGCAAATAAAGAAAATCTCAATTGATTACAAGAAAATAAAGAGTCATTCACATTAGGTTCACTTTAGTGATTACATAAATGAAACATCGTTCAAATTAGGAAATTATTACAATATCAAAAGCAAAACATTCTCAACTATCATAATTACCCCAGAAGTCTGTCAGGGCACTTTCTCTTATTATGACCCCCTCACGCCAAATCCCATTTACACTTTCGAAACGCTTTCATTCCTATCCATCTTATTCCTAATGCATGTCGACATTGGTTTGTCTTTTTATCACTTTAGATTAGCATTCAAAATAAACTTCGAAACACCTGGTGTTTCCCAATACTTTTAATCATGTAGGGGCTTAAAGCGAGGAGTATAAATGTTGACATAAGTATCGATAGAGTACTCTGGTGCTATCATCCTCATTCAGTCATAGTATTGCTCCTCGCATATGGCAATGATATGTGAGCATGGAATCTTAAGATGACTCCATTTGCCACACGTGTAAGTTTCTTCCTTAAGATCCATAACTTGGACATTGCCGCCTCCATTAACATAGTGACCACTGGTTATCTCGTAAACACCATCAATTTGGTTGAAATGCGTTATATGATGGTTGCGACCACGACATTGTATGTAACGACCCGCATCCATATAGCACAATATTATCTGCTTTGTGCTTGGTAAGCTGCTTCCCAAGAGATCACCTATCTTGGTACTGCCCCCACTGGAGCACGCTTAACCCTAGAGTTCCCATTGAATCCAGCGCCCTCACGGCTTTAAAACGTGTTATTCTTATATGGATATCGAATATTACATATATGCCACTTCCTTCCACGACCCAGGCGATGTAGGATGGAATGCATTGCTTCTCTGTTTCACCTCTAGCTTCACTCTCTTGCAGGCAGAGTCCTTCACGGGCAGGTTCCTCACAATCCCTCACAATCCTTCCCCTTACATGGCATGCATCCCCGTGTGGCCCCCTATTTTACTCTCCCGCAGGCAGAATCCCTCACAGGTTGGTCCCCTACACGCAGGATCCCATAATTCCGGTTAGGCATCCCCTCTGATAGCATTTGTAACGACCCGCATCCATAGAGTACAAATCCGCTTTGGACTTGGTAAGCTGCTTCCCATGAGGTCACCCATCCCGGTACTACTCCTACTAAAGCACGCTTAACCTTGGAGTTTCCACTGAATCCAGTGCCCTCACGGCTTTAAAACGCGTTGTTCTTATATGGATATCGAATATTACATATATGCCACTTCCTTCCACGACCCAGGCGATGTGGGATAGAAGGCATTGCTTCTCTACTTCACCTCTGGCTTCACTCTTCCGCAGGCAGAGTCCCTCACGGGCGGGTCTCTCACAGTCCTTCACATTGCAACTTCTCCACTAACCCTCAGACGTTTGGGGAATGTCAAACTCCAATCCCCTAGTAAGCCACCCCCACGACATTTCTGTTGCTGAAATATGTCAACACTTTGTAAAAAGGTAAATTGAGCGTAGGTTGCGACAAATAAGGCCTTAGCACCCCTGTATCATGTTGTTGAAGCACTCCAGATATATTGGTGGTTTTGTTTCCATATCTGTGGCCCCCATCATGAGACATAGTCCACTTCTCCTTTAAGATCTCATCGAGATACTTCCACGCTCTTGTTTAACTCTCTTATCGTTTGCGTCGTAGCCTCAAACTTGTGAACTTGAAGGGTTTTGGCAGCGTTTGACATCAACTTATTAAGTTGAACTCCGCTCTACTTCTTCCTAAAGTTCACCTTCACATGCCGTATACAAAACCGATGGGTGGCATTTGCTGGTGCCCAGCCTGAACTGGGTGTATTAACTATCGAAACAAGGCCAATATGCCAATCTGAAATAAGGCATAGGCCTCGTCTGTTTGGCACTACATGTATTCTCAAGTTACAGAGAAAGCAGAACCAACTGTCAAATGTCTCCTCATCAACCACAGCAATGGCAAGTGGGAAGATTTGCATGTTCACATCAAATCCCATAGCAATTAGAAGCTTACCCTTGTATTTGTCATATAAGTGAGTGCCATCAATGCTCGCAATGGGTTTACAAATTTTGAAACCTTTAATATAGGGTTTGAAAACCCAGAATACGTATTGTAAGATTGTAGTACTCAGAATAGTCATAGGATGATACACATAGTCAACAATGGTACCGGGATTGAATGTTTGAATCATATGAAAAAAGATTGGCAATTTACTATAGGATTTTCCTAGTTACCGAAAATACTTGCAATTGCTTTCTGTTTTGCAACCCATGCTCTGTTATAAGAAATACGATACTGATATTGCTTGTTCACTATCATTTGCTAGCATGTTAGGTGATATGGATGGGTCTTTCTTTACCATTTCCTCGATGTAAAATGCGACAAATCGAGTATCTAACTATGAGTGATCCTGATTCATCCTAGCATATACACATGTATGAGGGCCAACATATACAACGATCTGCCACCGTCTATGTTTCTTTAGCTTTAATGCACACAATCGCCAATTACAAGTTGTTCCCCCTACCATCTAACACTTGATTGCCCATGTCCTTGTATCGGACTCTATAGTTTAGAACTATGTGTTGGTCCTCAATGAATAAGTCTCAAGGCATTCATTAGATCAAGTTTCTCATTAAATAGAATACCAGTGCGAGGTTCCTGAGCTTGGGGATCCCACTGTTTGCAACTTATACGTGATGTGGAGTAGGCAGTGCTAACTTTAAGCAATATTGTAAATGATTGTGAATCAGGTTGATGCAATTCGGGCTCTTCCTTGTTTACTTCTTGGGAGACGCTAAATTTCACATCGAAATCCACATCCTCATAAAGATCTAAACCAATGAATTAGTTATCTTTCGGATCAGCCATTATTTCCTCCATGCATGGCGGCTAAGTTGAATTATTGACCCACATTTCCCACTAGTGATCAGCTAGCTCTTAGATCGCATCCCATTGAGTAACATCTGGTGCAATGTTGTGGCTAGAAAGTTTCTCACTTGGAATATTATGTTCTCTTCTTGAGCTAGCTATGGGAGCTGACTGTATTTCAGGAGTTAATGGTGCACGTTTGGAAGACTCAACTGATGCAACTGCGTACGCTAAGTATAATTCGGTGTGAGACCACTTCAACATCTTGATTCCTTCCATCAATGTCAAATTGAGTCATTGTCATCCAATCTAAGCCCCCGTATACGGACGGTATCTCCAAATAGAAACGGGTAACACCCGTGACTTTAATGTTAACCTAACCTTGTTGCACGCTCAACACGGAGCACTACTTCGTGACTAATTCTTCATAGCTTAAACTCGGAAGCACCCGAATGCATCGCTCATAGTTACAGTCGTATGACAATCTTTTAGCCATTAATACAATACTTCCCCCCAATAACAAAAAAAAAATGACACGCAATTCTCAGTCGTGATACCTTCAATTACAAACAAAATCTCCTCATTAGTTTAACTTATTAAGAAAAAAAAAATATAACTTATTATAAAATGATAAGAAATGTAATCCTTATGATTTTGGAACCACGATGGCGTAAACTATATTTGCAAGGATGTGATTATAATGGGATAAGACCTTAGTGTGATTTTAATAAAACTTTATCTTTTTCTTTTGCCTATGTAAACAACTATTAAATTGATTTTTCATTAATTGGCTTTTGTTGATTATAAGACCCAAACTTATGTGGTTTTAAATTCCTTGGTAGCTTTATTGAACATTTAGATTGACAACAAATTATCAAACATATTTTTATTTTGTTTTTCTTTTGAAAATAGAACACTAAAGATGGAAACTAAAACCCAACACTAAAAATTGTAATTTGAAAATTGGAGGTAAAATAATAATAATAGATAACAATAGATAATAATAGATAATATACGTAAAATATAATTTGTATAATTTTATAAAATATAATAAATATAATTTGTATAATTTGAAAATTGGAGGTAAAATAATAATTTTACTTTTATCCTTTTTTATTTTCTTTATATGGTCCTTCATTTCTCACAAATTTTATTTATCTTTTAAAATACTTTTTATTTATCCACTGCTTATTTAAATATCACCATTTATTATTTAAAATAAATGTCTCAATCTTTTTTATTCTTAAATTTTTTTCATATATATTTAAAGAATATAGAAAAAAAAGTAAAAGGAATTGTTAAGAATTTGGTCTCATCAAGTTTTAAGCACATTAAATTTGAAATTTTAATTAAATATTTTATTTTTTAATAAAATTTTTAAAAATTTAATAATAGTAGATAGTAATAGGTAATATAAGTAAAATATAGTTTGTATGATCTTACAAAATATAATATATATAATTTGTATAATTTGAAAATTGGAGGTAAAATAATAATTTTACCTTTACCCTTCTTTATTTTTCTTATATGGTCCTTAATTTCTCACAAATTTATTTATTTCTTAAAATACTTTTTATTTATTCACAGCTTATTTAGATATCACCATTTATTATTTAAAGTAAATATTTTAATCTTTTTTATTCTTAAATTTTTTTCCATATATAATTTAAAAAAATATGGAAAAAAGTAAACGTAATTGTTAAGAATTTGCTCTCAAGCTTCCCGGTATTAGTTCGAGTGGCTCATGGGTATGCTCCTCGCAGAGACCAAACGAGTTCGATTTCTGACTCAAGGGGATGTGTGTGAGGGGTAGCGTATATCTCTCCGGATTACCTATCGGCCACTTGGTTCGTTGAGGGTTGCAATAAACCAATATGAGTTCCAGGTTACCAAAAAAAAAATTATTCTCAAACAGTGTGTCATCACTTACCAAAAAAAAAAAAACAGAATACTCTTTCCTTAATCCATAGTTGTACCCATAACAGAAGGAAAATGCAACTCAACATAGAGAAATTCTTGAAAAGTTAAACAAGTAATGTAATTTCTAAACAAGGAATATAACTTTAAATTCTAAAAAATTAGAGAATTTTAAAATCATGACCACAAATTGAAATTTCTATCGCCTAAATTACTAGAATCATGTATATATACACAATGCATATTATTACCTGTAGTGGAGCATTGGTGGGAGGCACGTCAGCGAGAGGCATCGACGACGAGGATATGCAGACTAGAAGAGATATATATATATATATATATATATACATACATACTATAAAAGAGAAAGAGAGAGAGAGTCGATTTTCAGAATGAAGATCAAGAGCGCGGATCGGAATTTAGCCAATTGAAAACGCTATGTGGAATAGCATTGTCCAATAAATGCTATAATATATAGCATTTCTGCATAAGTTTAAGAAGACACTATTTCAAATAGTATTTTTATTTTGAGTAATTATTTTTCAAATAGTGTTCTAGTTAGCGTCACTGCAAAACACTACTTGAAATAACATTTTTAGTACAATTATAAAATGTTATTTTAAATTACGTTTTCATTAACTGTGAACTCACAATTATTTTTAACTGCACAGCTAATGTCAAATATTTTTATTAAATAACTGTACAAAAAACAAAAATTTTGAATTTATCATAGATGGATAGACAGCTCTATCTTAAATCCGCGACGAAAATCGGTTTTAATTTTTTTAGACCGTCTTATTTAAGAAATGAAGTATTCCATGTGAAGTATTTTTTGACAAATCTATCCCTTATGCACAATCAATACTAGTTTCGTGGATCGGAGTTTTGTTGTGGTAGGGTAGCTCGGTCCCCCCACCCAACTTTTTGATTTGGATGCATCACCCCCTGGTTCCAGAAATCTACGAAAACCTCACTGCATCTATCTATCTATCTATTTATCCATTAGATTCGTCCATTCTGTCTCTGAGATCTCCTTCTGCTCTACACGTCAATGGATTGGCTGCTGAAAGCTGCCAGAAATTCTGGTTCTCTAAACCTTTCCAACCGTTCTCTCAAGTGAGTCTTCTTATCTCTCTCAAATCTAAATTTCCTCCGACTTTGGTTCACATTTTTTTGGAGCTTTGGATTTCATGGTTACTTATTTATTTATTTATTTTTTTCATGTCTTTGTTCATTCGTTCTTCATCTGTGTACGTACGTATATGTATGTACTGATTGATACACTACCCCAAGAATGGTAACATGGATAAGGTTTGGGAAACCAATGGTATGACATTTATGTGACATGGCTAATTGGTGTTGGATTTTTTTATCCCAACTCGGGCAAACTTTTTTTTTTTTGGTAGTTAAGCGGGTGTTTTATTACCAAAAAATATGGATTTACAACTAGCTCGATACAAACCCCAAATGGTACACACCTCATATAGATGATCCGAAAGATACTAAGAAACCATCTAACCTATCCTTTTAATAGGTCCACTTACAGCCCAAGTGGATAGGTTAACAAAATAAGACACATTTCTTCTTAGCTTTGTTTGTAGCTTTGTTTGAGTTAGAGCTTGACCCTTGGTGAGTGAGATGCTTGCTAGTGTTTGCTCTTTAGCAAAATTAAGCTTTTGAATACGGTCTAGGAGTAACTTCTTTTCCCGAGCTTGGGAGGAGGTTGGTGTTGTTTTTGCTTGCTTCGGCCCTTGCTTGGTTGATACCTCATCATCCTTCGGTTCTTGTTTCAACTCTAGACTTTTGTCTTCCTATTCACACTCATCCTCTTTGCATGATTGTAAGATCTCAAATATATTGGATGAAGCTTGTGGCGTGTCCTTGCTCCTTTCCTTTGGTGTTAGAATGCTTTTATCCTTGTTCTTTTTCACTTGT
Organism: Vitellaria paradoxa; assembly: GCA_019916065.1. NCBI lineage: Eukaryota > Viridiplantae > Streptophyta > Magnoliopsida > Ericales > Sapotaceae > Vitellaria > Vitellaria paradoxa. The sequence goes on from CM034234.1 coordinate 32,465,817, forward strand.
TGCCACTCATTCTCTTCATGCTGCTCCTTAACTTTCCATTCTTGCTTAATGAGCTTGGTGTCTTGTTTAGGCTTAATTGGACATGCCAATGTAGAGTGACCAAAAATCTTGCAATTTCCACACCTTTTTGGACTCTAAGGGACTTCTACTTTTATCTCAAAAGGGCTGCCATATCCCAAATTCAACTTGAAAGACTTGGGAATGTCCTTCTCAACTTGAACTTCGATGCAAATTTTGGCAAAAGTGAGCCTTGTCTTTTTCTGCGTATACTCATCAAGGAATAAAGGCTTACCAATAACACTTGCTACATAACTCAACCCCTCATCTGACCAGAGCTCCACAGGTATATTATAGAATTTAACCCAAATAGGAATGGTTGAGAACTCTTCTTTAGTCAAATGCATACCCGGATGCCATCTTTTAATGAGAATTAGCCGATTACCGCAGTAATATGGGCTTCCATCTAGAATTTTCTTCAAAGCATCTTCATTCTTAATATTAAAAATGTAGAAACCATTATCAAGAGTGACAACTTCTTTAAGCTCTTCTGCCCAAATATTTTTTGCCCAAGTTGTTATGTAGTGGAAAGAATTCCTTTTATCAAGAAAGTAACCAACCAGAGCATAGTCCCAATGCAAATAACCTTTCTTTGAAATTTCTAGGGGAACTTTGAATTCGTCTCCTTCAAGCTCAACATTAAATTGTCTAAGCTTAGATGGCTTATCTTGTTCTTGTAAACCAAATAAGTTGGACCAAGAGGAAATACCTGGTTCGGCCTTTTTAAAATTGTGGGTCCCTTGAATTGGTGATGTGGAATTGATGGGTGAAAAATTTTCTGCCAACCGAGACCTTGTGTATATACCAGAGAGTTCAGTTGCTTCTCCTTTAGAGTTGCCATGCTCCAGGTCACCTTGGTTGACTTTTCCTACTCAGTGCTGCCCATTGCCACTTGAATATGCTGGTTCCGTTCCTTTTGCATTGTGGGACCCCTGGTTTGATGATGTGGCCATAGTGGGTTGAAAACTCAGGCAAACTCTAGAGATGCAGGGGAGCTGTGAAGTTCTACTTTTTTGGTGTAGCTATTAGAACATGACTTTTTGTTTGTACAATTCTAAAACGTGACAATGTCAGGTAAGATTAATATTGTTTGCAACTTATTATGCTTAAAGATCTATGGATTGTGTTAGATTTGTGATGGCCATGAAGAGGGATGAACTCGGTCATTTTCTAATCTGAGAATTCTGTATAGATTTGGTTCAGTGGCTAAAAGCTAGCTGAACATTTCTATCTTAATGGTAGTTGAAATGGAATGCAGATGGCCTTATTGCAACCTTCATCAAATGGCCGCATTTCTGTCGTTTGGCCATTCCCATGACTTAAAATATCAACTACATAGCCACTCCAATTCAAACCTCCAAGGGCAACCATAAATAATATAATTTATTAAATCAAAATCATAAAAGTCAAGAAATCACGAGTACAACAATGCAAAGAGCAATTATAAGGATTTATATAGCTGGTTGGTTTAAAGACCTGAAATGTTCTGAGTTAATAAGCATCTGATGCTTTTGTACTTCTGATCATAATATAAATTGGGTGGATTCTTTTCCCATCAAAATTAAATAAAGAACAAAAACATAAAAGAAATGGAATGGAAAATCATGATTTATTGGAGGCTTGTTTGTTGTTATCACTGTGTTCCTTTTTTTCTTTTCGCTTTGCTCTTTTTTTTTTTTGTCTGGCTGGTTTGTTTCTGCTTTTGGATTTCAAAAAAAAAAAAATAATATATATATATATATATATTATTTTGTCCAATTTTTTTGTTTTTATTTCACCCTCTGTTTTATTTCATACATATGCCCATTCTCATCTCCCTACCAATTTTCCCTCTATATGCATGTACACGTGGAGGTTTTCGTGTTCAGGAACAAATCCCGACCAGGGGGTGTGGTGATGATGGGGTGTGGTGATGATATGTGGAAGAAAATGACAGAATTAAGAAGTTCTGAAATTTTGATGGCTTAGATCACCTTGACATTTCCTGCTTCAGAGCAAGACATATTTGAAGTTTGGATTTTTTCAGGGAAAACATAGTTAGGGGAAATGAATGTACTTGGGCTTTTGATATTAACTGTTTTGGCACAAGGCATACTAAAAAATGAACATTACACAATAGTGACAAGGTTAACATATGTCTGCCTACTTTCTTGGAAAAAAGAAGAAATTATCAATTTTGTTTTTTCTATATCCAAGTAGAACAATTGAACTATTAAGATCCTACAACCATTAACAGGAACCAATTGAAATCATCAGTGGCTTTTGTTTTTGTGAATTACCATCCCCCACCATTGGTGGGAGGTATTGTCGGCACTACTTCATTGTCTCTCTTTTTTAACCTGCTTAATGCATTTGACTATCTATAGCTAATTGAGGAGCTGAAGTTGCTTGTATGGGTTATGAATACTATGGATTAAAGTACTGTATTGCATATTTGTAGGCCGTGGAGTTGCAGAAGCTGATTTTGGCTCATAATAATATTGAAGCACGAAGGGAAGACCTTAGGAATTTGCCTCTGTTATCAGTGCTGAACGTAAGCGATAACAAGCTTTCCCATCTTCTAGCGGCTATAGGAGAGTATGTTGTTCAAATTATTCTCTCCCTCGTACACGTCGTAACATGTTGATATTTTATTTTCATTTTACCGGCTTCACATGCTAAAATCATTAGATGTGTCGTTTAACTTGATACCCAATATACCTGAAGAAATTGGATCAGCAACTTCTCTGGTTAAGTAGGTTTATTTCTTGTTTTGAAGCATAAAGATACATATTAGGAGAATGAGGTTCATATTTATGCATTACTGAAAGAAAATTGGTAAGGCTATGGGTGTTAGATTTCATTTCGTCTTGTCAATGAACATATGTGGTGCATATTTGGCTGCTGTTTGTGGTTGAATGGTTCTGTTGCAGCTGGTTGCTTAGGTTTGATTGTTCAAACAACCAATTGAAAGATTTCTCTGGTTCACTTGGAAGGTGTGTAGGTTTATTGGAACTCAAGGTGAGGCAACATTTTGTTGCAATCTGTCTATTTTCTGGCTTTCTGCATGTGATTATCAGAGTTCACTTTTTGGATTGTTTCAAGTTGCAACTTTAATCTGTCTATTCTTGGGCTTTTAACATTTTGATCACTAGTTGGCATCATTAATTTGGTTAGAGAACCTTTCTTCAGCAGTACACATCTAATCTGTTGATGTCTTTGAAATTTGGTGAGAGAAAAGAAAACTGAATAGAAAGGAAAAAAAAATGGGTAAGGAAAAGCAAAATTTTTATTCCATATTCTTATTTAAATGAGTTTTAAAATATAACAAATTGAAAGTTATTTTAATAGGGACTATTTCACCTAGATCCTCTGAGATTTCAGTTAATAGACACTTACATTCCTTGCAGCCCCACAACTATCTAAAATAACATAAAAATCACACAAAATTACAAAATAGCCTTAATAATTTCTAGTTATTAGAAATCATACCTTCATAGAGTAGAAAGTTTACAAATACACATTTCTGATCATTATAACCATTATGCATATGCAAGTGAACCTTATTGAATCTCGTAAAATTTGAGCTATCATGGACAATCGAATGGAGTTGATAAAATTTAACCTCTAGTGGCCTACTGAATTGAGTTGCGTTCAATAGCTTATGTTTGAACTAACTAAAGGGTTATTTATTGAAGTTGTAAGTATTAACCCAGTATGAATTACAATCATTATGCAAAAGAATCTTACTGAATCTTATAATATTTAACCTATAACGGCTATCAAAAGTTGTCCCATGTTGGCCCATGATGAATGTTATTTCTCCTATATAAGAGATGGATTTCTCTCACCTTAACACCTTGATTTTAAGGTTGAGGCTAGGGATAGAAATGAGTCAAGTTTTAACTTGTTCGAGCTTAGCTCGAGCTTCTTATACTGAGCTCAAGCTCAATTCGAATTTTTATATAGGTTCGAGCTCGGCTCGACAAAAAACAATTTAGGCTTAAGCTCTATTTGTGAATAACTCGATTAAACCAAAATGACTCGAGCTTTTTATACCAAGTTCGAGCTCGATTCAAACTTTTATATAGACTCGAAATCGGCTCGATAAAGAAGAATTTAGGTTCAAACTCGGTTCGCGAATAGCTTGATTAAACCAAAACGACATCGTTTTGGTTTAAATATAATAAATAAAATATTATTAAAAAATATATATTATTTTATCACGCTTGATCGCGAGTTTTAGGCTTGAGCTTTTTTAGGCTTGAGCTTGTTTTAGTCACGAATCGAGCTTGAGCTGAGCTCGAATAGCTTGATTCATTTCGACTCCTAGGTGAGGCCCCTCCTCTTATGTATTATTGAGCTTCTGATATGGTATCAGAATAGGTTTCAGGTCGGCCTTACCACATTTCATGTTGTGTCTATATCCATGTGGGTAATCTGAGGGGGCTGTCAAAAATTGTCCCACATCGGCCCATGATTAAGGTTATTTTTCCTATACAAGAGATATATTTCTGTGACCTTAACACTTGGGTTTTAAGGTTAAGGCCCCTTGTCTTATGTGTTGTTGGGCTTCTTAATAGTGGTTAATCAAACTAACTTGATAAAATTTGACCTACGCTATAGTGAATTGAGTTGAGTTAAATAGTTTATGTTTGGAGAAGCTATTTTGGTTTTGACAATGTTCTTTTGTACTTTGAAAGCAGTCTTTAACAGTGTAGTAAGAATTTTGAGTAGGCAAGTTTGGACCGGGTCAGGCAGCTGTCATTTTTTTTTTTTTTGGGACTTATGTTGGCCTGAGTAAGCTCTAAAGCTAAATTGAATATGTAGTTTTTAAGTATTTAGTTGTTTTGTTTGGTATAAAACCCCTTTTCTTTTCTTTTCTTTTCTTTTCTTTTCTTTTGTTTCTTTCATTTTTTTTGGGGGAAAAGGGGGGTGTTTGGTCATAGGGCTTGCTGGGATTTTGAAAGCCTGACCATATTAGCCACTTGAATGTAAAAACTAAGAAATATGAAGTAGTGGTTGTTTCTCATAGAAGGAGGATGTATTGAGTAATTTAGTTTGTGCGGTAGTTGGGGTCAAAATTTTATATTAAAAGTTAGTAATGGCTGGGCACATACAATGCATTTGCTAATCTTTTTAATGATAAGTTCCAAAATCTGTGCATCTTGAGACTTTGTAGACCGATCCAAGTAGTTCAAAATCCAAGTGCATATTGACATTGAGAATCAATATAAACTAAAGTGATAGAACTTCAACTAAGTGATAGAACTTCAACTGTAATATAACTATTATATTAGGATGTTTATCTACAGAAAACTGGAAAAATAAAATGCAACGCCGAACTTAATTTAACATGAAAAAACACGCTTCAATTCTGAATTTAATCTTTATTATATTTAAAAGTAACTCATGTTTTTTTTCATGGCCGGTCCCAAGCCTGGATAAAGGAGGAGGGTTGTGTTAGGTAGTCGACAGCCAGCGTAAAACTTTGTCGAATTTTTTTATGGATTTTCTGACACCTAATGAGATTTCGTGGGGGCGTTCCCTACTTAGCGACGCGCTGTATGGTCCGAGTACAGTGTTAAATAAGCAAGGACCACTGCATCGGCGCCCGGGTGCGGTGTTAAATAGGCAAGGGTTCTTGCACTTTCCTGGACGAGTGGGGGGGCAAGGAAGCTAGTCCAAAATAGAAGGCTGAGATTAGGTACTTGGAATATTGGGAGCTTAACTGGGAAACTTATGGAAGTGGTGGATACAATGGAAAGGAGAAGAATCGCAATTGCTTGCTTGCAAGAGACGAAGTGGGTGGGATAGAAAGCTAAAGAGATTGAGAGGACTGAGTATAAGTTATGGTATACGGGACTTAATAGATCGAGAAATGGGGTCGGCATAGTAGTAAGCAAGGATCTAAAGGAAGATATAGTCAATGTGAAACGCTGTGGAGATAGGATTATTGCAATTAAGTTAGTGTTAGGAGAAGAGATAGTAAACGTAATTAGTGCTTATGCCCCCCAGGTGGGCTTAGGAGATGTACATAAGAAGAAGTTTTGGGAAGACTTGGAAGGAATGCTATTAGAGATACCTCAAGGAGAGATGGTCTTCATAGGAGGAGATTTGAACGGTCATATAGGACGCGACATAGATGGATACACGGGGGATATGGTTACGGTGATAGAAATGAAGAAGGGAAGGATATTTTGGAGTTTGCAGTGGCTTATGATCTCATGGTGACGAACACCTTTTTTAGGAAGAGAGAGGAACATTTGGTGACTTAAAAGAGTAGCTCCTCAAAGACACAGATTGACTTTTTCTTAACTAGGAAAAGAGACCGTGTAGCTTGTAAAGATTGTAAAGTTATACCAGGGGAGAGCTTGACTGCCCAACATAGGTTGTTGGTCATAGATGTGCAGCTTCAAAGGTGGGCTAGAAAAAAGAAGTCGCATAGATGCTCAAAGACTAAATGGTGGAACTTAAAAGGTGATAAGTAAGCAGCATTCAGGGAAAGAGTACTAGAGGAAAACATTTGGACGGTAAATGAGAGTGCAAATATTATGTGGGATAAGGTAGCAAAGTGTATTAGGAGGGTAGGGAAAGAAGTCTTAGGAGAATCCAAAGGGAGTGCTTCGGCACAGAAAGAGGCATGGTGGTGGAATGAGGCCGTCCAAGACAAGATAAGAGTTAAAAGAGAGTGTTTTAAATCTTGGCAAAACGACCGAAATGAAGCGAACTTGAAGAGGTATAGAGAAGCTAGAAGAGAAACCAAAAAGGCAGTTAGTGAGCCTAAGGCAAAGACATTTGAGGATTTATATAGGCGACTTGACACTAAAGAGGGCGAAAGAGAGATATTCAAGCTTGCTAAATCTAGAGATAGACGGACCAAGGATTTAAACCAAGTTAAATGCATTAAGGATGAGGATGAAAAGGTATTAGTAATGGAAGAGGAGATAAATGAGCGTTGGAAGAGCTACTTCTACAAGTTATTTAACGAAAGCAGTAGTAGTGATATACATTTGGGGCAGTTTACCACTTTTTGGGAAGAATTAAATTTTATGTTCTACAGGAGAATCAGTAGGGAAGAAGTAAAAGAAGTATTAAAAAGGATGAAGATTGGGAAAGCGGTTGGGCTAGATGGTATCCCTATTGAGGTTTGGAGGTGCTTAGGAGAGGATGGCATAAGTTGGTTGATAAAACTTTTTAATGTGGTGCTAAAGAGCAAGAAGATGCCTGATGCATGGAGGAAAATTATCCTTATACCCATATATAAGAACAAAGGAGATATTCAAAACTGTGCGAACTACCGCGGGATTAAATTGATGAGCCATACGATGAAATTATGGGAGAGAGTTATTGAGAGAAGACTAAGAAGGACAACAAACGTTTCAGAGAACCAATTTGGTTTCATACCTGGAAGATCAACTATGGAGGCTATCTTTCTCTTGAGGAGGTTAATGGAACAGTATAGAGAAAGTCAAAAAGATTTACATATGGTGTTCATCGATTTAGAGAAGGCATATGATCGGGTTCCTAGGGAGATTCTATGGAGAGTGTTGGAAAAGAAAGGAGCGTGTGTCGCATATATTGAGGCGATAAAGGACATGTATGATAGAGCCATGACATCTATACGGATGACTGGTGGAGAGACTAATGAGTTCCCTATCACGATTGGTTTACATCAAGGCTTAGCGTTAAGCCTGTACTTGTTTGCTTTAGTTATGGATGAGATTACAAGACATATTCAGGATGAGGTGCCGTGGTGTATGCTATTTGCAGATGATATTGTTTTAGTAGATGAGACAAGAGAAGGAGTGAATGCTAAGCTAGAATTGTGGCGGGATACGTTAGAGACAAAAGGGTTTAGGCTAAGCCGATGCAAGACGGAATATATGGAATGTAAGTTTAGTCAAAATAGAATAACGGGTAGTATAGAAGTAAGTTTAGGCACACAAAAGATTGTAGAGAGAGATAAATTTAGGTACCTTGGATTTATGGTGCAACAAGATGGAGGGATTGATACTGATGTAAGTCACAGGATTCAAGCTGGGTGGACCAAATGGAGGAGTGCTTCGGGGGTTTTGTGCGACCGAAAAATCCCCCTCAAGGTGAAAGGAAAGTATTATAAGGTAACAGTTAGACTAGCGCTGCTATATGGATCAGAGTGTTGGGCAGTAAAGCATAATCATGATCAGAAGATGGCAGTTGCGGAGATGAGGATGTTAAGGTGGATGTGCGGGATTACAAGGAAAGATAGGATTAGGAACGAGGAGATTAGGGGCAAAGTAGGAATAGCACCGACTGAAGATAAAATGAGAGAAAACCGATTAAGATGGTTTGGCCATGTTAGAAAGCGTCCAGCAGAGGCACCTGTTAGAAGGTGTGAAAGTATGGAGATTGCCAGGAGTAGGAGAGGTAGAGGAAGACCCAAGAGAAGCTGGAAAGAAACCATTAAATATGACCTGACCTACTTAGATTTATCGGAGGACATGTCCCTAAACAGATCTAATTGGCGTCGACAAATCCATATAGCCGACCCTACCTAGTGGGAAAAGGCTTGGTTTAGTTTGGTTTATATTTAAAAGTGTTATGATTCTTATGAAATTGATTATAAAAATCAATGATGTGCAATTGGAGATTTATATATGCTAGATTGATAGTATGAAAAAATAACAATAACTAATGATGACGTGAAGATTTTTTTTTAAAAGAATATAAATTTAGTTAAAGATTTAATTAAAAATACAAATATGAAAACTGTGAAAAATGGCTCACTTTTTGTGTGTGTGTGTGTGAGTGAGGAAAAGGGGCCCTTTGAATAATTTTGCTTGACAAATCCCAACTCAACCCATTACCATTTGAAATCCCTCTAATGTTTGATTGCAGGCTTTCAAAAGCCAAATTTTATAGGAATCCAAACAGTAACCCAATTCAAGTTACTAAAACCAACTAATTCAATGATAGAGCAAACCCAAAACTTGAAAAACAGATACATGTCTGCGATACACATAGCAGAAGTAGATATGTTGAAAGAAATATAATATTGGAACTTCATGGCAACCTAGTGTACAGCTGTTCTACTTTAAATCTATAATTATAAACAGAAAAGATGTAGAGTCGTAGTGTATAGTGTTATACTTTAAATCTACAACTACAAAATAAAAAGGGAGAGTTGATGAAGAGATTACTATTGGTAATTTTGTAGTTATCAGTAGATGATCCCGGATTATAAGTAGGACTCTTTAGAGCGCAAGAATCCTTCTGGCTTTTTCTTTCTTTGAACTTGCATGTACATTACATGTTTCTTTCCCATTCTTCAAAAAACAAGAACAAAATAGAAGCCCATTAAAACGTGAAAACAGATTCCAACGTGTGATAAGAAGCAATGGATAAGTTTTCAAAAATGTAGTTGGTAAGGAAACGCACACAGAGAATCAAGTTGTTTACTGCAATTGGATGGATGGGTGAATGTAGCAGAGTTTTATTAGGTTGAAAAGTTTGAAAACTATTGAAACAATAGTGAGGAGCTTCAAAATTTTAAGACACTGCGGCAGTTGAGTTTCAATTGCATTTATTTTCATTTTGTTTTTCTTTTTTAACCTTGGACTAGCCACAAAGTAGTAAAGTTGCTGTATATTTTTGAATTGTTTAGAAAAATTAAGTAATGGTGAATTTGTGATGCAGATTCAGAGTGGAGGGAGACACCAAAGGTGTTCTCCTAATGTGTAGATTATATGTTTTTTCTTACATATTTGTAGCTTTCTTAGTTTTTTCTCTCTCTCTCTTTCTCTCTCTATCTCTATCTGGTAGATGGGTGGTTAACTATGACTTTTTTTTTTTATACAGATGTTCTGCACAGTATATCAAGAAAATGTTGCGGAAAGAAAATTATTTTGAAGAATGCTGTTAATGAGAAAATGTGGTTTCAAACCGTGGTTGTTGGAGATAAAACTGTCATTTGAAATGACGATTATCGTTGTAGTTTGGCAGTTTATTGAACTGAGTATAACCGTGATTTAAAATAGCAGTTTTTGAATTTACGAAGAACTGCTACATGAAAGCGCGGTTCCTTGCACTCTCGGTCTCACTCACTCTCTTACTTACTGCGAAGCTGTGGAAGGAAGCCTTATTATAGAGGTTATATAGAGGTGCAGCATTACAACTGAACCAAACCAACTAAAAAAAAGATTCAATTAGTTCAATTCGGATCCATAAGTCAACCACTGTAGTTTTGAGCTCAAAATTTTAGAACAAATTAAAATTTTAGTTTTGAACTCATCAGTTGAAGTTACATTCCCACCCCTATAGCAGAATATAGTCACGTATTTTTCCGACGTCGTATCGGAAAAATATGAACTCAATGTTAGTAAATTTCAAAACATTAAATAACATTGATTACTCAACGAATGGCATGAGATCTTTTGCATTCACAAAACTTTTTAAAAGGAAACTATATTTTTGAGCTCTGAAAAGTAATTTACTTCGTCATAGGTTTCAAAAAGAAAACCATTTGTTTAATTTTTTTTTTAAGAAATATTTCTATAAAATTAGTCTAAGGGGAGTGATTTTTTTTTTTTAAATTCTAATTTTAAATTCAATTTGGTAAGGTTGACTAATTAATAACTATTTTTAATTGTTAAAATTTCTATTAAATTTTTATTTGTCACAATTTTTAATAATTTTAATTTTTATTTATTTTTAACAGTTCTAATCGTTGCAATTTTTAATTAATTTTAATAGTTCTAATCTTATAATAAATAATATAATTAAATTAAATTAATTAAATTAATATGTAATATATATTACTAATTTTTTTCTAATAAATAATTAAACTAAATTAGTTAATTTAATTAATAGGAAATACATATCATTAAATTATTTTTTTGGTAATTAAATGAAAATTGGATTAAAGGGAAAAGAATATTTACATCATCTAAGGGGCATTTCCCCGATTTACAAATTAAGTAGTAGTAAATGGGATTCCCCAACTATTATGAAGATCTATATTTACATTAGAGTTCTTAGGGATTGAGAGGAAGGAGCATCTAACTTTTACATCATGTACGACTGCCTTTACAACTTCAGAAATTGGTGATGAGGGACCTTTGAAGACTCTGGCATTCCTTTCCCTCCAAATGTAGTAAACCAAGGTTGCCCAAGCAAGTTTGCATATATTATTTATTTTATAAATAATAAAATAAAATATATTAATTTAATTTAATTTAATAAATAATTTAACTAACATAAATATATTTTATTACATTAATTTTAATAAATGTTATAATTAAATTATTTAATTCAATTTAAATTAATAATTAAATTAAATTAATTAATTTAACTAATATTATAAATATATTTTATTAAATTATCTTAATAAATATGATTTTAATTAATTTATTTAATATGAATATTCTTAAATCATTTTCAATAACTATAACAACGTACCAAAACTCATTGAATAAGCCAAACCCTCCAAACCAAAACTCACTGAATCAACCAATTAATTTAATACTAATGTAGTTGACTACTCATCACTGGTTGCAAGTTCAAACTTTTTAACTCATATGCTAATTGAATCTTTTTTTCAGTTGGTTTGGTTCAGTCGAAATGCTGCACCTCTATATAACCTCTATAATAATGCTTCCTTCCACAGCTTATAGGGCTTCCTTCCACAGTTTCGTAGTGAGTGAGAGAGTGAGCCTGAGAGTGCACAGAACTGTGCTTTCATGTAGCAATTCTTTGTAAATTCAACAATCGCTATTTCAAATCACAGTTATACCCAGTTCAACAAGTAGGGGTGAGCATCAGTCGGTGCGGTTTGAAAATTATAACTTTCAGAATCGAACCAAATATTTTCGAAAATAAAAAATGATAACCAAACTGACCAAATAATATGTATTAACCAAACATTAACCGAACCGAATTATTTCGATTTGGTTATAGTCGGTTTGGTTAAATAGATTTATAAATTTAAATATATTTTTTTATAATTTAATTATAGAGGTAAAATAACAAAATTTTATTATAGGTTCAACAAAATGTCATCAAAGCATTAAAATTCTAAATTTCAAATTACAAAAGCCAACATATATTTCCATTAAATCATAACTAAGAAAATAAAATTCATAATAAAATTAAAAAGAAACAGCTTGAATTTTAAAAAATAAAATAAAACAAAAACAAAAAACAAAATAAAAGGACTTTTGGCTAACAAGGAAATCAATATATACTTGATGATTCAAATTGCTGAAGGAAAAAGATTAGATAAAATAAGGCGAGATTAGATAGAAACAAGGGTGAAGAACCAGTGCATATATTAAAAACTTGAGTAGTATATTTAATCATGAGAAATTCAAATATTATAATTATTTGTTAAATGAGTACCAAGCAGCAATATGGCAATGCTTTAATAGTTTTTGTGTAAAATTTCAAAAGCTATAGAATTTTCAAGAATTAAAAGTCATACCCAATGAAGATAATCGCTCTCGCAAAGTTAAATATTCCAATGAAGCTCAATAGAAGAAATTCTGGGGGTTGAAACTTGAATCTTTTTGGGTGTTTTTATTGGATGATTCCCATGGCTTCATTTTATAGCCTGAAGATGAATATAACAGTTGGGGAGCCTTTAATGCTTAATGAGCCATTGAAATAGTGTTTTCCCTTATTTTTTCTAGTTATCCCCTGACCTTTAGTCAACTCAATCCGAATGAGTTTTCAGTTTTAGCACTTTTGAATCAACTCAAACTCATTTGGTGTCAACTCAAGTTTGGGTAGATTTAAAACTCACAAATTTAAGCAGCTTTGGGTCGACTCAATCTATTTAGGGATGACTTGTTTGAGCCTATTCAAGATTTAGCCAGTCAAAGTACAACAAAACCTTCTTAAGCCCTAATTAAGTTTTCAAACTCTAATATAACTCCAAAATAAATTTCTATTGATAATTAAATCATAGATAAACATATTAGATAATGGATCATTCATCCAACATACTTAGAAAGAACTAGTATATAAAATTGTTAGGATATAGGAAGATTTTATTCTTGTTTCCTTATCAGTTATTATTTCAGTTTCCTTATTGATGTCTTTCCTTTTCTAAGTTTTTCCTTATTTGATGTAAGACTTCGATTATAAATAATAGTCGAGGGAGAAGAGAGGACACAATTCAATCCTTTCTTTTTCTTTATTTTTCTCAACTTGGTATCAGAGCACTAAATCTGATTTCAAGAAAAAAATAAAAAAAAAGAGAGAAAACAGTGAGCTCGTCGCCGGAGAAGAAACCCACCGCCGGCGACTTTCTGGTCATCGGAATCAGCAGCCGACCACCACAGAAGGGTTGTCGACCACCAACAAGTGTGCCCACCTGAGTACGTCGCCGGCGAAGGTCCGACGCGCCCTCACGCGCTGTTCGACACCAGTGCCCGGATCCCACGCGCCCTCGTCTGATCGGCGCGTGGCCTTCCGGCGTCTCACCGGCGACACATGACGGCGATCGCCTGATGGAGGGAGTCTTCCCTGTTACCGATGACCTCTGATTGATGATCCTCGATGTTTTTCTTGCTGTTCTTCAATCCTTCGCTGCTCTTCGATCTGTGGAAGCCAATTGGTGATCTGTTCCTTGCTGTTCTTCGTTACTGTTCTTCAATCCTTTGCTGTTCTTCGGTCTGTGGAAGCCGATTGGTGATCTGGTAATCTAGTCACTCCTATTTGATGATCAAGTTGCTGTTTTTTTGGTATGCTCTTCGCTCTTTGCTGCTGCCAGTTGATCTGTGGTAATCAATTGATGTTCTGATGATTCTTGTGTTGGTAATGCTGTTTTTTTTTTCGCCTCTTTTGCTGACTTGTTCATCTCCGCTGGCCTGTGACCATTGATAATTTTTCGTTTTGTTGATTTTTAATTTTCTCTTAACCTATGGCTGAATGGAAACCTATGGCTGAACCTAAATCCATACTAATGAAAGATGAAGACATTTCTCGATCAATTACTTCGAAGAAATTGAATGGGTTAAATTATTTGGCCTGGGCCCATGCGGTGAAAGTGTTTCTTCGTGGGAAGAAGAAGCTAAAATTCCTTACTGATCTTCCACCCAAGACTGATGATAGTACTTATGATGATTGGCTTAGTGAAGACTCTATTGTTATGGGATGGCTATGGCACAGTTTGGAACCTCATATTGTTACAACCGTAGAATTCTGTGATTCTTCAAAGAAAATTTGGGATTCCCTTGCTGACTCATTCTCTCAGCAAAGTAATGTTTCAAGAGTTTTTGAATTATATGAGCAGATTTTCACAACCAAACAAGCAGGGCGTCCTCTTCCAGAATATTATAGTATTCTCAAAAACCTATGGGATCAGTTGTTACAACATAGGCCCTTTACTACAGACCTTGAGCAACAAAAGCGGTATTGGGAAGATTTTATGATTGCCTCTCTTCTCTCTGGGCTTGATTCAGATTTACATGGTTTTAAAGATCAAATTCTCGCTAGTGAAACCTTGCCTACTGCTGCTAATGCCTATTCTCGTCTATTGGGATCTTCTTTGGGGCATCATACATTAGTTCAGCCTACTACTTCAGAAACCTCTGCTTTGATTTCAAATAACACTACTCAAGGAGTCTTTCGTGGCAGTATGCAAGGGCGTGGTCGCACATCACGAGGTTCAGCTCGAGGTGGTCGGTCTTCTCAAGGGCGAGGAGATCGTAAGTGTTCTAATTGTGGACGGACCAATCACATTGAGCCATATTGTTGGGTTAAGTATGGTAAGCCAGATCAAGTTCATCACGTGTCTGATAATCCTACTCCTACGGCTTCCGCCCAGTCAGAGCCTTCAACAACTACCACAGATCTTGGTGCTCAATTCAGTGAATTATTACAAGCTCTTCGGACGTCCCACTCATCTACTTCCACTGCTACATTAGCCAATTCAGGTAATGTTACTTGTATTGCTTCCGGGCCACCTTCCTGGGTGATTGATTCTGGTGCAAGCTCCAATATCTCTGGTAATCCTTCATTTTTGTCTCATTTAAATCCCATTTCTCATCATGTTATTCTAGCTGATGGATCATCTCGTCCCGTACAAGGACAAGGAGTTCTCTCTCCCCATTCCTCACTCAAATTGCCTCAAAGTCTTTATGTGCCTAATTTTCCTTTTAACTTGTTATCTGTTAGCCAGTTGACTAAAACCTTGCATTGTTCTGTAACATTTTCTTCTACTTTGTGTGTGTTTCAGGACCTCAAGACCAAGAGGACGATTGGTTTGGGGCATGAGAAAGATGGGCTCTACTACCTGGATTCTACTAGTCTTCCTTCCACAACTTCACCAGTTTTGAGTGCTGCTGTTTCTCCGATGCAATGGTATTTTCGTCTTGGTCATCCTTCTTTGAATAAATTGAAGTTTGTTATTTCTAATTTAAGTCCTGTATCGAGTCTAGAATGTGAAGCTTGTCAATTTGGCAAGCATCACCGTAGTTCCTTTCCTAGTCATGGTGTCAGTCGTAAACTAGAACCTTTTGATTTAGTTCATACTGATATTTGGGGCCTTCCCGCATTTCTAGTATTAATGGTTATCAGTATTTTGTTATCTTTGTTGATGATCACTCTCGCATGACTTGGTTATTTTTAATGAAAAGTAGATCTGAATTGCCTTATATTGTGACTTGTTTTTATAATGAGATCTCTACCCAATTTGAGAGACAGATCAAAATTTTTCGTTCTGATAATGCTCTTGAATACCTGCAATCTGTTATGGACTCTTTTTGTGCTGATCGGGGTATTATTCACCAAACATCTTGCGTTCATACATCACAGCAAAATGGTGTTGCTGAATGTAAACACCGTCATTTACTTGATGTTGCTCATACTCTGATGTTTAACATGCAGGTGTCCAAACCTTTTTGGGGCGATGCAGTTCTTACTGCATGTTCTCTCATCAACCGTATGCCTTCCACAGTCCTAGGTAACAAGTCTCTCTTTTCTATCCTGTATCCAGATGGTAACCCCTTTCCTCTTACTCTTCGTGTATTTAGTTGTGTGGCCTTTGTTCATGTTCTTGACCCTGGTTTAGATAAGTTATCTCCTCGTTCTCGAAAATGTATTTTCTTGGGCTACTCTCGTACACAAAAAGGGTACCTTTGTTATCATCCAGCATCTCGTCGATATTTTGTGAGTGCTGATGTAACCTTTTTTGAGTCAACTCCTTTCTTCTCTACCTCTGGGACTCAATTATCTCACGATCTTATCTACAGTTTTCAGGGGGATTCCTATCCTGCTCGTGAGGGGGAGACTAGCCCTATATTACCTTTACCCATATTTCAACCTTCGCTGTAGGAGTCTCAGAAACATCCATCCTCTCAAATACAAGTGTATCAACGAAATCAGGACAGACCCGTCGTTTCTTTTGGCCCATCTCAATCTACCAATTTGTCTGAGGTTCCCTCTACTGTTTCTTCTACCTCTGGCGATGATTTACCCATTGCTCTGCGTCGAGGTAAACGTGCTTGCACACAGCATCCTATTGCTAAATTTGTTTCCTATCATCGTACTTCTCCTTGTTTGTATTCTTTGTGTGTGCTTTGTCTTTTGTTTCTATTCCAGCTTCATATAAAGCCGCACTATCTTCTCCTGGATGGAAGCATGCTATGAATGAAGAAATGGAAGCACTTTATAAAAATCATACTTGGGATTTGGCACCATTACCTCCAGGGAAGCAATCAGTGGGATGTCGTTGGGTTTATAACGTCAAGTATCTCCCAGATGGCTCTGTTGAGAGACTTAAAGCCAGACTTGTTGCAAAAGGTTATACACAGACCTATGGCATTGATTATCTCGAGACTTTTTCTCCAGTTGCTCGGCTTAACTCTGTTTGCCTTCTTCTTGCTGTGGCTGTAAGTCGATCTTGGCCCCTTTACCAGCTGGATATTAAAAATGCTTTTCTTCCTGGTGCCCTTCAAGAAGAGGTTTATATGGATTAACTACCTGGCTACGAGGTTCCTGGGAATGAACACTTGGTTTGCCGGTTACGTCGTGCCTTATATGGTTTGAAACAATCCCCTCGTACTTGGTTTGATCGCTTTAGTGAGGTTTTGTTGAAATATGGTTTGCACCGATCTACCTCCGATCATTCTGTCTTTACCCGGCACTCCTCTTCTGCTACCATTGTGTTGATTGTGTGTGTTGACGACATCATTATCTCGGGCGACAACGCCACCGGTATTGCCGCTTTGAAAATCTATTTAAGTCAACACTTTCATACCAAAGACTTGGGTGCGCTTCGCTATTTTCTTGGCATAGAAATAGCACGATCCAGTGCAGGCCTCATGCTCTCTCAGCGCAAGTATGTTTTGGATCTTTTATCTGAGACTAGCTTCCTTGGTTCTCGACCCGCTGACACTCCTATGGATGCATCTCTCAAGCTTGATACGACTACTGGAACACCATTCTCTGATGTGAGTCGTTATCGTTGCCTAGTGGGAAAATTAATCTATCTCACAATTACACGGCCTGACATTACCTATGCGGTGCATATTGTTAGTCAATTTATGCATGCTCCTCGTTCTACACACTTTGAAGCAGTATGTCGTATTTTACGTTACTTGAAGGGTGCTCCTGGTCGTGGTCTATTATACCGACCTTCTTCTCTTTCTATAACTAGTTATAGTGATGCTGATTGGGCTGGGAATCGAGATGATCGCAGGTCTACTTCAGGCTACTGTACCTTTGTTGGTAGTAATCTAGTTACTTGGTGTAGCAAGGAACAACAAGTCGTGGCTCGTTCCAGTGCTGAAGTTGAGTATCGTGCTATGGCTCATACTGCTTCGGAGATGCTATGGGTTCGTTCTTTGCTTCGTGATTTTGGTATTGATGTTCCTACCCCTATGGTCATGCATTGTGATAATCAAGCTGCCATTTTTATTGCTAGTAATCATGTGTTTCACGAACGTACCCAACATATTGAGGTGGATTGCCATTTTATTCGGGATTTGGTGCTTCATAAAGAGCTGAGTACTCCGTTTGTTCGATTCTCCTGTCAATTAGCTGATCTTCTCAACAAGCCATTACCTCGCTCCTTATTTCAGAATCTCTCATCCAAGTTGGGCAATTCTGACATATATGCTCAAGCTTGAGAGGGAGTGTTAGGATATAAGAAGATTTTATTCTTGTTTCATTGTTTCCTTATCAGTTATTATTTCAGTTTCCTTATTAATGTATTTCCTTTTCTAAGTTTTTCCTTATTTGATGTAAGACTTCGATTATAAATAATAGTTGAGGGAGAAGAGAGGACACAATTCAATCCTCTCTTTTTCTTTATTTTTCTCAACTAAAATTATTAAAAAGCTTAGGCTCTTCCATAAACATAAACCATATTATTTCATAAAAAGTCTCCTTTTAAACAATCATTCATGGTTGGTTATCATCAAAATCAATAGGATAAACATTTTAAAACCTTAGGGGCTGATGTATAATTGTAGAGATTACAATTTCTATGACAAATATACCAATTTGGTGGATCTTAACTTCTAAAATTGTTTTGGAATTTACTGAAGCGCTTTTCTTCTTCTTCTTGCCTATATATGAGAAAACTTAAGGGAACAAAATTTTGGCAAATGCTTATGTCCCTTCAAGTATTTTATTTTAGGGGTTTTTTGAGGCTGGTCACTATTTATGGACTTTTAAGGATTAAAGTCATACCCAAAAAACTTGTTTGTGAATAAGTCATACTTCCAACGAAAAGACAAAAAAGGACATCACACGTTTTCAATACACTTTGAAACTGTCAGTTTTATCCGAACGCTCATAACTTCCGCGACTTTCCATTTTCGTCAAAAACAGATTCAAAACTGAGTTTTGAAACATAATCAAAACAGATTCTAAATGTATATTCGGTACTATTTTTACAAAAGCATACATTTATACTAAACAGTACCACTAGAAACAGTATCGGTACTGTTTTCATACTATCATAAAAAAACATCAATCGATACATAACACAAAGCAACCATTAATAGTGTTGTTTGTATACTAGAATGCAGGTGGTACTCTCATCTATGTGGTATTGTAAGCCATATCTTGGATATATGACTTTTTTTTTGTGTTTCATGGTGCTATTTCCTTACTAAATACATTCGGTACTGTTTTTGCAAGAGCATACATCTTATACAAAACAGTACCGATGCATGTGACACTCTCGGCCATGTGGTACTGTCAGCCATATATTGAATATGTGACTTTTTTTTGTGTTTTATGGTACTGTTTGCATACTAAACACATTCGGTACTGTTTTTGTAAGAGCATGCATCTTATACAAAACAGTATTGTACGCATGTGGTACTCTGATCCATGTGGTACTGTCAGCCATATATTGAATATGTGACTTTTTTTTTGTGTTTCATGGTGTTGTTTGCATACTAGACACATTCGATACTGTTTTTACAAGAGCATCTATCTTATACAAAACAATACCGCACACATGTGGTACTCTTATCCATGTGGTACTCTTATCCATGTGGTACTGTCAGCGATATAGTGAATATGTGACTTTTTTTGTGTTTCATGGTGCTATTTGCATGCTAGACACATTTGGTACTGTTATTGCAAGAGCATGCATCTTATACAAAACAGTACCACACGCATGTGGTACTGTCAGCCATATATTGAATATGTGACCTTTTTTTGTGTTTCATGGTACTGTTTGCATACTAAACACATTCGGTACTGTTTTTGCAAGAGCGTGCATTTTATACAAAACAGTACCGCACGCATGTGGTACTCTCATCCATGTGGTACTGTTAGCCATATATTGAATATGTGACTTTTTTCTTGTGTTTTATGGTGTTGTTTGCATACTAGACACATTCGGTACTGTTTTTATAAAAGCATGCATCTTATACAAAACAGTACCCACGCATGTGGTACTCTCATCCATGCATCTTATACAAAACAGTACCGCACACATGTGGTACTCTCATCCATGTGGTACCGTTAGCCATATATTGGATATGTAACTTTTTTTTGTGTTTCATGGTGCTATTTGCATATTAGACACATTCGGTAGTGTTTTTACAAGAGCATGCATCTTATACAAAACAGTACCGCACGCATGTGGTACTCTCATCCATGTGGTACTGTCAGCCATATATTGGATGTGACTTTTTTTGTGTTTCATGGTGCTGTTTGCATACTAGACACATTCGGTACTGTTTTTACAAGAGCATGTATTTTGTACAAAACAGTACCGCACGCATGTGGTACTCTCATCCATGTGGTACTGTCAGCCATATATTGAATATGTGACTTTTTTTTTGTGTTTCATGGTGTTGTTTGCATACTAGACACATTCGGTACTGTTTTTATAAGAGCATGCATCTTATACAAAACAGTACCGCACGCATGTGGTACTCTCATCCATGCATATTAGACACATTCGGTAGTGTTTTTACAAGAGTATGCATCTTATACAAAACAGTACCGCACGCATGTGGTACTCTCATCCATGTGGTATTGTCAACCATATATTGGATGTGGCTTTTTTTGTGTTTCATGGTGCTGTTTGCATACTAGACACATTCGGTACTGTTTTTACAAGAGCATGCATCTTATACAAAACAGTACCGCACGCATATGATACTCTCGACCATGTGATACTGTGTTTATATGAGCATGTATTTTATACGAAACAGTACCGCATAAACAGTATCGGGACACAGATTTGTATATATTCCTTCTTCGACCGACGTTAATCTCAGTCTATGCTCGTTCAAATTAATGATATACTATATCTTCACGCGATTTATAAGGAAGGAAAACAAAAACGGAAGTTGGTGCTCGTTCAAATTAATGATATACCATATCTTCATGCGATTTATAAGGAAGGAAAACAAAAACGAAAGAAACGTGATTTTCGGTTAGCGTGATTTCTGGCAATTCTCATCTAACTTAATTATAGGAATAAAGGGTATTCTTGGTATATTAGAAATTATATTTAAAATAAACTCGTGGGACCCACTCAAAAGTGTGATTTAAATACAAAACTTTCTACATTAATGTGACTTAAAAGCAATACTTTTTTTTTGGTGTGACTAATATCCTTAAAAGATTACAAAGTATGACTCAAAACACAATTTTTCGTTTATTTTATTTGTTTTATAACTTATCATTTTGTTATATAACTAATAATTCCTGTAGGTGGTTTTTTTTTTTAAAACATATTACATTTCCTCTGTTCCAGATTCCATCAGATGGATTTCAAGCTGTTTCCAAGCTCCAGATTCTGGACCTAAGTGGTAATGGTGGTTGTTTACCAGTACATCCACCATTTTCTAGCTTACCACATTTGTAGGAGCTTTATCTGAGGTC
This sequence comes from Vitellaria paradoxa, assembly GCA_019916065.1. Classification (NCBI taxonomy): domain Eukaryota; kingdom Viridiplantae; phylum Streptophyta; class Magnoliopsida; order Ericales; family Sapotaceae; genus Vitellaria; species Vitellaria paradoxa. The sequence goes on from CM034234.1 coordinate 32,487,195, forward strand.
TGTTAGAGAGAAACATGTCCTTTCATTTGAAACTTCTTCCGTTCCTGTGCTATTTAGTCTTATACTTCTCATTTGATGAACAGAAGGATGCATTTATCAGAAGTTCCATCAGATTTAATTAGATTACAGCAATTACGGGTTCTTGATCTAAGCGAAAATTCTATCCAATTAGTTCCAAGGGTAAGTTCCTTCTCTCTTAAAGAACCCCTTTTCTGCATTAAAAAGTCCCATCAATCAACATACAGTTTTTAATCCAAAAATTTTCAAGAGGACAGCATTGTTGTAATCACTCGTATGAAATCGTTATTGGCCAGTTTCATCTGTAACAGAATAATGTGTGCAGCTTGAAAACTCTGCTGATTTGTGTATATGCAAATATATATCCAATCTATTGTCTCATTTGTGTAAATCTTATGTATATGCAAATATCTATCCAATCTCATCTCATTTGCATAAATCCGGTGAAGGTGTATTGTACTTGGCGGCAGAGTTCTTGTTTATGATATATCTATAACTGTTAAGAAATAAATAATGTGGAGAATGATTGTATTCACTTGATTTCTTAAACTGTGTAAAGACTAGACTTATTTATAGGTGAATAGACCAATGATACGCGGAAGTAATGAGAAAGTAAATATTTAAGATATCAAATACATTATTTTAACGAATATCCAGAAGATACTGTTGGAAGTATATTTTTTGTATTGATATTTAGGGATGCAATTTAATTCTTCATTTTATTGCTTTCCTAGTTTCCTTACAGAATTTTTAGGTGCAGTTTGGTAACCATCGGCAAAAGTTGATGAGCGTTTGGCAACATAAAAAAATAGCCAGCTAATTTTTTTGGTGTTAAGTGATCATCTATGAAGCATGGATATGGATAAGGGAGTGGGAACAGGAACAAGTATGGATACGGAATACGATAATTTTCAAAAAATAAAGATACGGGTACAGCGAAGATACGGCAAAAAAATAAAATAAAATATATATTTTAGTTAAAATATTTTTGAAGATAGCATCTATATACTTCTAAACATTATATAAATAACAATTATATAACTTGAAAAATACTATTTAATTCATAAATTAACATCATTCATACTCAAAACTATCATCATCATTCATACACAAAACACAAATACAATAAAAAGTATCAAGTACAATTTCATACATCCCAAAATAAAAATAATTTTTTCATTTCCTAAATTCTAGTTAGATCCAACTTCAATCATATCAATATATTTTAGTTAATTACAGTTTGGCCCCTTTTAAAATTTTATCATATCAATTTACCCTGAAAAATATTTAAAATATTACATTTGGACCCCTATCGTATCCTTCCCGTATCCTACTTGTATCTCAGCCGTATCTTATGCAAAATTTAAAATAAAAAATTAAGATACGCCATGTGGCGTATCCGATATGTATCCGACCATATCCTAGTCGTATCCGTATCTTCGGAGTATCTGATACGAGTGCGGCGTCTAATTTAAAGTATCTGTGCTTCATAAATGATCATTCTAACCCTCTTCTTACACAACACCCTTTCACGAATGGCAATAATGTCAATAAACAAAGTTGCAAACTAGTTTTTTTTTGTATGTCAAACGCCAAAAAAAAAAAAAAAAAAAGTTGACTTTTTAGCTAGCCACTTAAAGAAAAGCCCAAGCTTTTTGTTTCCAAATCAAGCCTTACCAATATAAGTAGAGGCACAGGCTTCTAGACTCCTAGTTATGAGTGTGCATATATTATTCTATAGAATATCTAAAAGAATATTCTAGAACTAATATCAGGACTCGTCATAATATTTTGGAGAAGATTAGGAAATAATCTCTCTAGATTAGTTCCCTCATACTTAAGCTGATGAAGTAAACATTAACTTAAGTTTGGAAATTTAAGTTTTAAAAATGGCAGGAAGATGTGTCTAAATAGTAGCGAAAACAGCGGTATCGGCTCTGAGATGTCAGGAAAAATGACAAGAGACATCAATGAAATAGTTTGGAAAAAGATTGTGAGACAATGGCAAAAATGATTGCGATATAGAAACAAAAAAGCGAGATAGCAGTGAAATGGCTGCAAAGATGACTTCGAGACAACAATGGAACTGCACCTAAAAGACCGCAAGATAACAGCAAAAAAATGGCTACGGAAATGGTTGCCAAAAAATACCGAAAATAGCTGAGTGTTAACAATGAAAATTTTTCAGGATAAACAATGAAAAGGGTTTTGTGAAACAAGAGATATTGGTGAAATGATGACAAAGGAAAAAAGGAAGCAATATAGTAAGTAGACTAATGACAAGATGAGGGTCCAACGGATGACCAAAGGCTCTGTTTGTCAGCGAAATAAAATTCAAGGGAAAGACTCATAGGATGATGACTATATTAAGAATTATTGGAGAATAATTATATTCACTTGATTTTTTAACTTGTATGAAGACAAAACCTATTCATTGTTGATTAAGGCCAATAATAGATGGAAGTAAGAATAAAGTTAATCTTAAAAATATCAATTGTAGTGTCTTACAGAGTACTTTTTGGAGATAATATTCTATTGAACATCTAGGAGAATATTATAGAACTAATACCAAGACTTGGAGAGTAATAGTAAATAATATCAAAGAGGAGAACGGAATGGAGGCCAAAAGCTAACCTTGGAAATGCTCCTGCGCAGACAATGACAGATCCCACTCAAACTAAGGAAAAACCGAGAGCTTCTCTTTCTAAACCTCCCTTCTCTCTCTAAAATCTTCAGTCCTTACCAGCTGTAAACAATCAATCTTTGTCTCTCGATTGCTATTTCCCTCGTTGGTAGGCATAACTTTGGATAATTAATCTTAGGATTGATTATCTATGGTTATACCTCACGCTTCTTCCACTTTCCAGTCGCAGATTTCAAAATCTGAAAGCATGAAAGAATGAATCTTGAAGAGCTCAGAGCTGAAATTCAGAAATTAAAGCATCCTCCAACAGCTGATATGCTAAACATGGCAGGTGGTTCCTACTATACGGAAGTTGATGCTGTTTCTTCCCCTAAACAGTTCCAAGTTAATGATGCACATAGACTTTACTTCAAGAATCAATTTGAAGCTGATGTGTTAAGACTCGATGAGGGGCAGCTTACAAGGAGTACGGATCTTCCTATACATCCTGTCAGAGCTGTTGCTATTGAAGAAAGGAAGAAACCTGTTGCAGATGGAAGCACTGTGAACACTGACCAGGAAGATTCGAAGCTCAACTCACAAATCCCATGCTGTCACAAGGGCCTGGTAACTTCGTTGGCAGTACTGCCACCAAGCACTAGTTTGCAAAAGAAAGAAGATGGCCACCTGAATCTGCAATCCTCACCTCAGGTAGCCATTAGAGACCATGGTAAGTTGCTACTCCAATCACCACATGATCTCTACTTTGAGCGGGAGGTAAAGTTGACACAGCAGAGAGCACATGGCTCAAGACCAGGTCTGTCCACTTCTCCTATGGGTATTACCCCTCTTTCTGATGGATAAAAGGTTTATCCCGGAAGCAGCGGGCTTATATTGGCACTATTTGGATCTCCAAAAAACAACAAAAAATTCTATAAACTTTTATAAAATTTCTATCACATCAACTTTTTTCTTTCACTGCACGCATTACGAACTTACAACTTTTTTCACTTTATCTCATTTTTTCTCACTTTTTATCACTCTAAACATACACATTATCTAATAGTCCAAATAAACCTCATTCAAAGTTTAAAAATTTAGAGGCATTTCCCCCCTTGTCTCCTCAGATGGGCCTGTCCTCCCCAATAGCCAAAGCTCAGCCCAACTTAAAACAGGCTTAGCTATTTGCCTCCAATAGATTAAAAGAAAATGGCTTGACATTAGAATACATCCAGACCAACCAACAAAATAGCAAGCCCAGTGTTTCTTTCTCTGATGAAGAATTAGCCGAGGAACTTTCTCAGTAGGACAACTCTTTAATTGGTTACGTTCTTGGACTTAAGCCAGCCTACAAGCACATGAAACAGTTCATTGAAAAGAGATGGAAATCCTTTGGAAACATTGACCTCTATATTCTTAAAGCTGGAGTCTTTATTTTTAAATTCCATGATGGTGAAATGAAGCAAAGTGTGTTAGAAATGGGGCCATGGTCCTACTATGATAAACCTTTGCTGCTAAAGCCTTCGTCTCCAAGCTGTTCATATGAGAGAGAGGCCATAACCTCAGTTCCCATTTGGATAAGGCTTCCCCGTTTAAAACTACATCTTTGGTCTCCTCACCAAGGAAAATTCTTGAAAAGATTAATCATGAAGTTCGCACCAAAGCTTTCCAAGTTATCAAGCTCAACCCTATTAATATAAACAGTACAACATGTAGAAATAGAGGAATCCCTTCTTTTGTATGGTATGCTTTTGTAATTACGAGGGTATGCTCTCAAGATCTTGTATATTTCTCCCTTAATCCAAATATACTGCTTACTTATCGAAAATATATATATATATATATCAAAGAGATTATTTCCACTAGCGTAAACTGTGCAGCTTATTAAGAGCTTTAATTGTTTCGTATTAATTGTAAATAATGCTCTAAATTTCTTTTCTGCATGTCTCTTGCAGGAGTTCAAAAATCTTACTTTTATTACTAAGCTTGACCTTTCAGACAACAACATTACTACATGAAAATTCGTAATGTGCTGATGGAGATGCCAAACCAATCAATCAAACAATCACATTCATGAGAGAAAGGAAGGCGCAATATACAAAACGAGGTAATCCACGAAGGAAGACCTCAAAATACAAAACTTTTGCTAAAATCAAAACATTGGTTACAAACTCAACAACTCGATAGATCGACTCCTCGACTCTATACTCTCGTTGACGTTCGCTCGACTCCTTGATTCACCAACTACTTTAGCAAAAACCCTTCGACTCCTTGAAGGCACGAACACCGAATCCTCGGAAAACCACTTGCTGAATCCTCAGCGCTTCAGAGATTCGAACTCCTTCAAATCAACGTAGATGAATGAAATCTTGGCTAAGAAGGTGAGAGAATACTTGTGTGTTCTAGGCTCAACAACTTGATGTATATTCTCTCTGTATCTTCAGCCCTTGAATGTGCTCTGTCAATAGTTATATCAACCGGTCCAACCAAAGCTCGAATTATGGTAAAATAAGCTGAGAAACATCACCTCGCGGGAAGGACGCTCCTGCAGTCTTCCCGCGAGCTTCCCGCGGGATCCCGCGAATCAGAGCGGTCTTCCCACGGTTTTCCCGCACAGCTAAAACATGATTTCCAGCTCTCGGCTTTTTCCTGCGGCTACCCGCGGTCATCACGCGGTCTTCCCGCGGTCTTCCCGCGACCACCCGCGGTCTTCCTGCATAATACAACTTCGAGTGTTGATCTGACTTCCTGCGTTATGGAAACTTGCTTTTTTGAGACCTATTACAATTCTAATCACATTAAAACTCTAGTGTCTTAGCCTACACTAAGTCTAACGTAAATACATTTACTGTTTGATCATGAATTGCCAATTTACAATGTTTGGACTTAACAATCTCCCCCTTTGGCAATTCCATGTCAAAACAACAAAAACAAAAAGAATTATTACAAGTAAGAACATCCTAAACTAAGGCCTCAGAAAATAGGTTATCCATTTAACTTGTTCCAATGTGATCCATCGTCCTGCATTGAAATCTTTTTAGATTCTGTACTTTGTAATGCTGCACACTCAATAAACTCATCAAGGCACCATGTGGAAGCAATGAATCTATCTCTTGATCAACTCATAATGAATCAACACTGTATAATCAAATGAAACCATACATCCATACATCCAAAACATAAAAACTCAAAACAGTATAAAGACTCAAAGTAGTATAAAAACTCAAAGCATCATAATATAAACTGAGTTTCATAACATCTTTCATAACATTAGATAACATCAAATCATCACGTCTCATGATTACAATCCCACAAGTCTTACAATGAACACTCCTCCCCCTTTTTGACTTGGAATTGACAAACAGCACCAAGCAGCATCTCCAGGGGTATCATCATCACCATGAGCAGCACCGCCACCACGCAAAGCTCCCCCTGTGTGATGAACACTAGCACCATCTCCCTGAGCACCTGAGGGAGGAAAGAAGTCACTCCCAAAAGGATCGCCAAATGGATATGCAAAAGTATTCAAGTTCTGCTGAACTTGAGTCAAAGTGAGGTGCATCCTATTCTGTTGTGTCTCCATAACCCTCAATCTGGAATCCATATCCATCTGAAATGACTGTAGCTCCGCCTATCTAGCATCAACGGCATCAAATCGCTGATAAACTCTAGAATGAAACGCCTGACTCTCCCCCTGAATCGATGCTAACATAGCACCCAGCATATTCAGGTCATAAACAGAGGGGGTCCTAGAAGAAGGGGCAAAAGATCAACTGGAGGTGAAGTGGGCTGAGGTGGAACAGGTGGAGGAGCAGCCTGAGGGACAGGTGGAGGCCTAGAATGAGTCTGACGTCGACGGGCAGACACATGATTGAGTGTATTAGGCATCCTAAGCAACTCATAGTTATCAGGTAACTCAACCCCAAGAGACAAGAGATAATGGGTAATGAAAAGACCGAAGGGCATGGAATCAGAACGAGAAGTGGAGTCACTAGCAGCAGCTATAAGGTGGAACATGAAAAGAGGCAAGTCGAAAGTACGACCAGAGACAATGGAGTGTAGAATGCGTCCACGACGCGAAGTGACTGCAGTGACATAAAATGCTGGATCAATAGAGTTCACTACATACAAGTGTAGCATCTTGTAAACCTCAGTCAATCCCCGATGAGGAAGGGTCTCATTGACCCAAGCTGCTCGGCCTTCAGTAAGGAAGTGAGCAATAGTGTGGGCTGGGGGACCATCAGCATCAAGTATGGGCTCAAAATCAATATGCTCAGGATGAGGAATACTAAGAAAATCAGCAATAATAGCAGGGGTCAACTTAATGTCAATCGACCGAACATAAGAATGTAAGACACCAGCGGTGAAATCAATATTATGCATATTGACATAAAACACACGAACTATCTCTCCTATGGCAAACCTATAATAGGGTCCCTCAAGACCAGAATAGGAAGCATACTCAGACCATCCTAAACACTCAAAACAAGCCTCTAATGCTAGAAAGTCTCGAAGCAAGATATTACGCTCAACAATGATGGGACGGTACATGAACGTGTCATCATAAAGAGACTGTTCACGTGTCCCCCTAAAACGGTCAGAATCATGGGTAGGACGGGGTCGACGCCTAGAACTCATGAAGACAAATAGACAGATGTAGAATGAAACAAACTGGAAAACTATACCTGACACGGAGCAAGGAAATAGAATTGCTGGATAGAAGGAGACAAGCGTGTCAGGATGACGTTAGAATGAACAGGAACCAAATGAGAGTCTCGTTGGCTTTTAAAACTGCCAGACCGCGGGAAGACCGTTCTCGCGGTGATCCCGCGCCCATCCCGCGGTGATCCAGCGGCAATCCAGCAGTGATCCCGCGGCATTCCCGCGAGGAAGAGAAAGTCCCAGATTGTTCTCAGTAATGTCCCGCGAGTCAGAGCGCCTTTTTTTTTTTAAATGCAGAAAATTAATAAAAACAAGAATACGAAAATTAAAAAAAAATATGAGGATTATCAGAACAATTTTAAGTCCTATTCCCTTAAATACCTAACAAAACAGCGGTCCAAACTTGGAATAGACATAAGTAACAATGAAAAAAATTCCAAAAGCATGCTCTACTTATTATGTCATGAGATGTTCACACGTCATACCAGTGGTCAAATGCCGGTGCAATGTGTGAGAACGAGATATGAGAAGATCAAAAGCACTAAGTTGCGCGGACCCCCCAAAACTGTGGAGTATCCACTCGGGTGTGGGTGGGGTGCGGGTGTGGGTGTGGGTACGGAGTCGGGTATGGCACTTTCAATCTGGATACGACTGTGATGATTAGTTGAAAGAATCATCCATTTTGAATTTCTCCGGCAATGGCATTTTCCGGCCATGGTGTTCTCCATTCAAAGGGTTCTTTGGAAGGCTTCAACCTTTTGTCTTCTTTGTGTTGATTACATAAAGATAATTAAGTTTTACAACCTTTATGTATATTACATAGAAGTCACATGTCCCAAGCAAGCTATTAATTACATTAACATTAATTACACTAATAGAAACATTCCCATGTAAGACTTTTGCTCTTCCATTTGTGTATATAGACCTTTTCTCTTCCATTTTGTGTATTATGTATAGAGAGAGAGAGAGTTAGTAGATGAAAGGACAAACGACAAATAATTAAAAAAATATACTTATAATATTAATTTATAAAATAATTAAAAATTACATGGGAATACGAAAGGGCAAACGATAAATAATTAAAAATATATACTTATAATATTAATTTATAAAATAATTAAAAATTAAATGTCGTATCCTAGTACCCGTATCCGAATTCGGATCCGTATCCGAATTCGGATCCATATCCGTGTATCCTCTATTCTCTAGACTTGCATTATCCGACACCTAAATTCACACCTGCACCCAATTCGAGTCCGGGGTCCGAGCAATATAGAGCACTACTTTTTAACTTTTTTTTGTTTTTTATTCTTTATTCTCCCCCTCCATTTTTGGTGGCTTTCACACACTTGTGGGTAGGTAGCTTTCTTCCTGTTTCGTTAAACCCAGAGGGTGGTTATTTTGATAACCCGCACGTCAACAGGCTAGTTTTCACTTTATCCCATATGGTAGCCCTTTCCAATTTTTATACTCAACTACAATCAATAGTCCAAGAAGGAGTCTTTAAGGAACACATGCAAGTAAGTAAAAAATAAGGTCTTGATTCCTTACCTCAGTGATTTTTCAGTCAGACACACCACTACCATGATAAGGAACATCAAAACATAAATTTCAAGAATGTTAAGGAAGTCAATGTCATAACCCTTATGTAAATTAGAAGTAATACTTCCATGTTTTGATATGTATATGAAGGAATAGTTCTTAGAATTATCATGAAATCATCCCAAAAAATAATACTTATATAGATATAAAAAAAAAAAATCAAAGTAAATTTAGGTGCGCTCTTTAATCTAAGGAACAAATACCAAGAGATGACTTGAGAGATTCAAACTTCAAGTGGTCCAAAGATTTAGTGAAAATGTCAGCCAGTTGGTGTTGAGTCTCAATGTGCTCTAGAATGATGACTTCATTTTCAACTAACTCACGAATGAAATGGTGTCGGATGTCAATGTGTTTGGTACGTGAGTGTTGCACAGGATTCTTAGAGATGTAAATGGCACTAAGGTTATCACAGTAAACAGTCATGGTTTTTTGTTCAACTCCATAATCAGCTAGCATTTGTTTCATCCAAAGAAGTTGGGTGCAACAACTACCAGCAGCGATATACTCAGATTCAGCAGTGGACAAGGATGCGGAGTTCTGTTTCTTACTATGCCAAGAAACTAGATTAGTGCCAATATAAAAACATCCCCAGAAGTACTCTTCCTATCATCTACACAGCCAGCCCAATCAGCACCAGAATACCCAGCAAGATCTACATTTGTATCATGTGAAAACCAAATACCAAACTCAGAAGTCCCATTCACATATTTTATTATTCTCTTAACAGCATGCACATGAGATTCTTTAGGATTGGACTGAAAACGAGCACAAATTTCTACACTTAACAAGATGTTAGGACGACTAGCAGTAAGTTATAACAAACTACCAATCATACTCCTATACAATGTAAGATCCACTGATTTACCAGATTCATCTTTAGAAAGCTTAGTGGAAGTGCTCATGGGGGTCCTAGCATGTTTACAATTATTAAGCCCAAATTTCTTAACTAGGTCTTTTGCATATTTGGATTGAGAAACGAAAATCCCATTATCTAATTGCCTCACCTGAAGACCTAAAAAGAAATTCAATTCCCCCATCATGCTTATCTCAAAATTATCTTTCATGTGTTCACTAAACTCAAGTGCAAATTCAGGAGAGGTAGATCCAAACACAATATCATCAACATAAACCTGTGCAATCAAAATGTGTTTTGAATCTCTACGGATGAATAGTGTCTTATCAGCATTACCTCTCATGAAACCAGAGTCTATCAAAAAAGAGGTTAGTCTTTCATACCAAGCTCTAGGAGCTTGTTTCAAACTATAGAGAGCCTTTTTCAGTTTAAAGACATGATTTGGAAGGTGGGGATCAACAAAACCCTTAGGCTGCTCTACATAAACTTCCTCATTTAGAAAACCATTTAAGAAAACCATTTAAGAAAGCACTTTTCACATCCATTTGAACAGTTTAAATTTTAAGTAACAAGCCATGGCAAACAAAATTCTTATGGATTCTAATCTAGCCACTGGAGCAAAGGTTTCATCAAAATCAATACCCTCAACTTGAGTATATCCTTGTGCAACTAACCTAGCCTTGTTTCTAATAACTGTTCCAAATTCATTAGTTTTATTTTTGAAAATCTATTTTGTACCTATAACATTAACATGTGGGGCGAGGTACAAGTGTTCATACATCATTTCTTACAAATTGACCTAACCCTTCTTGCATGGCATTTAACCAAAAATCATCACAAAGTGCATCATTCACATTCTTTGGTTCTAAAGTAGAGACATAGCAAAGATGTGATACCTCATTTTGTAGTTGTCTTCTTGTCTTGACTTTGTCGTTAACATCACCAAGCACTTGTGAAGGTGGATGGTGAAGCTTGATTCTAGAAGATGGTTCTTGTTCGGTACTTTTCTCATCGTCCCTTTTGATTTCATCTCTTACATCACTTGTGATTTCAGGTTGTTCAACTGGAGTTCCTAGGGGCACTACCTCATCAAGTTCATCCTGTTGAACAGAAGGGCAAGAGTTAGTGTCATCAATTATCACATTTATTGATTCCATAACAGTGTTAGTTTTTAAGTTAAACACTCTGAAAGCATGACTGTTAGTGGAATAACCTAGGAAGATTCCTTCATCGTTTCGGGAGTCAAACTTACCAAATTGTTCTCTATCCTTAAGGACAAAGCACTTACTCCCAAAAACTTGGAAATACTTCACACTAAGCTTCTTACCATTCCATAGTTCATAGGGGATCTGTTTTGTTCCAGGTTTGACATACACCCTATTTACTATGTAGCAAGCAGTGTTCACTGCTTCAGTCCAGAACTTCTTAGGCAGTGACTTTCCAATGAAGTAGTACTCGTGCCATCTCCTGTAAGACTCTGTTCTTTCTTTCAACCACGCTATTTTGTTGTGGAGTTTTTGATGCGGAGAACTTATGCTTTATTCCATTTTCTTCACAAAACTCGCTATATGCAGAGTTCTCAAACTCCTTCCCATGATCCGTCCTAATTCTTGTAATGCATCCAATCCTTATTTGCTTTTCCTGTTGCAATCTCAAACATAAGTTTCTAAAAGAATCAAAAGTATCAGATTTGTCAGTAAGAAAATCTACCCATGTGAAATGAGTGTGTAGTCATCAATAGCAACAAATATGTATTTCTTTCCTCCTAAACTTTCAGTGCGTGTGGGTCCCATCAAATCCATGTGAACTAAATCAAGAGGCTCCTTAGTTTTCAAACTTTGACCTTTTTTATGTGAAGTTTTAATTTTTTTTCCTAGTTGACATGGCCCACACACACCTTTGTGGTCTTTCCCCAATTTAGGTAGACCTCTAACCAACTCAGATTTAGATAATTGATTAAGCGCCTTAAAATTTATGTGCCCAAGTCTTTGATGCCAGAGGTCTGACTCAATCAAATTTGCAGAATTGCACACTAGGCCTTTGGAATTGGATACACCATAACGATTATCTGTAGTGTGAGTGCCATTTAAAACAGTATTTCCATGAGAATCTACAATTTTGCAATTAGTTTTTGAAAAATGAACAAGGAGTTTGGCATCGCATAATTGACTTATGCTTATCAAATTTGCCTGTAAACCTTCAACATATAGTACATCCTTCAAACATTTCAACCCTGGGATTTTTATGTTTCCTTTGCCCAAAACACTGGATGTACTACCATCACCGAAAGTTACCATACCACTTTCAAAATTTTGAAAATCAGAAAACAAACTTTTATTTCCGCTCATATGGCTAGAGCAACCACTATCAAGATACCACATATTTGAGTTTAAGGCTTTTAAGGCTGTGTGAACTAAAAAACAATTTAAATCAGATTTTCGAACCCAAGTAGTTCTAGTTTTCAAAGTTTTTCTCACAGCCTTGGTTTTTGAAAATTGGTTCTTAATAAATTGTTTTTGAAATTTAGGACCAACTTTCTGAAAACTAGGGGTTTTTGAATAAAAAGAGTTTTTTGTTGTTCTATGAGATTTAGAACCCAGAGGGGAATCAATATTGTTTAAAACATTGAATTTGTTGAAAAATCGGGAAGTGTAACTTTGGTGATTAAGATTTGCAGGTTTCCTTTGATTTACATAAGTTACGGCTAATCCATAAAGCTTATGATAATTAGGCCTAATGTGACCAGGAATACCACAGTGGTGACAAATAGGGACAAATTTTCTATTAGCAGTGAAAGGCATACCTTGAAAATTCTGAACCTTCTGTGAAGACTGTTTACCTTTTAGTTGCTTGAATGGTTGAGCCGGTGCTTTCCCTTCTTTGCCTGTAGCTGACTTCAAAGACTGGATATATTAATTACCTTAGACTTTTGACTGTTAGAAGATGTATCTAATGCGGTTTGCTTCTCTCCAGTAAATCCTAGTCCGCTTTTATCCTTTGGACTTATTTGAATGGCCAGTAGATCATCAAGTTTGGAGGAAGCAGTGTTCATCTTGGACTTCAAAGATTCCATCTCTCATGTGCCTCTTTAACATCTTTTTCTCTTTGCTCCAATTTTTTCTTAAGAGCTGCCACTAACTCTTCTTGAGAATTCTTGCTTGATTCCAGTGCTTCATACTTCGTTTGTAACTCCTCCAGGGCAACCTTCAAACTGTCTCTTTCTCTCTTTAACATCTTGTTCTTTACTGTCAGCTTCTCGTTTTGCTTGTGAAACCTTCGACAATCTTGAAACAGTTGTTCATATGCATCATGAAGGTCCACTTCTTCATTGTCGTCCTCCTGTACTGATTCCTCTTCTGAAGAGTCTCCTTTCAAGTTTTGAGGATGAAGATGTGCTGGAATTGTTTGTATCATCAAGGGTCGCATTAAGAACCTTTTTCTTGTTCTTCTTATTCCCACAATCTTGAGCTATATGTCCATACCCTTGACATTCATAACACTTCACTCCCTTGACTTTGTTCTCCTACCTCTTGTTCTCTAAAGACTTCTCTCCCGTTGATTTTCATTTTTCTTAGCTTTTTTAGGCTTCTCCCCTCTCTTCTTAAAAAACTTTCTGATCTTCTTTGTGTAAAGAGCTATTTCTTCCATAGAGGGAATTGAATCATCACTAGAAGAAGAGTCGTCTTCTTTAATCGATTTTAGGGCTACACCCTTTATCTTCTTCGGCTTTATCATGTTGGACTCATACGTCTGTAGTGAGCCAACTAAGTCTTCAACTCTCATAGAGTCCACATCTCTAGCTTCCTCTATGGCTGTGACCTTAGCTTGAAAAGACAAAGGAAGAGATCGAAGAATCTTACTTACAACCTTTCGGTTTGGAATAGGCTCACCAAGATTGAAGCTCGTGTTGACGATGTCGCTGAGCTTCGCGTAGAAACTATCAAACCGTTCATCTTCTCCTATCTTCAGATTCTCAAATTTCGAAGTTATCTTTTGAAGCTTGGACTTTTTAACTGTTGAATTTCCCTCATGTGTTAATTCTAGAATCTTCTAGGCTTCTTTCGCACTTTCACAACTCGAGATTCTTCGGAATTCATCAGCAGATACGGCACAAAAAATAGAACTTAGGGCTTTGTAGTTTCATTCTGCTTTTTCTTGTTCAACCCTAGTCCATACATCCATTGGCTTCTCAACCGTCGCGTTGTCAGCAGAGTGGGTTGGCTTCACCCAACCGTTCTCAATAGCTAGCCACACATTGACATTCATTGAGATTAAGTGAGCTCTCATCCGAACCTTCCAGTATGCATAGTTGGAGCCGTCAAACCATGGGGGTCTCGTGCTTGAACTGCCTTCTCTTGGAGGATCCATCAGTAAAAATTAAGATCACGTTTTGTTCACAAAAATGTACCTACTTTGATACCAATTGAAAATTCGTAATGTGCTGATGGAGATGCCAAACCAATCAATCAAACAATCACATCCACAAGAGAAAGGAAGGCGCAATATACAAAACGAGGTAATCCACGAAGGAAGACCTCAAAATACAAAACTTTTCCTAAAATCAAAACATTAGTTACAAACTCAACAACTCGATAGATTGACTCCTCGACTCTATATTTTTGTTGACGTTTGCTCGACTCCTCGATTCACCAACTCCTTTAACAAAAGCCCTTCGACTCCTCGAAGGCACGAACACCGAATCCTCGGAAAACCCCTTGCTGAATCCTCAGTGCTTCAGAGATTCGAACTCCTTCGAATCAACGTAGATGAATGAAATCTTGGCTAAGAAGGTGAGAGAATACTTGTGCGTTCTAGGCTCAACAACTTGATGTATATTCTCTCTGTATCTTCAGCCCTTGAATGTGCTCTGTCAATAGTTATATCAACCGGTCCAACCAGAGCTCGAATTAGGGTAAAATAAGCTGAGAAACATCACCTCGCAGGAAGGACGCTCCCGCGGCCTTCCCGTGGGATCCCACGAATCAAAGCGGTCTTCCCGCGGTTTTCCTGCACGGCTAAAACATGATTTCCAGCTCTCGGCTTTTTCCCGCGGCTACCCACGGTCATCACGCGGTCTTCCTACATAATACAACTCCGAGTGCTGATCTGACTTCCTGCGTTATGGAAACTTGCTTTTCTGAGACCTATTACAATTTTAATCACATTAGAACTCTAATGTCTTAGCCTACACTAAGTCTAACGTAAATACATTTACTGTTTGATCATGAATTGCCAATTTACAATGTTTGGACTTAACACTAGACTTTCCCCTGAGCTGGTCAGAATGCAAAACCCTTTTAAATTTACACATATTCGGTATTAAATGATAATATTTTGCTAGATTAATTTTGTTTATCCATTTTTTATGATGAATAGTGTGAGATTACATGCTTCGGGGGTTTTGTGCAATCGAAAAATCCCCCTTAAGGTGAAAGGAAAGTATTATAAGGTAGCGGATAGACCAGCGCTGCTATATGGATCAGAGTGTTGGGCAGTAAAGCTTAATCATGGTCAGAAGATGGCAGCTACGGAGATGAGGATGCTAAGGTGGATGTGCGGGATTACAAGGAAAGATAGGATTAGGAACGAGGAGATTAGGGACAAAGTAGGAATAGCACCGATTGAAGATAAAATGAGAGAAAACCGATTAAGATGGTTTGGCTATGTTAGAAGGCGTCCAGCAGAGGCACCTGTTAGAAGGTGTGAAAGTATGGAGATTGTCAGGAGTAGGAGAGGTAGAGGAAGACCCAAGAGAAGCTGGAAAGAAACCATTAAATATGACCTAACCTACCTAGATTTATCGGAGGACATGCCTCTAAACAGATCAAATTGGCGTCGACAAATCCATATAGCCGACCCCACTTAGTGGGAAAAGGCTTGGTTTGGTTTGGTTTGGTTTAAATAGTGTGAGATTACTTGAACCACTGTCTCCTCCTTGCCCTATGCATTGGTACTTGAGGAAATTGAATTGTTTTTATCAATAAGATATTAAATTCTTGATACTCGTAGCTCATTCTACCAAAATGTTTATTGGAATCAATAGATTGTTGTGCCTTGGTACTGGCATGCATTCTTGTAACACGCTAAACTGCTCTGTGGTGCTTGCTTAAGTAAATTAATACAAAATATCCAGCTGGACAGTGCTTTGATAATTGGAACATAACATTTGGAAATTGTTTTTCACTTGCATGCATTATAACGTCTTGCATATTTGTTCAAAACATTCTTCTCATTGGGAAACTGGTTCTGCAGGGTTTACTTGAACCCAGCCTACAGGTGTTAAAACTTGAAGGCAATCCATTGAGAAGGTAATCCCTCTCTAGTCAATAAAATAGTATTCATTTGCTGAAAGAGTACTGGATTTTCTGTAATCTTGTGGCGGCATTATGGCTTAGAAACTCTCTTATTCTTCCAGTTCCCTATTTGTAGCGAATTGAAAGAAATGCAAACAAAACCACGTCTCAAAGCAAAATTTTTCCATCTCATAGATAAATCATGTTTAACTTCATTGAACTTTGTTCGAGTCTTTTTTTTTTTTTTTCCTTTTTTTTTATTTATTTCATTGTGCCGCCAAGTTTCATAATTTATGAAGGCTCATTTAAGTTAATTGGAATTCATGCCATTCTTGTTGTTTGAAATGATTTAATCTGTAGAACTCAACAAATAACAAGAATGGTATGAGAATATAACATTTTACATGGAAGGGACCTCGTGAGTGCTGCCCTAATTAATCTGTTCGTGGATAAAATTTTCCCAGCATTCAGGGGGCAATTTTGGATCGTGGAACTAAAGCAATTTTGAAATACTTGAAAGACAAAATTGAAGAGCACTAGTTTTTCTGCATTTGTCTCTGACGGTATTTTTCAGTACTTAAATTTATTGATGATGAGCCGATTGAAGGAGGAAAATAACATGTCTCATTGTTGCTTTAGTATGGTGGTTTTGTAAGCTTGATATGATGAAGAGTGTTGCTCTCGTGTAATTGTTTCTGGAATGTAGTATGACACTCCTTTTTATTTATTTATTATTATTATTATTGTTTTTTAAAGTTCTGTTGATTTTCTATATGAACATAGCAATAGGCCGATAGAAGCCCTCTCTAAAATATCCATGTGCTGAGAATCAACCTGATTTTGATGGTATTGGTTTTGTGGTTATTTCACAATTTTTTATCCTTGAATTTTTTTCCCCCAATTTGCCGCACCTTAATTCATACTTCTCATATATATATATATATATATATATATATATATATATATATATATATTATATTTTGTGACTCAAGTAGCATTATTTTTTCAAATTCTTCTTTTTCTTATTTATTTTTTGAGCATATGGCTAACTTTTATCAATAAAAATATCTCAATTTAAAAGAGTATGAGTTATAATTAGCTTTACCGTTTAGGACATGTTTGGTATAGAGTAAAAAATTTGGAAGTAAAAAATTACGAGGGTAATTGTTACCTTGGTAATGGTTACTGAGATAAAAAATTTGTTGTACTTATGTTTGGAATGAGAAAATAAATATTACTCGATAATAATTATATTATATTTAGAATGCTAAAAATTTTGAAGAAATATAAGTTAGTTGTGTTTGGAATGAGGATAATTGACCAAAAGTAAAAGTTAATATTTAATTTTAGGGTAAATTACACTTAGACTCCTTTAACATTTAGATAATTACACATGGATTCCCTCAACATTTAAAAATTATATATAGACTCCTTAAATATTTGAATAATTACACATAGATCCCCTTTCGTTAGTATGTTGTTAGAATTTATGTTAAAATTATGATGTTGGTCATTTTTTTTAATATACCAAGTTTACCCTTTCATTGATAAATCCTGCTCTCCTCCTCTCTCTTTCTTCTCAATATGCCAAGTTTACTATCATTGGTGGCGCCTTCTTCGCTTATACCTCCTGGCCGGCGACTCGATCTCCTCTGTTGTCTACACCCTGCTCAAGCCCTTCCCTTCCATGCTCGATCTCCTCCTAGCACGATCTCCTCCTAGCAGCAGCAGTATTGACCATGATTGAGATAGAGAGAAAGAGAGATAAATTGCAAGGATGAGATGAGGAGC
Organism: Vitellaria paradoxa; assembly: GCA_019916065.1. NCBI lineage: Eukaryota > Viridiplantae > Streptophyta > Magnoliopsida > Ericales > Sapotaceae > Vitellaria > Vitellaria paradoxa. The sequence goes on from CM034234.1 coordinate 32,505,037, forward strand.
ATCCAAGAATAACACAGCAGCGTTTGGGTAGCATTAGAACTGGCCAAGCTGTCAGAAAATCCTAGAGAACCACCACAGATGGTAGCAACAATCAAAGCCGCGATTTGTTCTTACAGTGCAATAAGAAGGCTGTTAAGAGGTCCAACGGCCATGGAAGCTTGTTGGTTTTGAACGGGGTACATGGCATATTGCAAAGGGACGTCGGAGAAGGCCAAAATCTAGCCAAAAAAAACTAGAAACGGAAGTTGGAGAAGAACAGGGCAGCAGTAGCCCATCTATGACAGTGAACTTGACATTAAAGTTCATATATCTGAACAGGGAACATTTTTTGGAATCCATGTGACATCAACTCCTACAGATCTCTCCTATTTTCCTTTATTTTATTTTGTAATTGCAAGTCATATAATGTAACAATTGAAATATTTGTTGATAGCAGTGACTTCATACCGATTTTCTTTATAATTTATTTATTTCTTTGTTTGTATGACTAGGGTCTTTGCAACTATGAAGATGGGAAATGGAACGAATAATCAAATCTAAAATGCAATCATAATTAATTTGAGTTCCCAAGTGAAGAAACAAATATAAGGATGAATTTCTAGGAGTTCCTCTCATTTCTACTAAGCTTAAGTTTGAAGATTGCAAGGAGCTTATTGAAAAAATTAAAAAAAAGGTGACAAGCTGGAGATCCAAATGCCTTTCCTATGCAGGCAGACTGGTGCTCATCAAATCTATCCTCTTCAGCATTCAAATTTTCTAGAGTCATCACTTCATCCTATCAAAGAAGGTATGCAATTCAATTGAGTGAATACTGAGAAGATTCTTATGGTCAGGAGCTGAAATGAAGAAATGAGGAAGCAAAGTTGCATGGAGTGATGTATGTTTACTAGAAAATAAAGGAGGATTAGGCATTCGGAAAATCCATGAATGGAATAAAGCTTCTATGCTACGGCACTTATGGTCTCTATGCTCTAATAGTCAATCCCTTTGGGCGACATGGTGTAAATCTAACCTTCTTAAAGGTAGATGCTTTTGGGAAATCAAGATGCCATCAGATTGCTCTTGGAACTGGAAGAAACGCCTCAAGTTGCGAAGAAAAGCCACAAGCATGTCCAAGTACAAAGTGAGCAATGGAAACTCTATATCTTTTTGGTACTTGAATTGGCACCCAAGAGGCCCTTTAATTCCCAAATATGGTCAAAGGGTAGCATATGATGCTGGATTGCCGAAGGATGCTAAAGTCTCTAGTGTGATCTATAATGAGCAATGGAGATGGCCTTTTCCAACCACTTGGGAGCCTCGGGAAATAATCCTTGAAAGCCCTTTGGATTATTAGCCAAACCTTGCTATAGAAGACGAATTCATTTAGTTCAATGCTGCGGCTACTTAGGAAGCTATTAGGGTACACGCTCCAAAGGTACATTAGCATACTCTCCTATGGTTTTCCAACCACATTCCTCGCCATAGTTTCATATTGTGGCTTGCAATAAGAGGGAGACTCAATACTAAGGATAAACTTACAGCTTGGGGCATGAATGTTGACCCACTATGCTATTTTTGTGGGCAAAATAATGAAACCATAGGCCACCTATTTTTCTTTTGTCCATTCTCAGCCAAGGTTAGGAATATCATCTTACAAAAATGCCTTGTCAGCAAATCGGTCCAACAGTGGAAGGAAGAAATTGAATGGGTCGTGGGGAAATTTAGTGGGAATAGCCTCTACAAAAGAACTTGCAAGCTTGCTTGAGCAGCCATGGTGTATCACATTTGGAAGGAGAGGAACGCTAGAGCTTTCAAAGGCAACAATCCCTGATGTCATTGCGGCAATTATGCACGAAGTAAATATTAGATGCTTTCATTTCCCTATATCAAATTCACCTAATGTAAATATGGGCTTTCTGTAATAGTAGGGAGACTTTGAGTTACTAGTTAACTTGTAAACGGGGGTATGCCCCTAAGATGTTGTAAATATTAAATTCTTCCATTAATTCAAACTACTTACTTACCAAAAAATAAAAAAAAATACAAGGATGAATTTTCATGTAAAAGATGAAGATTGTACTGCAAAGAACAGTGTGAATTTCCATGATCGCCTATTCTTTCGTTGAGAACTCGAAAGAGAGGATTGTTGAATTGTTATTGTCAAGTTGAGGCGCCTGTAAGAAAGGTTTAGAAATTTAGAGTAATTTAGAAATACGGTAGTCGTTTCCTTTCAGAAAATCAATCCCTTATCCTGAAAAGGTAGACACCATTGCTTACAATCAAGACATGCTAGGTGAAACATATATACATCATTCTTTTAACAGCATAACAACTCATTTTACCAGTGAGTTGATGAACATCAAAAGTTGGGTTATAGAACAATGCTAGATAAATTAGCATAGGTTAAGTTTTTTTGACCAGGAAGTGTTGATCGAGTCCTAGCTAAGTTGGTGGCATGACGTGAATGACCTGCATGGTGGCTGTTGTTGCTATTGTGGGCCCCACAGTTGGGGGTGCTCCACCACGGTCCACCGGAGGATTTTGGTCACTATCTGGGTGGAGTAATGAATACGTCAGCAAGAGAGGGGGAAGAGCAATGACTATATTGTCTTTTCACTAAAATTTTAATAGAGTTAAGGTCAAAATTAATAGAGGGGATGTAGGTGTTATCAACATTTCAAAATAAGGGAGTGTTTGTAATTTTCAAATGTTGAGAGGATCCGTGTATAATTATCTAAATGTTTAGGGGGTCTAAATGTAACTTATCCTTAATTTTAATAAAATGTTATAATAAAATGAATCACCATAATCATTGTTATTTTAATAATAACTAATTTTAATAGAAAAATATATTATTAAAATATATACTTTTAAATAAAAATAATAATTTTCTAAAATAATTTTATCATAGCTTAATATTTCAATATTAATTAATTTTAATAGTGAATTATTATTTGTTAAAAATTATTTTTATTTTGATAAAATAATTTAATAAAACAAATAATTTTAGTTTATTTAAATAAATTATTATTTTCATAAATTATATTAATACAATACATAATCTAGCAAATTATTATTTATGGGACATAATTTTCATTTAATAAAGTAAATTAGTTTAACAAGTCATTATTTATTAAACATTAATTTTAATTTGAGAAAATAAATAATTTTAGACAAATTAATAGTTCAATAGTATTATTTTAATAAAATAAAATAAATTATTTTAGTAATAAACTATTATTTATTCAATGTTATTTTGATAAAATAATTTAGTAATTAATTAATTTTATTTTTATTAAATAAATTATTTAAAGGAGAATGTTACTTAAGATTTTACATGGGATAAAGAAATATTTTACAAGGATAATGAGAAAAAGATAAAATTTTTCCACTTCCTTGTGTTACCCAACTCTCCCCTAGAGTAAAATTTACCCCCATATGAGGGTAATTGTTAACCGAGAGTAATTGTTTCTCTTGTCATCCAAACTGATGCAATGGAAGGTAAAAATAATCCTAGTAAAATTTACACTCCGTTAGCTCCCAAACAAACATCTCCTTAAGAAAATTGTGTTTTTGGTGAACTACTTGAAGGTGATTTCTCAATTCATTTTTTGGAAAAGGTCGTTACGTGAAATATTAAAATTTGAATTCTTTTCCTATATAATTTTTTTATTTATTTATATTGTTCTTGTATAAGGGTGGAAACGAGCCGAGCCGAGCCGAGCTTTAACATGTTCGAGCTCGGCTCAAGCTTTTTATATTGAGCTCGAGCTCGATTCGAGCTTTTATATAGGCTTGAGCTTGACTCGATAAAAAAGAATTTAGGCTCGGTTAGGCTCGCGAATAGCTCGATTAAACCAAACGACGTCGTTTTTATTTAAAATATAATATATTTAAAAAATATAATAGAAATATTTTAAAAAAAATGTATATTATTCTAACCGAGCCTACTCACGAGCTTTCGAGCCGAACTTCTCTAGGCTCGAGCTCGAGCTTGAATCCAAAATGAGCCAAAAATTAAGCTCGGTTCGAGCTCGTTTAACTCACGAATCGAGCTCAAGTTGAGCTTTTTTCGAGCCGAGCTTGAGTAGCTCGCGAACGACTCGGTTCGTTTCCACCCCTATTCTTATATAAGTTTTTATTACTCGTGTCATCCTTGTATATGTTTGCATGTGTTGAAAATTCTTACAATCATTTTTCAGGCTAAAGGAACTTATTTACCAAAAAAAGGTTAAAGGAACTTTTTGGGGTTTTTGCCCGGTTACTTAAATCAAAATTTGAAAAAGCCATTATATAAAATACTAAATTTTAATTTTTTCTATAATTTTTTAATTTGTATATATATATTATTTACGCTCTCCTTATATATATATATATATATATATTTATATGCATATATATTCAAATCAAATTAGTATTACTCAAAAGCATGCGTGTTCAGTGTTTTTCTGGTATAACTAAAAAGGCAAATTTTCATGATGCATTTTTTCGGCAAAAGTTCTTCTATAAAATGACTTACAATTCACAAAAATTAGTGTCAAACAAGTTTTACTAGCGTATTTCAAACTTTTAAGTTTCAAAGAAGAAAACCCCACCTGAAACATATGACGACCCCCCAGTCCACTTTCATTTGTCCTTTCTTGCAGTGGAGCCTGGTATTCACCCTCTTAGAAGTGATTATCGCGGAAACAAAAAAAGACAACTTGAATTTTGGCTCTCTCCCACAACATAATAAAGGAAGAGTTAAAAGCGTAACACCCCATTTGAAAGGGTGAAATTTATGAGATTTGATTTTATTTGATAATAATTTTAATTAATTCTTATATTTAAAATTAAAATAAAATTTTATGAATTAATTTGATTTATTTCATAACTTAAATTTTAAAATTTCTATATAATTTGAAATTCAATCCAAAATAATAAATAATAAAATTTGATGAGAATTTATTTTTTCTTAAGATATTAAGTAAATGGATAAATTTATTTTCACATATCATATTTTTAATTTTCTATTAATATGATCAAATTTGATATTTTTTTAAAATTAATTTAACTCAATTATTAAACTCAAAATGTGTTCTAAATACAAAATTTTATTTATTAAATCAAATCAAATCTTTATTTTAAAATCAAATCAATTTTAAAATAGGAATATTTCTAAACAAAATGTAAAAGTCTCTATCTCATATGGCGGCTTAATTATCTTTTTAAATGGAGCTATAGTTTTCCAATTATTGGAAAATTTTGCAAAAATTGTGCCTTTTTTTTTTAATAATTGTACGAGGATCATCAAATAGAAAGTAGTGAACTACTGCTAGCTGGGATTGCAACGAAAAATTTTGCGATACTTTTATTTAATATTTAATCAATATTCAATATTGTTTTGACCGAATTAACATTTATATAAATTGTTAACATTTGGCAACACTTAAATTGGTAAATTTCGTAATTTTACTTTTTTAACAATTAAATTATTAAATGAAAGTTAAGATTATTATTATTTGTTATAACATTTTACAAGGTATATACCGGTCTCGATGGTTAGTTTAGCGGTCAACAGATAACTCCCAAAAGGTGTAAACTCAGAGACGGGAGTTCAAATCCTGCTGAGTGTGTCCTCGACTTAAAAGGTGGCACTACTACAAAAATGCATAAACATCACAATTTTTAAGCGTGTTGTTTCACTTTTTATATCAGTCACAAAAGCGTGATTGATTTAGGTGAGATTGTAAGTCACTTCTTTTCGATGAAAAAAAATCTCGTGTGATCTTTTATGTATTTTGATCTCACTTTTTTTGAAAAATCGTGATCAAATATAGACAAATAATCATGCTGAAAAAATTGATTAATTTTAAAAATAATAAAAATTCACATGACAACTTATTATCGTGTCATCGTAGCATCGTTTACCACCTTGTCATTATAGCAAACTTAAATATTTCATATTTTTTTTGTTTCTGCTAAGAATCGAATCCGTGCCATTCCTTTGGAAGTTAGTGTAGTTGACCGCTAGTCCATGTTATTATTCACATATAGATTTTGCATATTAATATATATAAACAAATTTTTATCATTTTTAGGGTTACTAAAAGTAATAAAATTATATTATTTTAATTTAATTATTTTAAGTTTTCTACAATAATTTATTATGACTTTTGTCAATCAATTAGTAGTTAAAAGTTGAAATTTTTCTAATCAGTTGATTGGGAAAAATGATAAAAAATTTTCCTTTATTTAATTATTTAAACTTTTTGCAACAACTTGAAATTGTAAGTAATATATAAAACACTACGAATATTTAATAAATAATTTATGAATATCTATCATATTTAATTAAAAATAATCTTAAATTTTTTTCTTATTTTCCTTTAGTTTTTGTGTATAGCATATATTTAATAATTACTACTATTTATAATATAATTTTCTCTCATTCCGTATTATATTTTTGAAAGTAATTAGGTTGCATTTAGTTTTAGTTCTAGAAAATTATTGTTCAAAATAAAATTTCTGAAAACTATTTTAAAAATTGATTTGTGATACAAAAAATATTTTCAATGATTATATTCAAAAATCAGTTCTAAAAAATAAAAAAATGAAAATTTTTATTATTTTTATTTTTAAATTTTTATCACTTCCAACAAAATATAAAATAATGTCACTTTTAATATAAATAATATTAAAGATGCAGTAAATATTTATTAGATATTAAATATTAAATATTCACCTCGTTATAAGTTATACGAATTATGAAAACTGCTTCCATATATTTACTGAAAAAAATAATGACTATATATTTAGCGTTATTTAAATTTAATTTGGTAAATTTAGTTTTAACATTAATTTAAAATTTTTTTATTTATTGATCTATGATTATAGTTTTTATATCATATTCAATTAATTAAAATTAATAAATAAATGTTACAATGAAGTTTACAAAATCTAATTTAAATCATGTAAGGTGATAAATAAAATTATTTGAGAGAGATATAAAGAAAAAAATAACAATATTATCTCTCATTCTTTTAATTATCTCGATTTTTTTAAGATATGATTTTCTTCACTTTTTGATCTCAATTTTTTCTAGAGATGTTTTCACCGATCTTTTATCTCAATTTTTTCTAGAAATAATTTCTACTAATTTTTTATCTCAATTTTTTTTTGAGATAATTTTCATTGATCTTTTATCTCGTTTTAAATACAATCACGGTTTTAATAAAAGTGAGATAAAAAGTATTAAAAATAACTTTTTATCTCAGTTTTTTAATTAGACTGAGATAAAAAATTTAACTCATAAATCTTTATCACGCTTTTTCTAAAACCGTGATCTTTATGAATTTTTTAGTGTGATCTTTATCAATTATTGTAATAGTGTAGAATACCTTGGGTCAGGCCGCTTCTCCCTCGATTTATTTATTCGCTACGCAGACCATTAAGATTTACAATAAAAAATAATTTACAAGCATATAACTATTTACAATCGGCAAAATTAAGTATTTATAGTTTAAAAATATATAATATGACCGATATATACAACTTAAGATTTGTTTGGAATAAGAAAAAATGAAATAAATTGAGATAAATTAAAAATTCGTAATACGTGTACTCAAAAAAAAAAATTGATGTGATATAAAGTTAACAGAAATTTATAGAAATTTTTAGAAAAAAATTTGATGTCAAACGTAGCCTTAAAATATCAAAATTTAGCTTTAATAGAAAACAAACAAGTATCCGTGGGTTGAGAGCTTCTCTCTCTAAAATTTCTCTCTCTAAAATTTTCAATCTCAAGCTCACAATTATGGTTTTTCACACTTATCCTTCATCATTTACAGCTCTCTTGTCATCTTCCCAACTTTCTTCTTGTTAATATTACATCTTAAAGCTTCGGGAGGTAGTTTTCAGCTAGTTAAGTTCCATCACCATGGGTAAAGCAGCTCGTTTAAGGAAAAACTCAGCAACCAAGATATTCCTCAAGGATTTCCATGCAAACTTGGTCAAGGAGAAGCTAGTTAAAAATGGTAGCCCTAGTGTTAAAATTAAAATTTCAGATTTAGAAGGGGATGAATATGAAGATGATGAAGTCCAAGATGATGTCTTCGATGGTGATACCTATGAAGATATCCTCACGGGTTCCTCTTTTGGAGCAAAAATCCAGCAAAGGCAAAGGAAAGAAGAGCATACACCAGAAGCTATGGCAAAGGTAGCTCAAAGGTTGAAATCTCTTAAGGGAGACACCAACCCACGGCAACCTTTGTCCTTTAGCAAAATCTGATGATAAAAGAAGAAGTATTGAGACAAGGGCTGGTTCTTCATCGGCAAGACCATCTCCAGTGGTACCAAGTATCTACTCGGGCATGTCTGGAAATGAGCAAGGAGGTGAAGATTCAATGTTTAACCCAGCCTTCTCCTTGGTTTCACGAGCTGGAAGTTCTTGCACCGTTGATGCTTCTAGATCTTGCAATGTTGAAGTTCCAAGCACTTTTCCGGAGCGGGAAATTTGGAGCCCAGCTAGGAAGCAATATGAGTGGGTCAACTATAATCGGTGCAGATGATAGGTGTTTTAGCTTTGGAGAGTACATCAAAGCTTGATTCTAGTGCGCCAGGTGGGGCCCCCGAGTTATTACCTTGTGGAGATGACCGAAGTCCCAAAGGTTATTGCTTCCCGGTAATAGGGAGATCTGCGAGAACTCTTACCCATATCTTTCCATTTCTTCGGAATTGTCCGCTCATAGCACGATGGAATTGTCCGATTATAGCCCGACGCGCTGCTGCAATGGCTCGATATGAAAGACGACCAGCTTTACAAATGCTGCAGCCGAGGGGATAGATTTATTGAATTGTGATTTGAAAGCAAGTGGTGGGACCACTTTTGTCTCGGCTGAGGGTGTACAAAACAACAAGGAAGCAGGTCATGACCCAATGGTCCCAATGCTAAAGTCTCTCTCGGGTCAATATCCACCAAATGAAGAAGTCAAACCTGATAAAGCTACCGCAACCGTGCAAAGAGATAGTGGTGGGCCACTCCCACGTGCAATCGTAGACCATTCGGGTGACTACAAGAAAACCGAGCCCTCAGGTTTGCTTACAACTACACCCGAGACCAAGTGGAAGACGAAGTTGACTTTAGGTGGTGGGGCCACCTCCGCCAACCAATCCTTAACCGTGCAACAAAGCAACAAATGAGAAGACCATGAGCTAGCGGGTATTAGCTTGAAGACAAGCGTGAATCCAAGTCAAAGAAGTGGGGCCACGGTGGAATTGGTGTCTGAGGATCTCCCTTCTTACAACCAAAATGAAGCTCAAATCAAATGGGAGTGGCGGGACAAAGCCTTCCAAGCCGTGTGCAACTGATCAAATTGAAACAAGTCCACATGGTCTGCCTTATTCGGTTCAAAAGAGGAAAACAAGTCTACAAATCTCAGATTCTTTAATGTTGATTTAGATAATAATGAACTCAAAATCCCAATTGAAATTTCAAAGCAAGGCTATGCTAATTGGGATCATGTTCTAGTTGGGTATTTTATTGACAAATGGAATTCTTTCCATTATGTTAAAACATGGGCTGACCCTTGAAAATAGTTTTTACATATTTAAACTAAAGAATGAAGAGGCACTAAAAAGAATATTGGATGGAGGTCTCTATTATTGTGGAAATAGGCTAATTCTCATTAAGAGGTGGCACCCGAGTATGCAATTTGACCGCTCGTAAATAGTGCAGTGCTAATTAACCCCCAAGTGCAAGGGTGTGCGGTGTAGTTTTAATCTCGGTGAGTCCGAGGTCGAATCCACAGGGAAGCCTATGTGTTTCAGTTTCTAAGTTCAATTATGAATTGTAGGATTGAATTAGAATTAAAGTTGCAATTAACTTAAATTGGATTTGATAGAGTTGAAATTTGAGAAATTAAACTAAAAACAAAGTAATTACTAATTAAAGGAATAGTTTCAACTTAAATAAAATTCGAACTAATTTAAATAACTCAGCAAATTAAAATTACTAAACTTAAATTTAAAGAATAATCTAATCTAATTGCAAACAAGATTTATAAGAAATTTAAACAGTGATTTTATCAAATTGAAATTCTAATAAAAAAGGGTTCTTGATTCAACCTTCACAATTCCAAGTAATCTGTTATTTCACCAAGGGATGATTTTAAATACAATCCATAGTTCACGTCAAAGGATCTATGGATTGGGAAAGATTTTCAATACATTCCAAAATTCCTCGATACACAGTTTTAAACTCACGTCTTATTATGGAAGATAAAACTGGAAAGATTTTCTGATAAAAATACTCGAGTTCAAATCTAGATTTAAATTGTTTAAAAATTATCAAGAAAATTATAATCAAGAGTGTTTATCAGTGATTACAGAGAATATGAACAAACACTCTTGTTTTCAAAGGTTTTCCAAACAACAAATCAAGTTTGAAAATAGTAGATCACTTCACATAGGCTTTTGAAACCCATGTGAAGGATCTACACACATCCCTCAGTTCATAACAAATTACCCTTCATTGATTCAGTGAATCAAGAACAAAGGTTTTTACCCTAGCATGCTTTGAAACAACTTAACAGGCTTAGATGAAGACATAACTGTTAAAGCTTCAAAAACGTAATTAAAACAGTCCTAATGAATGTAAAACCTACCTACGAACATTCAATTAATAAAATGAACCAAAACGAAATACTAGATTAATTAAAATTAAACCTTAAGATCAAAACGTGCAGCATTCGTATCAAACTCTAAACGAAACCCTAATATTTTAAAGCATCCAAAGATTAAACAAACTAATGGCATTAATCATAAAAATCATCCAAGAACATTCAAAAACTAATGAAGAGCAAGAATGAAATATTAACTTACTTGAAAACGAACTTTGAATTAAGAACTTGAGTAGCAATCGCAATGACAATCGTCTTAAAAACTTGGAGTACGTAAAGTAGTAACATTCACGAATAAAAAATCTTCAAAATCTTCCAATAAATAAATACCTAAAACTAAACTTAAACCTAAGAGAAGTAGGAGGAGAGGAAGAAGAACAATATGTAGCAGCCCCCCCTCATTCGGCTACAAAGTATCATATATATAAGCAAACACAAAACCCTAATTAGTCAAAACGCGGAGCAACAATTCCGTATAGGGGGGTCCGGACCGTCCCTCAGGGGGTCCGGACCACAGTGTGTGGTTTATTCAATCGGCTGGAAGGCGAGCTTTCTGTGGTCGGGACCATCAAGCAAGGGGGTCCGGACCACAGTGTACATGAAATCCTCTTCAACAGCTCCAGCTTTCTGTCCTCAACTTCCACTGCGATTTTGACCTCGCAAACGATCGATTCAGGCTTCGGCTAAAGCACGAAAGTTGTAGCCCTTTGAGTCTTCTTTCCAACCCAAAAAGAATCAGGTCAATCCGAGTTGTGAGTGAAAAGTTATGGTCTAAATACTGACAAGGTGTCGAGCTGGAACTTCAGCTGCACACCACTTCAACTATCTTGAACTTTGGACCATTTTTTCCTCCTCGGAAGCCACTTTCAACACTGCTAATCTCACGTATTTTCCCCTTTTACCTGCAATTAAGAGAATAAACACTATAAATAATAAAATAACGATAAAACTTTGAAATTAACTACTTAAATGCATCAATGAGTATCAAAATGTGGAGTTTGTAATTACACTTTTCAAGTGTAATCACACCCCCCAACTTGAACGTTGCTAGTCTCTAGCAATGCCCTTTATTAAAATGAAATGCAACTACCATCCTATTTCTCTTTTCGTTGGAAACACGGCTACACTTAGCTACGTGCAGCAAGCCCTTTAAACCCCTAGGTTCCCCCTAATGGACGAGTAAGGTCTCGTGAGGGTTTGCAGTGAATTTACCCACAAAATTCTATGGTATGGTCTCAAAGTGTTAAAAAAAAAATGATTAAGATCAACAATGAATCAAGTTCAAGCCTAACAAGTCACAAAACCCAAATATCATGTGTAATTCCCAAGTGCTAAGCATTAATGCATGGACTATCAAAGTAGAAAGAGCATGTGTGCAAAATTGTTTCATTCATTCAACAAGGTTGCAAGAGCATAAATAGAGCTAGGTTTTGACTTCAAATGCTCACAAGGTACCACTCATAAAAAAGGAATTCACTCATCAAGGGTTCACACACACCTATTAGCATATGATGCTGACCTAGTTGCACATAACCCCACAAATAGTGAGTGAACTGAAATGAAATTCAAAGTGGACAGCTCATAACTATGTTCCTAATGCATATGTAAGAGATCACACCACACAACCTACATAAGACCACTACATGCAAAATATAAGAGTTGCTTGCTTAGAATCCACTAGGTCTTTATTTTGGTTGTAACTTGGCCAGGGGTAATGGTTAACAATGGAGGATATGGAAATCAAAGCACATGTCTTGGGATAAAGATGCTCAAGTGCGCACAAGTCCCAAACTACCCAATTCCTTTCCAAACCCAACAAGAACTACAACAAGAAGCTTATTCACAAACTAATAAACGACTCATGGGACATTCTCAATAATCACAATCCAATGCACACGTCCCAGAATTACACGAACAAAAAGAAATGGCAATCCTTTTTTTTTTTCTCTTCTTTTTTTTTTCTTTTTCTTTTTTTTTTTTCTTTTTTTTTTCTTTCTTTTTTTTTTGAAATAATGAAAATACATCAGCTAGATTCTCCACCCAATATTTCCTCTCAATATGCTCTTAAAAATTTTCATTCCCAACCTCCATTCACATCATTGACATTAAGGCGCTTTCACAACCCAAGACATGTAAGGGTAAGGCTAAAAGTGTGTGAATAAGGCTAAGGGATAATATATGAGGTGAGAACCAAGAAAAATATATATAAATATGTCACACACTTTATTTAAAAGGCTTCAAGTTGGTTCCTAGGATAATTCATAACCAAGAAAGGATAAAGAGGCCCAACAATAGCAAAGATGGCCTAGCATCATGTTCAAAGCTTGCAACAACTCATAATATGCCAAGTGAAACTAATGCAAGTGTGTGTGATGCAATTGGTGCATTGGAAACCAAAGTGAAGAATAAAAGAGCTGTGATTATGTGCAACCCCTCAAGAAAAGAATAATAGGCTCAAAAGCTCACCATTAAGAGGTATAAGTCTCTACCTAGTCCAAGAATGCTCAATTAACCAATGTTAAAGAAAATCAACTCCTAAGCACATAAACTCTTCTATTAATAGTCAAAGATGCACAAGGTCATTATACAATCAACTTGAACTAAGTTTCCTATTAAAGCTTGAACAAAACTCATTCATCACTTTCTCACTTAATTCCACAATCGACCAAACCAGAAAGAAAGGATGACATGTAGGTACAAATGTGCTAAATTCATGTATTTATGCTTAAAGATGCTCATAAAAATTTTAAATTTTTACAATTTTGGCACAAAAGGTCATCATGCGAACCCTACCCCCCAACTTAAAATTCACATTGTCCTCAATGTGAGAACCATGATGCATATGTGGGTCTGTAGTGTGCAATAATGAGCATGATGATGAGCATGAAACAATAACAACAAAGGCACAAATAAGAACAAAGCACAAATTAAACCAAGCATGCACCCATTATTCAAGCCACTTAAGGCATCACCAATACATCCCCAACTTAGATTCTACAGCACTCCCAACAAGAACAATTATATATGTGAAGTACCAATTAGAAGTGCAAAACTAAATAAAAGGGAGAGGAAGGATATTACCTCAATAGCTTCTTATTTGAAGAAAATAAAAGAACTTGGGCACTTTATTCCTTTGAATTAAATTGTACTAACAGAAAAAATAAAACTTCTACGAGATAAAATGTTAGAATAAACAAATAAAAGTAAACTAAAAGAAAATTAAAATTTAATCTAGGCAGAAAGAAAACTAAAAATAAATAAATAAATAAAATCTAATCTACTAATATACAAGGGTTAATGCAAAAAATATACTATCCAACTCCTAATCTTTCCAAGCCTTACCAAATAGCTTTAGGAATAAATATTCTCTCTGAGTCCTAGGAGGTGCCTGAAAATGAGTGTGCTCCTAGTGCAGAAAACACTAGAAAATGCATGGCCTTGTGGGAATCCTTGAATCCCAAATATGACCCAAATTTATTTGCATATGTGAACATGGAATGTAGTTGTGGGTTTTCTAGTATCCCCTCGACACCTAAAAAGTCAATGCAAACTATTTTTTTGGTCTCCACCACTTCCCTAAATGTGTGGTCAGTCTTAGTCAAAACATGTTCAGTTCCCTCAGTAAGATTCCTAGTTGGGGCGACAGCAAAAGATGAGAGTTGTGCACCACTCTCACTCTTAGGCTTGTCTATCGAACTCTCAAAGGATGATAAAGAAAATTCACTCTCATAAGAGTCCTGCGTAATTGAAGTAGGAACCCAACCATAATTAGAATCATACTTCCACTCAAATATAAGGGTCTCAACAGGTAAGTCATCAAGTGTACTAGCCCCAACAGGAAAAGATATATCAGAAGTGGTCTCAGTGAGTGGTATAGTGGCACATGATGAAACTAAAGTGACTGGCTTAACAGTGTGTTCCTCTGAACCTCTGGCATTAAAGCTCTTAGAATAAGTCTTAGGACTTTCCAAGGTCATCTGAGTTGTTAGGGTGGGATGAGCTTCAAGCTCTGTGGTGGTGTTGGTTGGCATGTCCTCTAGACTCTCAACAGATGAAGTCTCGTGCACGTTAGAGTTTGGTGGGAACAAGTCAAAGGGCTCATTCCCTTCATTATCGCAACCATTATCAGAATAGTCGCTCCACTCAAAGTCTAGGGTTTTTGAATTAGAATTTTCTCGTGCAAGTAACAAAAAGGACCTAGATTCAGCTATTTCAGCTTCAGTGCGTGGACGAATATAAGGACATGCTGTGGACTCGAACAATGTATCATCTAATGTAGAGTCAATATGTGTGGAAGTCTCATGTGCACTAGAATCTACTTTTAAGTTAACTTCTTCCCTATGTTGAGTTTGCTTGCAGAGTGACTCAACTTGTGTATTGCTAGATTCAGTAAGCCAATGATCTAGGGGTTCCTCAGACTGGCCCTCGGTAAGTAGAGTGGAGTTGGGACATGCAATATCCAAGTAATCAGGTCCCACACCTACTCCATTTTCTAAGGATTGAACATGAGAATCAAGTGAAGTAGGAGGATGTGGGAAAGAATCCGTGTGGCTTTCAAGTGACTGAGGTTCAAAACTAGGTTCAAGTTTTTCTTGTGGCTTGGTGTGTTCATAGAAAAATTCAAAAAATGACCATGCCTCTTCTGGGGTAAGGTCAAGAAATTCCTTACCCAAACTTTTATCAAATGCTTGGTGTAACTCACAAGGTAGAGCATTGTAGAATATGCCTAGAATGTACCACAGTTCTAGTCCATGATTTGGGAAAGTTTCTAAAAGGTTTTTAAATCTCTCCCAGCATTTATAAAATACTTCACCCTTCTTGAAACAAAAACTTCTAATTTGAAAGCGGAAAGTGAAGTTTTGAAAATTGGGGAGAAACTTTGCAATAAAATCATTTTGTAACTCTTCCCAAATATTAATGGACCAAGTAGCAGCACGACACCAATCATCAGCTACTCCACATAATGATAACGGGAAAAAATTATACTTAAATGTGTTATCTATGTAACCACTCGTGCAATAGAAACAAACTGACTCAAAACGTTCTAAATGAACTCTAGGGTCCTCATGTTGAAGTCCATAAAATTTAGGTAACATGGAAAAAGTTTCTAGGCAAAATTCAATTCCATAAATGCTACCTAAATAACTAATGAGTGGGTGAATGGTGTCTGGTGAACCAGAATTATAAGGAAAATAGTCCATGTGAAAAAATTTTATTTTATTTATTTATTTATTTATAGAAAAAGAAATTAACTTAAAAATGAAAACAACCTAAAAACTAAAATTTGGCTCCCCGGCAACGGCGCCAAAAACTTGACCGCTCGTAAATAGTGCAGTGCTAATTAACCCCCAAGTGCAAGGGTGTGCGGTGTAGTTTTAATCTCGGTGAGTCCGAGGTCGAATCCACAGGGAAGCCTATGTGTTTCAGTTTCTAAGTTCAATTATGAATTGTAGGATTGAATTAGAATTAAAGTTGCAATTAACTTAAATTGGATTTGATAGAGTTGAAATTTGAGAAATTAAACTAAAAACAAAGTGATTACTAATTAAAGGAATATTTCAACTTAAATAAAATTCGAACTAACTTAAAGAATTCAGCAAATTAAAATTACTAGACTTAAATTTAAAGAGTAATCTAATCTAATTGCAAACAAGATTTATAAGAAATTTAAAACAGTGATTTTATCAAATTGAAATTCTAATAAAAAAGGGTTCTTGATTCAACCTTCACAATTCCAAGTAATCTGTTATTTCACCAAGGGATGATTTTAAATACAATCCATAGTTCACGTCAAAGGATCTATGGATTGGGAAAGATTTTCAATACATTCCAAAATTCCTCGATACACAGTTTTAAATTCACGTCTCATTATGGAAGATAAAACTGGAAAGATTTTCTGATAAAAATACTCGAGTTCAAATCTAGATTTAAATTGTTTAAAAATTATCAAGAAAATTATAATCAAGAGTGTTTATCAGTGATTACAGAGAATATGAACAAACACTCTTGTTTTCAAAGGTTTTCCAAACAACAAATCAAGTTTGAAAATAGTAGATCACTTCACATAGGCTTTTGAAACCCATGTGAAGGATCTACGCACATCCCTCAGTTCATAACAAATTACCCTTCATTGATTCAGTGAATCAAGAACAAAGGTTTTTACCCTAGCATGCTTTGAAACAACTTAACAGGCTTAGATGAAGACATAACTGTTAAAGCTTCAAAAACGTAATTAAAACAGTCCTAATGAATGTAAAACCTACCTACGAACATTCAATTAATAAAAATGAACCAAAACGAAATACTAGATTAATTAAAATTAAACCTTAAGATCAAAACGTGCAGCATTCGTATCAAACTCTAAACGAAACCCTAATATTTTAAAGCATCCAAAGATTAAACAAACTAATGGCATTAATCATAAAAATCATCCAAGAACATTCAAAAACTAATGAAGAGCAAGAATGAAATATTAACTTACTTGAAAACGAACTTTGAATTAAGAACTTGAGTAGCAATCGCAATGACAATCGTC
Source organism: Vitellaria paradoxa (assembly GCA_019916065.1). NCBI lineage: Eukaryota > Viridiplantae > Streptophyta > Magnoliopsida > Ericales > Sapotaceae > Vitellaria > Vitellaria paradoxa. The sequence goes on from CM034234.1 coordinate 32,522,212, forward strand.
TTAAAAACTTGGAGTACGTAAAGTAGTAACATTCACGAATAAAAAATCTTCAAAATCTTCCAATAAATAAATACCTAAAACTAAACTTAAACCTAAGAGAAGTAGGAGGAGAGGAAGAAGAACAATATGTAGCAGCCCCCCCTCCTTCGGCTACAAAGTATCATATATATAAGCAAACACAAAACCCTAATTAGTCAAAACGCGGAGCAACAATTCCGTATAGGGGGGTCCGGACCGTCCCTCAGGGGGTCCGGACCACAGTGTGTGGTTTATTCAATCGGCTGGAAGGCGAGCTTTCTGTGGTCGGGACCATCAAGCAAGGGGGTCCGGACCACAGTGTACATGAAATCCTCTTCAACAGCTCCAGCTTTCTGTCCTCAACTTCCACTGCGATTTTGACCTCGCAAACGATCGATTCAGGCTTCGGCTAAAGCACAAAAGTTGTAGCCCTTTGAGTCTTCTTTCCAACCCAAAAAGAATCAGGTCAATCCGAGTTGTGAGTGAAAAGTTATAGTCTAAATACTGACAAGGTGTCGAGCTGGAACTTCAGCTGCACACCACTTCAACTATCTTGAACTTTGGACCATTTTTTCCTCCTCGGAAGCCACTTTCAACACTGCTAATCTCACGTATTTTTCCCTTTTACCTGCAATTAAGAGAATAAACACTATAAATAATAAAATAACGATAAAACTTTGAAATTAACTACTTAAATGCATCAATGAGTATCAAAATGTGGAGTTTGTAATTACACTTTTCAAGTGTAATCACAATTGAACAAAGAAGAATTTTCATCTCTACCAATTTGGGTGAAATTTTACAATATTCCACTAGAGCTTTGGACAAATGAAGGGTTGAGCTATGTAGCTAGTGTAATTGACAAGTCTCTTTTCCTTGATGAATATACACAAAAGAGAAGCCGTCTCACTTTTGCCAGAATATGCATTGAAATACAAGTTGACAAAGATATTCTCAAATCCTTCAAATTGAATTTAGGATATGGTGGTCTATATGAAATCAAGGTAAATGTCTCATGGAAGCCAAAAAGGTGTGCGAAGAATGCAAAGCCTTTGGTCATTCTACAACGTCTTGTTCTTCTAAGCCTAGGCATGATGTTAAGCAAATCAAGCAAGAATGAAAAATTAAGGAACAGAAGGAGGAAGATTGACAAGAAGTGAAAGGAAGGAGTAAGAATGTTCAAGTACCAAATGAAGTGAGTAAACTAGCCTCATAATCAACATCCAACATCTTTGAAATTTTGTCAACATGTCAAGATGATGAGCAACCAAAAGGAAGTGTGAAAAGCAACCAACCCATAGCAAAAGATGGGAAAAGTTAGCAAGAATCCGAAGAAGAACCGAAGCAAATGCAAGCAAGCACAAGTCTCTTAAAAACTCAAAACAAGAAGCAATTATTGGATCGTATCCATAAACTTAATTCAACCAAAGAGCAAGCATTAGCTAGCATCTAATTTATCAAAAAATCAAGCCCCAAATCAAGCAATCCAAGGAAAAGATGAGACTATTTTGTTTAACCTATCCACTTGGGTTGTAAGTGGAATTATTAAAAAGGATAGGTTAGAAGGTTTCTAGTATTTTGGAACCCTTTTAAAGGGGGTGGTACCCTTATGGGTTAGTCTTGAGCTCGTTGTAAATCTAAATTTTTTGGTAATAAAATAAACGCTTAACTACCTAAAAAAAATAGCTTTAATATAAAGGGGAATGGGTTCACATACCATTATTTTTATAAAATAAATTGTAATAAAAATTAAATTTAAATTGACAAACACATTTGGTTTAAAATTGCTATTTTTTTTTTGGTAATTCGGAATTCACACCGGTTTGTTGTAACTCTCAATAAACCACATAATCGATGGTTAAATCGGGGAGAACCGGAGAGAAGTACGCTTCCCCTCTTACATATTTCGCTTGAGTCAGAAATTGAATCCGTGTGATTTCTATAAGGAGTATATCCACAAACCATTTGGACTAACCCCAAGAGGCAAAAAATTGCTATTTTTATCAATTTTGGTTCATTTTTATAATAAAATAAGATTTCTAACCATAAATTTTAAAAATTATTCATGTAAATAATATATTTACAAACTATCAAAGTCATCTGCTAACCATAAATTTTAAGTCCTATAATCTCTCAATTACTATCTTTATAAATGGAAGTAAACGAACCATATTATTCTTTGTTTTGTCACCATAATTTTAGTATGATTGAAAAATAAAATTTTCAAAATTTTCAATCTCAAACATGTATTATTTTAACTTAAAAGCATTTGATAGAATGTGTGAAAAAGAAAATTAAAAAAAATCATGCCCAAGTATAAAAAATATATATATATTAATGTCTACTCAAAAAGGCAGTTAGTGAGGCTAAGGTAAAGACATTTGAGAATTTATATAGGCGACTTGACACTAAAGAGGGCGAAAGAGAAATATTCAAACTTGCTAAATCTAGAGATAGACGGACCAAGGATTTAAATCAAGTTAAATACATTAAGGATGAGGATTAAAAGGTATTAGTAAAGGAAGAAGAGATAAAGGAGCGTTGGAAGAGCTACTTCTACAAGTTATTTAACGAAAGCAGTAGCAGTGACATACATTTGGGGCAGTTTACCACTTTTAGGGAAGAATTAAATTTTATGTTTTATAGGAGAATCAGTAAGAAAGAAGTAAAAGAAGTATTAAAAAGGATGAAGAATGGAAAAACGGTTGGTCCAGATGGTATCCCTATTGAGGTTTGGAGGTGCTTAGGAGAGGATGACATAAGTTTTTTTTTGGTAAGTAGGATGGCATAAGTTGGTTGATAAAACTTTTTAATGTAGTGCTAAAGAGCATGAAGATGCCTGATGTATGGAGGAAAAATATCCTTATACCCATATACAAGAACAAATAAGATATTTAGAACTGTGCGAACTACCGCGGAGATTAAATTGATGAGCTATACGATGAAATTATGGGAGAGAGTTATTGAGAGAAGACTAAGAAGGACAACAAACGTTTCAGAGAACCAATTTAGTTTCATGCCTGGAAGATCAACCATAGAGGCCATTTTTCTCTTGAGGAGGTTAATGGAACAGTATAGAGAAGGTCAAAAAGATTTACATATGGTGTTCATCGATTTAGAGAAGGCATATGACCGGGTTCCTAGGGAGATTCTATGGAGAGTATTGGAAAAGAAAGGAGCGTGTGTCACATATATTGAGGCGATAAAGGACATGTATGATAGAGCCATGACATTTATACGGACGATTGGTGGAGAGATTAATGAGTTCCCTATCACGATTGGTTTACATCAAGACTCAGCATTAAACCCGTACTTGTTTGTTTTAGTTATGGATGAGATTACAAGACATATTCAGGATGAGGTGCCGTGGTGTATACTATTTGCAGATAATATTGTTTTAGTAGATGAGACGAGAGAAGGAGTGAATGTTAAGCTAGAATTGTGGCGGGATACATTAGAGATAAAAGGGTTTAGGCTAAGCCGATGCAAGACGGAATATATGGAATGTAAGTTTGGTCAAAATAGGATAACGAGTAGTATAAAAGTAAGTTTAAGCACACAAAAGATTGTAAAGAAAGATAAATTTAGGTACCTTGGATCTATGGTGCAACAAGATGGAGGGATTGATATTGATGTAAGTCACATGATTCAAGTTGGGTGGACCAAATGGAGGAGTGCTTCAGGGGTTTTGTGTGACCGAAAAGTCTCCCTCAAGGTGAAAAGAAAGTATTATAAGGTAGCGGTTAGACCAGTGCTGCTATATGGATCAGAGTGTTGGGCAGTAAAACATAATCATAGTCAGAAGATGGCAGTTACGGAGATGAGGATGTTAAGGTAGATATGCGGGATTACAAGGAAAGATAGGATTAAGAACGAGGAGATTAGGGGCAAAGTAGGAATAGCACTGATTGAAGATAAAATGGGAAAAAACCGATTAAGATGGTTTGGCCATGTTAGAAGGCGTCTAGCAGAGGCACCTGTTAGAAGGGGTGAAAGTATAGAGATTGCCAGGAGTAGGAGAGGTAAAGGAAGACCCAAGAGAAGCTGGAAAGAAACCATTAAATATGACTTAACCTACCTAGATTTATCGGAGGACATGCCCCTAAATAGATCTAATTGGCGTCGACAAATCCATATAGCCGACCCCACTTAGTGAGAAAATGCTTGGTTTGGTTATTAATGTCTGCTCACCAAAATTGTGAGGCACACACCATATTATATGATAATAATAGGAAAATTGAGCACAACTCATTAGTTGTGATTATGCAATTTAGACCGTACTTGCAAATTAGTTTTAATTTACTCAAAAAAAAAAAGGAAAAAAAAAAAAGAAAAAAGAAAAACATGAGACTTCACACATCATATGAAAGAAAGAGGAAGGGTAAGCAATCCCTAAATCCTGACTATACATCTAGACATCTTACTTTACTCAAATGGACAATCCAAATTGCACAATCGCTACCGAGCAGCTGTGCATAGAACTAGTCAAGGGAACAATAGAAAGTTTTACCTTTTTTTTTTTTTTTAAATCAATTGCTTTTATTTTCAAAAAATTTAAACTACCAATCAATTTAAAAAAAAAAAAAAAAAGAATGGGTGCCAGCAACGATCGCCTAGTTGCCTCTTGTACATCTAGACCGTTTATTCATGTTGAGCCCATATAAATTAACAGAACAATGCAACTGCTACAATTGATAGGTATAAGAAAATCAGCAAAACACTTTAAAAAAAAATCAACATACCAATCAATGAAAACAAGATGAGCACTGGCATCGATTACCTAGTTGCCAATCATACATCTAAAAGTTTATTAATGTTGAGCCCATAATCAACAAACCAATGCAACGGCCACAATTGATGCCGTTTATTTGTTAAGCCCATGTAAAATCATATAAATCAACGGTCACAATTGATATCGTTTATTTCTGTGGGGCTCACATAAGGCCGTATAAATCAACAGACTAATGTGATGGTCAAAATTGACAGTTCACATTTTACAGAAAACAATTGACTACCAAATTGAATTCTCTAGTACTAGATGGTTTGGATACATAAATCAAGCTCTGGTTCAGAATTTCCACATAGTACCCAATAATTGTTGCAATTGCTTCAATATCAAATAACACAAATATAACACCAAACTTCTTTCATCCATTAATTACTTTTTGGCTCTTTTTCACCCATAATTTGTGCATTTAGTTCATCATCTCACAAATGGAATTGCTTTAGAAGACTCATATAAAAAACTATTTAGCAATTGATTAGCATAAAGTACATCTGCACGGTAGCTTTAGCAGACCCATAACTTGGGTACCTCTTGCATCATCTCATAGATGTAATCAAAGTCCACATTTGGCAACTTCAGGAGATCTGTCAAATTTATAAAGAAGGTTTCTGAAATAGACTACTCTTTTTTGCCCCCTTCATTTGGAATGAGAACTAATCAGTGTACACCCATCACTCACGATCTCCAACCAATAAAAAGGAATGGATAAAGATCCATCCATAAATAATCTCCATATTAAACCATTTTGAAATGTGTACTGATGTTCTTTCAGTATGCAACAATAGTACCAAAGAAAAAAAAGAAAAAGGAAACATTGGATCAACAAGGGGATGTACAATGTTGAACTCTTACAAAACCTGTTTGCTACCGTGATTTCTACAAAGCTCGATGCAGTCTATTTTATTAGATTTGAAACAAGTGACCACTACTGCTTCAATTGGGACACCACTTCACAATTGTGTATCGGTCTGTTTCTCCGGTGTACCTTTTGAGTTTCAGTTTCTGATAATAAGCTAAACTTCAAAACCTTATGGAGGCGGGCAATTGGCTCGACTTCCTTGGTTGGAACTTCCTTTGGGTCTGTCATGCACTTGCCTGAGAAAAGGTTAGCTTCAGATGGTACTGTCTTTTCATTAACCTCAGAGGCAGCATCCTACGAGAAAAAAAAAAAAAAAAAAAGGATTTTTATAAAAATATCCCTCAAACTATTTTTTTTTTTTTTAATTTGGTCCTCAAATCATAAAACGTACCTATTACATTCTCGAACTATTCAATTTTGTTAAAGTTAACAGATGGAGTTAGTATTTGGATGAAGTAAGTATTCGGACCAAATGGAACGGAATTTAATAGTTTGAGAAAGTAATAGGTACGTTTAATAGTTTGAGGACGAAATAAGAAAAAAAAATAGTTAGAGAGATATTTTGATAAAACTCTCGTTAAATTTAAGACTCATTTGTAACATTTATGATTTTTTTTCCCGTTTATCTTCAATAGTTTTTGTTTTTAATTTTTTTATTTTCAATTATTACTTTTTTTTTTGGAAATAAAAATAGATTCATGTTTGGTAATATAAATTTGTTTACGGTAATTAATTTTATTTTAACAAAATATTTTCCTTTTATTATTTTTTATAAAAAATAAGTAAATTTAAAAATATATTTAAACCAATTAATTTAACATTATATATTATTTCTAATAATAATTAATTTTAATAAATTATATTAATAAATAACATAATTTACTAATAAAATAAATTATTTTAATAATAAACTATTATTTAACAGTAATATTAATTTAATAAATAAATTGTTTTAATATGTATTTATCATTAATTTTAATTTTACTAAAATAAATTATTTTAATATGTAATTATTATTTATTAAAACATAATTGGGGTCGTTTGGTTTGCTGAAAATCTCCAAAAAAACTCTATAAATCTTTGTTAACTTTATATCACATCAACTTTTTCTCTCACTGTACGTATTACGAACTCTCCCCAAACCACAATTTATCTCATTTTGTCTCAATTTGTCTCAATTTATCTCACTTTTTCTTGCTCCAAACAACCCCATTATAATCTAATAAAGCAAATTATTATTTTATTTATAATTTAATTCCAATAAAAAATAAATATTTTAATATGTAATTATTTTTTAAATGATAATTTGAGTTTAATAAAATAAAACATTTTAATCATAAATTGTTATTTTAATTTTAATAAAGTAAATCATTATAATAATATATTATTTATTAAAATTAATTTTAGTATAATAAGATATTCAAATAAAATAATTCATTTTAATACGATACAAAAAAAAAGGAATAAAGTGTTAAAATTGAAAAATATTTATAAAAGAAAGATTTTTTTAATGAAAATATCTCTCAAACTATCCCTTTAAATAGAATTTTTTCTATTTAAAGTTAATGGATGAAATTGGTGTTCGGACCAAGTAAAACGGAATTGGATAATTCGAGGATATAATACGTATATTTGATAGTTTGAGGACCAAATTAAAAAAAACGGATGATTTGAGGGATGTTTCCATAAAAAACTCAAAACAACAATAACAACAACAACAACTTGCTTTATAGTGATAAAATGATAGCTCTATCAAACCATCAGCTAACTTAAGTATATCTATACGTCATAACTGTGATTGGCAACACAAGGATCCATAAACTAAGAATTACAACTGGCTGATTCATAAAGATTTGCAGACTCATTGGATGTCAAAGCATGAAGGTTTTCAAATGATAAGAAACATGTCAGGAAGCCGTCAAATCCCACCCCCAGATACTGTTGGAAAATGTGGAAAAAGTATTCCATCCTCTAGGAACACGGTCTAATTGCTAAAAAAATGCGAGATAGCCAATCATTTATCAGAAATTGACGAGTGCCAAAAAGAAAGAACTTTAGGTTCTACTATTTTACCCGATCTACCAGTCCCTCAATGGTTAGATAGAGAATAAAAAGGGTAACCCAATGATCCAATGAAATTCTTTCTCCTAAGGAAAAACGAAAGAATAAAAAAGAGGTGAGTGGATGTGAAGATTTCATAAAGCACAAAAAAGAGGTACAAATGATGATGAAGATGCGAAGACCAACGAAGCAGAGAACAGTGTTTCGCAAGGAGACATACACAGATGTTGTCTACAACAGCTGGTCTAGCAATAGAGTCACTGTGTTCAAAAAGGGTAAAGGCCATCAAAGGTCCATAATAATCTTCGAGGAGACAGGTGATTGATGCAGCATGTGTTTGAAGGCGTTGAAAGGATATAGAAGCCTGGGGCAATTGGGTAGTTGTATTGGTGGAAGACAAGCTCTAATCTGCACTCATCTACAGACCAATGGCTCGTTGATGTAGGAATTTAGAGCAAAGAGTGATGGGTTGCAATCACTAAGCAAGTGGGAAGTGAGGGAAAAGCAGGGGGAGAAGGGCAAAGGAAGAACAGAAGCCTTACGCCATAGCAGCAGAAGCTTTGAAATTGCCACAGCTAGGGCTCCAAAGCTACGTAGAACAAGGTGCTGGATGGTCTTGGGCCTATCTTATCTCCAAAAACTAATTCAAATGTGTGATTGTCATGCAATGATTGCGTCTCATCCTGCATTGCCTCAAACCACTTCTTTTTCTGTTCATCTTCTATGGCTTCTGGATAACACTCGGGTTCTCCTCTATCAGTTAATAACACATAGTCATTTGTAGAATACTGAATGGAAGGTTTTCTCTCTCTGGTGGACCTCCTGAGTGGAACCATCTATTTCAACTGCAAGATGCTTGCATGCACTGGTACTATTTATTATTTACTTTAGGAGAACTCACCCCCCCCCCCCAAAAACTAGCTGTTAGGGTGGGAAAACCTAAGATACATAGACACCATACCAAAGATATCTAGATCCCATACCAGTATCCCATACTCCCTACTACCAACTGGGGATGCATAAAGCCTATATTTTATATTCCCATGGATTGTAAAATTATCAAGCTGTACCTATGTAACAGAGAGACACAACAATGCACACCTCGATTGTTTTATAAGATGGTCTCAGGAACCCCCCCAAAAAAATAAAAATAAAAATAAAATAAAATAAGAATAATAAATAAATGAATACTTGTGACCCTCTGCTGACGGCAACTGATGGAGTGCAGTATACGTTATATTAATACAAGAATGTAAAAGTAGTTACTTCCTGGAAAAATAGTTAATGACTTGTTCTTATAATTGGATGGTTCTGTGAAAGAATTTCAAAATCATGTTTCAAATTGTTGCATAGTGGTAAAGGAATGAGACTCACCCTCTTCAGTGAAAACAAAGCACGTTCCAATTGTTTCTTCATATTCTCCAATCTGTCAAATCCAATGTACCACAGTTAATGGAACAAAAGAGAAATGCTAGAAATTAAATTAATGAACTTGCAAATAAATAGAGAATTAAATGGAATTGCTTGACATCCTTGTTGTTGTCTTAGCATATATTTATACTCATATGAAATATGTGCAAACTAGGAAATGATTACAATCATATACAAGAAAAGAAAGAGAATAATAAGAGCTAAATCAATTCCTATTTCTAAGCCCCCCTTAAGCTGGAGCATATATATCATAAGCTTGTTACAAATGTATCTAACTCGATAACCTCCCAGGACTCTCAGTGAATAAATCAACAAGCTGGTCTCTAGACTTGACATAACTAGTCTTGACAACATTTTTTAAGATCTTTTCTCTGAGAAAGTGACAATCCACCTCACTGTATTTTGTTCTTTTGTAAAATATAGGATTGGAAGTGATATGAATAGCAACCTGATTGTCACATAGTAACTCCGTGGGCTCTAAATAATCAACTACCAACTTTTTTAATAGATGTTGAATCCAAATCAACTCACATGAGGTGTGAGCCATAACTCTACACTACACCCTGATTCTGGAATCGACCTTACTACTACTGTCTGTTTCTTACTTTTCCAGGACATGAGATTACCTCCAAAATGATACAAGCCTGCCCTAACGCCACCTCAAAAGCTATCTCGTAAGGGAAGGGTTGTCAAACCCATATATACATCAAAGACCGCCTCTGCTAACCGATGTGGAATCGCATCAAACAACAATGCAATACCCAGTACTAGAACGTCTATCTGATGGTGATCCTGCCCAATTTGCATATTTATACTCCTGAACTAAAATATGTCCATTATTTTGATATAACAAAGATGGCATCTATTAATTAACTAACATGCAGTGAGGAGTTGAGGACAACATCACCCCAATAGGCTCAAGGGAGATTCATTCAAAATAGTAAACAGTGTACTATCTCACTAAGGTGCAAGTTCTTTCACTCAGCAACCCCACTTTGTTGTGGAGTGCAAGAGCATGAAGATTGGTGAAGCATGCCATAAGAGGACATAAAGTCAATGAATTGTTTTGGAAGAATACTCCCTGGGATTGTCATTACTAAGAATTTTAATATGCACACCAAATTAATTTGAATTCCAACGCAAAATGATTTAAAAATGGGAAATATCTTAGAACAGTTTTTCATCAAGTAAAGCCAAATAGGCAGGAAAAATAATCCACAAAGGTAACAAAGTATTGAAAACCTAATTTGGAAATGACACGAGTTGGACCTCAAACATTTGAATAGACTAATTTGAAAATGATGCAAAGTCCTAATATCAACTATAAGATAAAAGAAAGCACGGCAATGTTTCCCAAACTGACATGACTCAATTTAAGGATTGCAACTGATGCAACAAAAGGATGACCGAGGCAATAATGAATTTCCAGTGAATAGGCAACTGCAAAACAAGTTGTAGATGGTGGTAAAGATGAGTCAAGATAGTAGATTCCTTTAGCTTCATGACCTCCACCAAATCATCTCTTGTCTTTATATCCTGAATAATGACAATATCTGGAAAGAATGTTACTAAACAATTTAATTGCCAAGTGATCTTACAGATGGACATGAGGTTGTATGAGAAAGAAGGTATATATAAAGCAGACAATAAAGTTAAAAAGGGGGGATGGGTAAGCTGTATCAATGCCACCAACGGGATTAGTAGAGTTATTAGTTGTAATAACATGTGAAATGTGAGATGAATGTCAAATATCAGAAAAACAATGTGGATATACCAGACATATAGTCGGAAGCACCAAAGTCAAGGAGAGTCAAGGATCTAAGATACAGATGGATGCGTAGAGACAATCAATAGAATTACCTCGATGAACAAGAGTACTAGTTAGAAAAGTTGCCTGCTGAGCTACCTAATAGTGTAGAAACTTAGAATACTCCTCACTAAAAATAATCTTCAAGTGTAGATGAATCATTCGGAGTGCTTGGTTTGGAAGTCATAATTGGACATGTAGAATAAGACATCTCTCAGCTCAACACTAGAGTAAGATATCATTGAAAATGATATACTGAGTTGGAATAAAATGCCCCTTAAGTCAATAGACACACTAGACTGAGGACAACAATAGATGGAGACAAGTAGGGGTGAAAACGAGTCGAATTGAGTTAATCTTTAATTTATTCGAGCTTGCCTCAAGCTATTTATACCAAGATCGAGCTCGAGCTCAAGCTTGATTCGAACTTTTATACAGGCTCAAGATTAGCTCGATAAAGAAGAATTTAAGTTCGAGATCGACTCGCAAATAACTCGATTAAACCAAAACGACGTTTTAGTCTAAAATATAATAAATAAAATATTATAAAAAATATAATAAAAATCTTATTAAAAATATATATATTATTTTATCAAGTCGGCTTTCAAGCCGAGCTTAAATAGCTCGCGAATAGTTGGATTTGTTTCCACCCTTATAGACAACAGAGCACTCTCAAGGCTGTCAATGATGAAGATGACTAGAGACTATGGTTTTTCTTTTTTTGGTAAGTTAGAGATTATGGTTTTGGTCAATTGCGTTTGGTTTATTGCCAATGGAGATGTCAGATGACGACAACAATGGAAGGACAACTCTAGACGACAAGGTGTGTTCTTTGTTCGCGAGAAAACCTGCGATAACGATGACTAGGCTTGTCAATTACTAGTCAATAGCAAAGGGTCATCAGTGGTGATGGAAATCAACCGTTGGGTCTTAGTCGAAAATGGTTAATCAATGACTTTAATCAACAACTAGCGAGCATGGCCCCAAGCTGCAATTACTAATCAATAGCAAAGGGTCATCAGTGGTGATGGAAATCAGCCGTTGGGTCTTAGTCGAAAATGGTTAATCAATGACTTTAATCAACAACTAGCGAGCATGGCCCCAGGCTGTACTGGCGATTGACGATTGGCTCAAGGTTTTGTCGACTCGTGATTGATGATTAGCACTACTGAGATGCTTAAACTAAGATCGACGAAGCTCAGTTGAGATCTATGATGCGAGCTTCTTCGATGACAATTGCTGAGTCGACTAAGGGACCTAAGACGATGAGGGTTGCAACAATTGGAGTCGCTGAATCATGATGATGGCTAAGTTCGTTGGCTAGGGCTCATCAATTGCGAGAATTTGGTTTTGCTGAATGACGATGGAAAACTGATGCTGACTCTGTTGACTGGTAAGAGTGCCAATTTTGTTTTCTTGATATGGAAAAAGAAATTTAGGCAATTAGGGTTCTTGCTACAGACACAACCTAAGAAAAATTGAAGACAAAGGATACAAGATTTTTTTTTTAAACTCTGATACCGTGTAAATAAATGGAAAATTGAATGGAATTGCTTGACACCCTTGAAGTGGTCTCAGCATATATTTATACTTGTATGAGATACATACAAACTAGAAAAGGATTACAATCATGTAGAAGAAAGTAAAGAGAATAATAAGAGCTAAATCAATTCCTATTTCTAATAGAACTATCCCCAATTCAACTCATTCAGTTCCCTAATATGGGGCAAAATAGTTCTACAAATACTTCCACATAAAATGCATGGAGCATAGGGGTCCTGCCCATTAGAAATCAAATAGACAAGTGAGAAATTAAAATCTCACCAATAGATATAGGTAATTGTTGAGCAAATTTGACTTCAAACTAAAAGATGATCATGATGTATAAACAAACGTCACAAAATTTACCAAAGCAAGTGTAAGTAACTGAATTCATTCACATATGAAGGAATGGCATCAAACTAAGGAAACTATCATAATATTGTAATATCTATAACACTTGTAGGACTTTGAACTGTTTTTAAAATTTGAGAATTTAATAAAATTCCCACATGCTCCCAAAAATTGCACCCATTTTTTGCTATAAACTTCGTAAATTTTTTATTTTTTTTGGTAAGTATTTCATTTGGATTAAGAGAGAAAATATACAGAGTCTTGAGGGCATACCCTCGTAATTACAAAGGATACTATACACAAGATGGGATCCCCTAGTTTTTACATATCATAGTGTTTACATTAGTGGGCTTGAACTTAATAACTTGGATGACTCTGGTGCGAACCTCATGCTTTATCTTCTCTAGAACTCCCCTTGGTGAAGTTGCTATCCGCTTGTAGATTCTTGCATTTCGCTCCATCCAAAGATTGTAGATCATTGATGATCAAGCTAGCTTTCTAATGATATTCATAATGCATTTCCGACTGAAGCTCCCCACAGCCCATTCTATTTCTTGCCTCTAGTTTTGCTTTGGTCTGGAAATCAAGCATAATCTGTTCACTTCAATCCACACTTCATATGAATATGGACAATCGAAGAACATGTGGCATATTGTTTCATCATCTTGCTTGCAGAATTCACAGCTTACATCTTCAATTAAGCCCCAACGGAACAGGTTGTCCTTGGTATTTAGCTTCTCCTTTATTGCCATCCATAGTATGAAGCCATGCCTTGGGATACTTTGCGGGAACCATAACAACTTGTGCCATATTACTTTGGGGTGATGTGATCTAATAGCATTCCAAGTAGAGGCTGAGGAGTAAATTGTGGTCTTTGAATGTAGCCATGTGAAGGTGTTTGAGCCATCATTGAGTGGCAGTTGGCTAAGCTCACGGATAACTTCTTGTAGTTTCCAGGTTGTTGGAGAAGGCCATGCACATCTTCCATTCCTAAGAACAGATGAGACCTTTGAATTAATTGGGAGGCTTGCATCATATGCAATTCTTGGTCCATACTTAGGAAAAAGAGGGCCAAGTGAATGCCAGTTATCATACCACAGTGAGATTGTTCCACCGTTTCAACTATGTACTTGGAGATTTTTATGGCAATCTCCCTAACCTTGAGAAGTTTGCACCACGTCCATGAACAATCACTAGGTACTTTAATTTGCCCGAAGCTTTTACCTTTGAGGAGATGTTTCCTGCACCATGAAGCCCAAAGAGAATTATTGTTGAAGCAAATTGTCCATAGATGGCTTAACATTGCTGCTTTATTCCAATCCAATAGCTTGCATATGCCAAGTCCTGCTTCCTTTAAAGGTTGACAAACATCATCCCATGCTACCTTGCTAAGTTGTTATCCATAACCTACTCTCCTAGACAAGCTTCTTTACCCACGGACTCTTGCCTATTTGTCACCACATCTAAGGCTGATGTGGCACGTTACTTTGAGGGAACACCCTAGTAAAACCTTGCCCATTTTTCACTGAACCTGGGATCTGATGTTGCATGTCATAGTTAGGCGACATCCCAACAAAATTCTCATTTAGATTCATGTTTATAGGAAGTGACTATATTTTATATTTATCGTCAACCTACCGCATAATAGAGTTATAAATCAACAACTAACTTTTGAACACGCTTAACTATCCAAATTCTCACAAACAGAAAGAAAGGATTCATTGTACGCACACAAGCGCGCGAGGGAGGGAGGGTGGGAGAGAGAGCGGGGGGACAGATAACCTTTGACTCACCAATTTTAATTTGTTGTTGATAATCAAAACTGGGTTTGTTGTGTTCAGACCTTGCATTTTTCAAGGGAAAAAATATATAAGCCATTACAAAAACAAATTAAAATATTAAATATTAAATCTTATATATAGGAGGAAAGCAGGAAATGAATTTAATAGTGTTAGGATTTGATCTTTTAAGTAAAGGTTCGTAAGTCACCATCACTAATGTATGTGTAAATATAGATAAGAATCATTATCCTGCAAACAATGCCAATACGCAATCAATTTAGAAGCTCCACAAAAATGAAACCCAGCAATCCACTTACGGTTATCACTGTAAAACAGATTGAGGTATCAACAATAAAAATCATGGTCCAAATGGAGTTATGATCTAAAGGACATCAAAGCAGCTGAAAAATTTTTGTTTCCTCAGAGACCAGACTGAATATTAGTGGAAATAATGATTCTAATAATTCCATTGAAACTTAGTGAAATACACCAAAAATATATCATAATATACTAAAATAATAAGTTTTTTAATTAATTTATTATTTGAGTATCATGTATTTAAATTTCAATTTTTAAGCTTCAAAACATCTTTATATATTATCTTACTTTGTACTGCTTTCAAAATATTTCCTAAACAATTTTCTGAGCTAATAGAAATAACATATTGATTTGACCCTTCACTTGGACTGCATCCAAGAATGGAATATATGGAGCTGCTGCAACTTGGAATTCAATTCGGGAAAGGAAGCATAAGGTAACTTGGCATCACTTGCTATGGTTTGCGCACCACATTCCTAGACATAGTTTCATACTTTGGCTTGCAATCAAGGAAAGGCTAAATACCAAAGATAGAATGATTGGGTGGGGCATGAATGTGGACCCTTCCTATGTATTGTGTGCTAGAATATTTAAGGGGCTCTCATCATTGATTGCTACCATTGTACAAAGAATAGAGTATGAAGTACGAACTAAGCTTTCCCAATTCCCTGTCAGTAGCATGGCTAGTGTAAATTCTAGTTTAATTAGTAGTTGGGGGATCCGAATGTAACTAAGTTTTCTTTGTAAAGATTTGCTACATTGGGGTATGCCCCCAAGATATTGTACACAAATTCCCATTAATCCAAATCACTTAATTACCAAAAAAAAAATTAGAGCTTTTGTACAGACTGCTAAAGATTGAAGAAATCAACAAAATTTCTCATATAGGTATAACACATTAAGCACCGAAAAAAAAGGGTATTCCAAAACACATTACAACAAATTACGGCTAAGACACTACACTCCCTGCAAGAAGCTTTGGCTGCTTTGTTTCTACTATAATGTAAGCCGTGATGTGGCTTTAATTCGTCAACCATTTTTGTCCCAATTTGATGTTTCTTTGCCTCTCACCATTTACCAAATTGCACAGTTGCATGGCATTTTTTTCCTTGCTCGTTGGAGAGAGATAAGATTTCTGCAAATTTTGGGGAGGGGAAGTCCATTGGGAAATGCCTATATTAGCCCCAAAGTGGGGAGCTATGCCGAGCCAATATTTGGCCACGTTGCCTCTTTGTCCTTGCTACTTTATTAGGATGTCTCCTCCAGTTGGGTTCGGCGTTTGTCTTCATTGATGCTCTCTACGTCAATATGGGTTACCTTGGTGTCCAAGAGAGAAGAAATCAATTCATCCATGGGGGTCTTCAGCTTCCTTGCCTTTCACCTCTCTCTCCTCTTTTCTCCATCTCTCTCTCCATGCTAGTATCACCCCAGCCCCTTATCCATTTGCCGTTGACTTTTCAATTTCTCTTGAATCAATTAATTTTAGAACTTGGAATGCTATTAGAAGTCAATCTCCCAAGGTAATATGGCACAACTTACCATGGTTTCCCTTCCACATTCCAAGACATTGCTTCATTCTCTGGCTTGCCATCAAGGGAAGACTTGCCACTAAGGATAAGATTCTTGAATGGGGTATGAATATCGACCCCACTTGTGTACTATATGGGAGTTGCCCTGAAAACATGCATCACTTGTTCTTTTCATGCCCCTACTCTGTTGAGCTTCCGGAAAAGGTTCTACAAGGGTGCTTGATTGTCAAAACTACTCAACCATGGATTGACGAAATCCAATGGGTGGCTGGTAAATTTAGTGGAAAAAGTTTCAACAACATCATGTACTGAATTGCCTGGGCAGCATTAACTTATCATATATGGCAAGAACGCAACGCAAGATCATTCAAAGGGCTATCTTCATCCACTACAAGCATTATTAACAGTATTAAGCATGAAGTTAGATAAAAAGCCTCCCAATTTCCTGTCATTAAAAACACTATGGAGAATATTAGTTTTTATACTTCATGGGAGATCCCATTTTGTAATTAATATGTACACGGGAGTATGCCTCTAAGATGATGTAAATTCTTTCTCCATTTAATCCAAATTTCATTTACTTAGGCCCCCCCCCAAAAAAAAAACTCTTGCACAAAACACAAATGGGTTCTTGCAGCTTCTAAGTGATGGTTACAATCTTGCTATTTTTTGTATGGCTCTATTGGGTGAGCGTTTCTTTCCCTTTTTTTTGTGGCTTTTCTTGATTATTTTTTGTCCAATTCTGAACAAGCCCTAGGAGATTGTTTCAGACCATATAAAGTACGCTGTAAGCGACACACAAGATGCTCACTACCAGGGATACTATAACCAGGAGGTTGATCCATATAGACTCCTTCCTGTAGTTCTCCATGGAGAAATGCATTCTTAATATCAAGCTGATGTAGAGGCCAAGAACGGCTTGCAGTAACAGCAAGAAGAATCCGAATTGAGTTCAGACGAGCAACAAGAGAGAGAGTCTCAAAATAGTCAACACCATACGTCTCAGTGTAACCTTTGGCAACCAACCAAGCTTTAAGATGTTCAACTGAACCATCTGGAAGATACTTAACAGTATAAACCCAGCGACAACCTACAGTGCGTTTGCCAATAGGTAGAGAGGTGAGTTCCCATGTCTGATTCTGATGAAGAGCATGCATTTCTTCATCCATTGCGTGTTCCCATCCCGAAATAGACAAGGCCTGTTGATAAGTAGAAGGAACAAAAACAGAAGACAAGGCACAAACAAAGGAAGACAAGGAAGAGGAAAGTCGATGGTAAGAAGCAAAATTAGCAATAGGATGTTAAGTGCAAGTACACTTACCTTTCCGTAAGGCAATGGGTAGATCAGGGGAAGGAGAATGATTTTCATCAGAATCAGGTACCTCAGACAAAGGAGTGTGATCTGCCGGCAAGGGAAGAATGACCTTTCTATCAGGATCACGTCGATAAACCTGTTGTAGAGGAGCAGGAGTAATGGCAAGAACAGAAGGTTTACACTGAACTAATGATTCTGAAGTTGTGGAGGGATCGGTGGTAGGAGTGAGTAATGTAAATTGGGATATGGGAACATGAGTGGAAGATAAAGGGGTAGGAAGAGTAGGGGAGTGCGCCCCCTCATGAAAAGCAATAAGATGAGGAGATAAGAGGTCACCACTTGGAGAAAAGAAAAGAGTAGATTCAAAAAAGGTGACATCAACACTTACAAAGTAACGTCGGGAAGGAGGGTGATAACAACGATAACCTTTCTGAGTGCAGGAATATCCTAAGAAGATACACTTACGAGAACAAGGTGAAAGTTTGTATTGATTAGGATCAAGTATATGAACAAAGGCAACACAACCAAAGGTACGAGGAGAAAGAGGAAAGGGTGACCGATTTGGATAAAGAAGAGAAAATGGAGACTTATTTGACAGTATTGGTGAAGGGACCCTATTAATTAGATACCAGGCAGTGAGGACAGCATTTGCCCAAAAAGATTTTAGGACATGCATGTGAAACATTAGGGTACGAGTAATATCTAGCAAATGACAGTTTTTGCGTTCAGCAATACCATTTTGTTGAGAGGTGCAAGGACAAGTAGTTTGGTGGATAATGCATCTATCAGCACAAAAATTGTGAACAACCGTCTGAATATATTCCAATGCATTATTAGAACGAAAGACTTTAATTCTTCTTTTGAATTGAGTAACAATTTCGTTGTAAAAACGAGAAATAACAGAAGGTAAATCAAACCGTTGTTTAATTAAAAAAAGCCATGTCATTCTAGAAAAACCATCAACAAATATCACGAAATATGAAAAATCATTAACACTAGAAAGGCGGGCAGGGCCCCAAACATCTATATGAACAACATCAAAAGATTCAGACTCACAACTAATAGTACGACTAGGAAAAAAACTACGGTGATGCTTGCCAAGTTGACAAGCCTCACATTCAAGACTAAACACTGAACTAAAATTAGGAAAAAGGAGCTTCAACCAAGCTAAACATGGATGACCAAGACGAACATGCCACTGGAGAGGAGAGACAGAGGTATGGAGAACTGTAGTAGTTAGCTGCTTTGGTGGACGATCACGATCAAGATAATAAAGGCCATCCTTCTCATGCCTCTAACCAATCATTTTCTTCGTCGTGAGTCCTGAAAAACACAAGAAGTAGGAAAGAAGGTTATGGAACAATTTAATAATTTGGTTAACTGACTGACAAAGAGTAAATTAAAGGGAAAGTGTGGTACATAAAGACTAGAAGGGAGATTACGAGAAGATGAGGGATGAAGGGTCCCTCTACTAGACACAGGACGAAAAGAACCATCAGCTAACACAATACTATGATTAACGCTACCGAGATTAGAGAATAAGGAGGAATTACCAGACATATGCGAGCTGGCTCCCAAATCGATGATCCAGGAGGGAGAAGAGGAGGCTATAAGAGCTGGTTTACCTGAGTTAGCCAAAGTAGCAGTAGAAGATGAAAGATTAGAAGCACGCAAGGATTGAATGAGCTCTTGCAGTTGTGATGAGCTTAAAATAATTGTCTCCTGAGAATCAGACATGGTAGCTCCATTAACAGACATTAGAAGTGACGAAGTAGCACGATCAGAGACATGGTGTGCTTGTTCAGGCTTCCCATATTTCTTCCAACAGTAAGGCTCAGTATGATTGGAACCGCCGCAAAAATTACACTTGCGGTTACCTCGACCATTTGATGAACGTCCTCCACCACGAGTAGTACGTCCACCACGAGTGCCACGGGAATTACCTTGGGAAGAACCTCCTTGATTATGTTGACTAATAAATGTTGAAGAATCAATAGAGGTCACTGAATAATCATTAGCAATGGATGGATGACAACCCAATGATGACCTTTGTATACGGGCATAAGCACTGGCAGCAGTAGGAAGAGTTTCATTTGCTAGGATTTGATCTTTAAAGCTTCGAAGTGCAGGATTAAGGCCAGATAAAAAGTTTACAATCATAAATTCTTCCCAATACTTCCTTTGCTGTGTTAAGTCTTCACTAAACGGTCTGTATTGCAATAACTACTCCTATAAGCTCTTCAAGTGACTGTAGTAATCAAACAATGATCTCTCGCCCTGTTTTGTAGAAAACATCTGCTCATACAACTCATAGACTCGAGAGATATTACTTTTCTGGGAATAAGATTTTGCAAGACAATCCCAGATCTTCTTAGAAGAGTCACAAAACTCAATAATGGTAGCAATTGAATCCTCCAGACTATGCTATAATAGTCCCATAACAACTGCATCCTCGATCATCCAAACACGATACCGAGGATCAGTGGACGAAGGTGGCTCATCAATAATATATTGTAACTTATCCTTTCCACGAAGAAAAGTCTTCACAGCATGTGCCCAACTCAAATAATTCTCACCACTTAATTTTTTCGGTGTAATAGAACGAGGAACATCATTTGCCTTTAAGAATACGGATTGAGACATGATTGGAGTAGTATCTTCAGATTTTGACATGTTTAATAAGTCTCCAGCACAGTCGTCAAAAAAAAGAAACCAAACAAAAGAGACCTTCGCAACCTTAGAACAACGGTGATTAACCACACCAACAAACCAACGCCACAATGACAGCAATAAGAGAAATCAAAACAAACCAAAATGGCAGATTTGGTCTCAGACAAGAGGAAATTAGAAAAAAAACAGATGGCTGCGGAGGACAGAGACGAGGATAACCATGCTTACATCCAAATCAACAACCCATCAAGCCAAAAGGCAGTAAGAAGGTCGCCTACCCTAGGCGAACTTCGGCAAGAGTCGCCGGAAACTTCCCGGAGAGAGACGCGCTTGCAAGTGCAAAGAGAAGTCCCGCGCGTGGGATTTGGACACCTCGGAAGACCCGCGCGTGAGGGCGCGTGGCTTACCGGCCA
The DNA here is from genome assembly GCA_019916065.1 of Vitellaria paradoxa. Lineage (NCBI taxonomy): Eukaryota > Viridiplantae > Streptophyta > Magnoliopsida > Ericales > Sapotaceae > Vitellaria > Vitellaria paradoxa. Next base: position 32,543,093 of record CM034234.1, read on the forward strand.
ATGACAAGTCCGATGGGGCTGTGATTGTCGGCCATCGGCGAGCCTTTTGAAGTGATCGGACTTCAATTCCGGTGGCTGGAGAGCTGTATGCCGGCGATGAACAGTGCTGCCATAGTACTGCTAGGGTTTTTCTTTTTGTTTGTGGAACCAGAATACGCTCTGATACCAAGTTGAAAAAAAGGGAGAGAGAGTGTCTGAGTGCTTAGCACTTCAACAAGGGGATGAATTGTCTGTGTGCTACATGGGTCAAGGCCTGATTTGTAAGCCCATGACAGTCGGTATCAGAGCCAGATTACGTAGGGACGTAGCAAGGCAATGGCAACAGATTTAGATGTCATCAACGTGGGTATGGAGTGAACCAAGAAGCGGAATCCTGGTGGTGGCAAAGGTCAGAAGGATAAATCAAGGGACGTGATGACCACGTTCAAGGCCAGGCTTGCTAAGGTGGAGCTTGTCGTGGTAGATGGTTGGGACAAGTTTGAGGAGCTGGATCAAAGCATCGAGGGCCTAGAAGGTGGGAATGCCGAGCTCCAAGGGGAGACGCAAGCGGCTCTCAACTCTATCGCCGATAAGTTAAAGAAGTATATCAACTTCAAATATGACATGATTCAAGCTGAATTGCCGCCCTAAAGGAGGAAATGAAGGAGATGAATGGAGAAGTCTCCTTATGCAAGGTCGCAGTGGCCCAAGGTACATTTCCTTCTATTATTGCTCTTAAAGTTGATGTCCCTATGCCCAAGAGCTTTAGTGGGTCTAGAAATGCTAGGGAGCTTGATAACTTCCTATGGAGCTTGGAGCAATATTTTGATGCTATGGGGATAGATGATAATCCCAAAAAGATTTAAGACAGCCTCTTTTTACTTAGCGGATGCGGTTATGCTTTGGTGGCGAAGAAGGCATGCCGATGTAGAGAATGGCACATGTACCATGGATTCTTGGGATGACTTCAAGCGGGAGATCAAGAAGCAATTCTATCCCCAAAATTCCGAGCATGAAGCCTGTGCCAAGCTACGCCGGCTCTCCCACAAGGGAAAAATCAGAGTCTGCAAAGGAGTTTTCAGAGCTTATGCTAGAAATTCCAGACATAACCGATAAGGAGGCTCTCTTCACATTCATTGATGGCCTACAACCATGGGCCAAGAAGGAGGTGCAGCGAATGGGGCCCCAAGACCTTGCCAATGCTATTTCTATGGCAGAATCCCTCATCGAGTTCAAAAGAGGCGAGTCTTCCAAAACTAAAGGGCCAAAGTCCAACAAGGGCAAAGGTGGGGGAGAGACATCAGGCCAAGCTAAGGATGGAGGCCATAAACCACCCTTACACAATAAAGGCAAGACAAGTTATGAAAAGAAAGGTAGGGACAAAAGAAAGTTCGGGTGCTTCTTTTGTGATGGCCTACAATTAGCACGAGATTGCCCCAAAAGAAGCGAATTGTCAGCCCTTATCCCAAAGAAAGACAAACCACAACTTGAAGAAACAAGATTGGGTTCACTGCAGCTCCTTAACGCCATCAAAGCTAAGGTGGATGTGCCCAAGCTCGAGAAGAATGGATGGAAGTATGTGATTGCCAAAGCGTGACTTGTAACTCAGTGGTTAAGAGTTTCTCCTGCCTGCTCATGACTTGAGTTCGAGTTTTCCCCATCCCCCTTTATAAAAAAAAATTTACCCTTCAAAAAAAAAAGTATATGACTACCAAGGTAAGTGGGCTAGACACTAAATCACATGTTGATATTGGAGCTTCTCATAAGTTCATTGAGATGAATGAAGCTAAGAGGTTGGGGCTCCAATATAAGGAAGAAAGGAGTTGGCTCAAAGCGGTCAACTCAGAAGCCAAGCCACGGCATTGCTCGTGGGGTTAGGCTACACATCGAAGATTGGTGTGGCCCGATAGATTTCTCAATGGTGCCTATGGATGACTACCCCATTGTCCTAGGGATGCAATTCTTAAATGGGGTACAAGCTCTCCCCATCCCCTTCGCCGAGACCATGTGCATAATGGGCGAAGGTGGTGCTTGCATGGTGCCACTTGCTTGGGAGACAACTATTAAAGCCAAGACTTTGTCAGCAATGCAGCTTGCCAAAGGGCTAAAGGAGGAGAAGCCAACCTACTTGGTGGCCTTGAAACTAAATGATGAAGATATCACATCTATGAGAGAAGAATTGCCCAAATAAGTATAGCAGGTGCTCAAAGATTATGAAGATGTAATGCCAGCTGCGCTACCCAAAAGGCTTCCATCTAGGTGGGAGGTGGACCATAAGATTGAGTTAGAACTAAGTGCCAAACCCCCAACCATGGCACCATATCAAATGGCCCCACCAGAGTTGGTGGAACTTCGAAGGCAATTGAAGGAGCTTTTGGAAGCGGGATTCATTAAGCCTTCAAAGAGTCCCTATGGTGTGCCTATGTTATTCCAATGGAAGCATGATGGATCCTTGAGGTTATGCATCGACTACTGGGTGCTTAACAAGGTGACCGTGAAAAACAGGTACCCCATTTCTTTTATTGCTGACTTATTTGACAAGCTTGGTGGGGTATGATGGTTCACCAAGCTAGAATTAAGGTCGAGGTACTATCAAGTTCGGATTGCTGAGGAAGATGTCCTGAAGACAGCTTGCATCACACGGTATGGCTCCTATAAATTTCTAGTCATGCCATTTGGCCTCACCAATACCCTAGCCACATTTTGAGCATTAATGAATCAAGTAATTCAGCCTTTCTTGGATAGATTTGTTGTAGTATATTTGGATGATATTGTCATATACAGTTCATCTTTGGAGGAGCATATTAGGCACTTATGATAAGTCTTCCAAGTTTTGTGGAAACACCAACTCTATGTCAAGAAGGAGAAGTGTGCCTTTACCCAACCAGAGATCATGTTTTTAAGGCACCAGGTTGGTGGCGGTAAGATTGCTATGAATGAAAACAAAGTTAAGGCCATTCAAGAGTGGGAGCCACCAAAGAAGGTGACCGAGCTATGTTCTTTACTTGGCTTAGTAAACTATAACCGTTAGTTTATCCGTGGCTATTCAGCTATCGCAGTACCTTTCATGGATATGCTCAAAAAGAATCAGACATGGTAGTAGAGTGATAAGTGCAAGGAAGCCTTCTAAGCACTTTAAAGGGCAATTATGGAGGAACCTGTTCTTGCATTGCCCAACCATGCCAAGCCATTTGAGGTGCACACTGATGCTAGTGATTTTGTGATCGGAGGGGTGTTGATGCAAGATGGTCAACCCATTGCATATGAAAGCCGCAATTTAAATGACACCGAGCAACGTTACACAGTTCAAGAAAGGGAGATGATGGCAATAGTACATTATTTAAGGACGTGGAGGCACTACTTACTTGGGTCTAGGTTCGTGATAATGATAGATAATGTTGCCACGAGCTATTTTCTTACTCAAAAGAAGCTCACTCCCAAGCAAGCAAGGTGGCAAGACTTTTTGGCCGAGTTTGATTATGTAATGGAGAATAAGCCGGCAAAGCTAATATGATGGCAAATGCACTAAGTCACAAAACCGAGCTTGCAGCTATTAATCGTCCAGAATGCCCATTGCTAGATCACATCAAAGAAGGAATGGAGCATGACCCCCATGCCAAAACTATAATTGAGTATGCCAAGCAAGGAAAAACCCACACGTTTTGGCTCCGGGATGGATTGCTATATGCAAAGGGGGATCGAGTTTATGTACCTAAGTGGGGCAACCTAAGGTGGGAGATATTGAAGGAGCGTTATAACTCCAAATGGGCAGGACATCCAGATATTCATCGGACTCTAGCATTGGTAGAAGATGCTTATTATTGACCATGCCTAAGAGACGACGTAGAATTGTATGTTCGAGCTTGCCTTGTTTGCCAACAAGACAAGATAGAACAACAAAAGCCAGGTGGATTGCTAGAGCCCCTACCTACACTTGAAAGACCTTGGGAAAGTGTTTCTATGGACTTCATTGCAGCACTCTGAAAGTCTGAAGGATGTTGTACCATCATTGTTGTGGTGGGCAGATTCTCGAAGTATGGAGTTTTCATTCCTGCACTATAGGGGTGTTTAGCTGAGGAAACAACCTGCTTATTCTTCAAACACGTGATCAAGTATTGGGGAGTTCCCAAGTCCATTATCAGTGATAGAGATTCAAGATTTACATGACGCTTTTGGAGGGAGCTCTTCAAAATGATGGGTTTGGAGCTTAATTTCTCCACTAGTTTTCACCCACAAATAGATGGCCAAACAGAAGGGGTGAATGCTTTGTTGGAGCTATATTTGATGCACTATGTGAGCGCCAACTAGCGAGATTGGGCCAAGTTACTTGATGTGGCCCAATTTTCTTATAATCTACAATGGAGCGAGGCCACAGAACGGTCTCTTTTTGAGCTAGCTATTAGACAACAGCCTTTGACGCTCAACACAGTTACTAGTGGCTACACGAGCAGGAGTCCAGCAGCCTTCAAATTTGCTAAGGGATGGCATGAGCAATCTGATATGGCCAAAGCATATTTGGCTAAGGCTGCCCGAAAGATGAAAAAATGGGCAGATACAAAGAGGCAGCACGTGGAGTTCAAAGAAGGGGACCTTGTGATGCGGCACAACAATTGAAAGTAAAGAAAGAATAGATTGAAAGCACGAGAAAGAAAAAAGTAGAGAAGAAGAGAAGAAGAATTAAAAGAAAAGAGGGGAAAGAAAAAACACATCCACTAATATTATTCAATAATCTCCAAAGTCTCTCAAAACCATAACAATACAATCCTATATATAGGCTAAAATTTCTAAAGATAGCTAAAAATAATATCAAATCAAGAGTACAAGGAAATTAAAAATTCTACTCTCAACAAACTTCCAAAAATAAAGTAAAAATAAAAAAAATAGAAATAATAATAAATAAAATAATAATAATAAAAGAAATAAAATCTAGATGATGTCCTTATCAACTCTCCCGGGCTGAGAAGAACTCGGCTCCATCAAGTGAAAACCGAACCACGGCCTCTGTCAGTCAATCACCTAGCCACAGGCTAAGGTGCTGTGCTACCTTCCTCCGACGCTCGTAGACGCGCGTGGGAGGCAATATAATCCTGGTATAGCTCGCTGCTGGAGAAGAAAGATCTTACTGACTACGATAAAACTCCAAATAATCAGGATCAATGCGGTGCAAAATGTCAATGGATATCCAAGTACAATCAGAATCGGGTCGGCCCACCCAACGAACCAGATACCGCTGAACCCGTCCTTCCTTGATAAAAACAACCGGGTCACTTATAATAGCATCAATTTTATGTGTGTGTGTGAAATTAACAGGTGTTGATGTAGGTAAGGAAATAGGCTCAGGGACAAAATCAAGCTCATAATTGGTTTCATGGTTAGGTTCAATACAGTCATGGTTGGGTTCAACTGAAAAGGGCACAGGCTCAAGGTTAGGCTCATTTGGAGAAGAAGCAAAAAGATCAACTGGGATAATAGCTTGCCCTTTATAAGCAACTAGGTCCTCAACATTAAATGTAGAGCTAAAACCAAATTCTGGTGGAATATCAATAATATAAGCATTTAGACCCACCCGTTTTAAAATTTTGAAAGGACCAGCACTACGAGGATGCAATTTGGAACCGAGCCCAGATGGACGCCGTTCCGAGCGAATTCGAACCATAACAAAATCCCCAACATTAAATTCAATATGTCTTTTATGTGCGTCAACTCGAAGTTTGTAAGATGCATTACTCGCTTCAAGTTGTTTGTTGATCTCAATATGCAAGTCATGTAAATGTTGTGCAAAAGACTCAGCAGTCATAGACACAGGGGAATGCATAGACATGGGAATCAAGTCTAATGGTTTCCTAGGTTTGTAGCCATGCACAATCTCAAATGGACTCATACCTGAGGACCTATTGACAGAACTATTATAAGCCAGTTGGGTCACAGGGAGGATTAGATCCCAGTTCTTAGGGTTTTCATTAACCAAACATCTCAAAAGGTTTCCTAAACTACGATTGACTACCTCAGTTTGGCCATCTATTTGAGGATAGTAAGCAGCAAAAAAGTTTAATTTAGTACCAACCAAGTGCCACAAGGTCCTCCAAAAATGACCAGTGAAGCGCACGTCCCTGTCAGACACAATAGTCTTAGGAAGGCCATACAACTTGACAATCTCATCAAAGTACAACCGTGCAACCCTAGAAGCATCAGAGGTTTTACTACCGGACGTCCTAGGGATGCATAATTTATTAGCTTTAAAGAGGAAACCATCCTGAAGACGAAAGTCACTAGAAGGGTCAAATCGGCCCTTAAGCACTGGCACATAAATGTCTTTAAAGTCAGGGCATGACAAGTAATCTTCTTTAAGCGTTTCAAATCCTATGACTTTAACGCTCATAGCAGTTAACAACGAAATGCGTCTACTTAAAGCATCAGCGGCTAAGTTCTCAATTAATTTCCTATGTTTTAAAACAAAAGAATAGGCTTGTAAATACTCACTCCAACGAGCATGCCTATAATTAAGCTTTTTTTGAGAGTTAAGATACCGTAAGTTTCATGATCAGAGTAGAGTATGAACTCCCGAGGGAGTAGGTAATGTCACCAATGTCGTAAAGCCTGGACTACTACATATAGCTCCTTGTCATAGGTAGAGTATCTTCGCTTGGCCTCACCTAGCTTCTCACTAAAATAGGCAATAGGGTGACGCTCTTGGCTAAGAACACCACTTATACCCACACCTGAAGCATCACACTCTACCTCAAACACTTTAGAAAAATCTGGAAGACGCATCACAGGGGCCTCCATCATTTTCTTCTTTATAGCCCTGAATGCCCTAGTAGCTTCTTCCGTCCATTTAAAATCACCTCCCTTCATACATTCCGTTAAAGGAGCCATGATCGTGCTAAAACCCTTGATGAAACGGCGATAGAAAGAGGCTATCCCATGAAAACTTCGAACATCATGAATGGATGTAGGTTCGGCCCAATCTACAATAGCCTAAATTTTCTGGGAGTCAGCAGCAACTCCAACAGAGGAGACAATGAAACATAAGAAAGAAACTTTAGCAACAAAGAATGAGCATTTCTTCAGATTAGCATATAATTTTTCCTTACTAAGAACAGAACAAACCTGAGATAGGTGATCCACATGTTCCTCTTTAGACTTACTGTATACAAGGATGTCATCAAAATAGACCACTAAGAATCGTCCCAAAAAAGACCGAAGTGTCTGGGTCATGACTCTCATAAAAGTACTAGGGGCATTAGAAAGCCCGAAAGGCATTACCAACCACTCATAAAGACCGTCCTTCGTCTTGAAGGCTGTCTTCCACTCGCCTCCTGGTCTAATCCTAATTTGGTGATACCCACTCTTAAGATCTATCTTAGAAAAAATTGTGGCACCTGCCATCATGTCTAGCATGTCATCTAACCTAGGAATGGGGAAACGGTATTTCACAGTGATCTTATTTATGGCTCTACTATCGACACACATCCCCCAAGAGAGCTGGGATAGCACAGGGGCTTAGGCTTTCACGGACAAACCCTTTGTGAAGGAGTTCACCTACTTGTCGCTGTAGTTCGGCATGCTCGTAAGGATTCATCCTATAATGAGGTAAGTTCGGGAGGGATGATCCTGGAACAAAGTCTATGGCATGTTGGATGTCACGCAGAGGAGGCAAGTGATCAGGTAAATCCTTAAGGAAAATATCTTGAAAATTTTGAAGAACCTGATGGGCCTCTTCAGGAACTAGAGGCTGAGAATTTGAAAAAACTTCTGTAATGATGACTGCAAACACAACAGACTCTCTAACAACCTCACGCTCAAATTCTTTTGGGCTAATGATATGCAACCCTTTTGTCTCCACAACTTTCTTTTTCCTGTGGGGATCAACAGGCTTTGGAGGCAGAGGGTTAAGATGAATTTTCTTTCCCTTAAATACAAAAGAACACGAGTTTGTGCGACCGCGAATGGTTACATCCATATCAAACATCCAAGGTCGTCCCAGAATTATGTGACCAACGTCCATAGGGATTACGTCACACCAGATATGGTCATTATACTCAAGAAACTGAATAGGCACCAAGCAGCGTTCTTTCACTACTATAGATGAGGTATCAACCCAAGAAACATTATAGAGATTAGGGTGAGGGATGGGTTTCAACCCCAAGCGGGAGATGGTACTCGCAGAAACAACATTGATGCAACTCTCACAATCGATGATGACTTTACAGGGTTTACCATTGATCTTGATTAAGCCATGAAAAATAGAATGACGACGCCAATCATCAGCCTCCTTAGGCTATGTTACAGTACAACGTACTACACCTAATCGTGGGGTATCAAGGCTACCATATGAAAGATCAACATGGGTGGGAAGGGTGGAACTTCTAATGCAGGCTAGGACAGTATCACCACAGTCATCCTCTAAATCACCAAAGTCCTCAAGATTAGGTTCATACATTTGTTCTTCTAAGTGGTCATCATCAATGTGCCCTGAATGTTCTCCAATAACTAAGGCTTTCTTTGGACAGTTAGCGGACACATGACCAAATTCCCTACAATTGAAACATTGCACACGGGATGAGTTCCTTGGGGTATTAGTCATTGTACTTTTCCTTTGTTCTCATTCAATGATTGAGTAACAAGTGGAGGGAGACCTAGGACTGACTTAGAGTTTGAAGAGGAAACTTGGTGTGAGGAAGAATTACTATTAAAACTTAGTCTTGTGGGACCCTTGATAACCAACTCATAGTCCTGAACTAAGGTGTAAGCATGATCGAGAGTGGTCACACCTCTAAGAACAAGTTCTCTCTTGAGGTCATCATGGAGGCCTTGTCTAAATCTACTCAATGGCATGGACTCATCCTCTATGATATTGCATCGCATTCTAAATTCATCAAATTGAGTCACATACTCAGTTACAGACCTATTTCCCTGCTTAAGATTATTCCACTGATCTAGTAAATTAATCTTATATGATCTAGGTAGGTATTTCTCTTGGAGGCAGTGTTTCATTTCATCCGAAGTTCGAACAGGGGGTGTGTGTCGCCTCGCTAAGAGATCTTCAACACTCTCCCAAAATAGTTGAGCATTACCCGATAATCTCAGGCTCGCAAACTCCACTTTTCTTTCTTCTGTGAACCTATACCAATTAAAATATCGATCCATATCTCTAATCCACTGGCTAAAAATGACAGGATCTAGACAACCAACAAAAGCAGGAGCATCTAATTTAATATTTTTAAAGAGACGGTCCTCTTGACGAAGATAGGCCTTGTCTTGAGGACCAAAATTTCCACGCTCTCTCTTACGATTCTGAGGAACAAGATTATACCTAGGAGGTACCCTATTCTCTCTTCTACCGCGGTGATTCAAATTGCCAGGACACATCCGAAAGGTCACCATCCGACAGACAGTGGTACTGTTCCAGGGTTGTTACTCGATTAAGTAATTCCTGGGTAGCCTGACGACTAGCGTTCATTTTAGCATGAAGTGCCGTTATTTGAGTTTGTAGTCCCTCAAGAATTTGAACTATTCGATCATTACCTTCGGGGGTACTCATCTTACTAGTAGGTGAGCTACGGGTGAGAATACGACCACTACGCAATTGCATGCAACACTAACTCAACTGACAACTATTGAGATCAATAAACAACTCCTTAATGCAAGTGAATGATCACAAAATTTCAAGCCAAATGTAATTTTTAATTTTTTTTTTTGGTTGGGAAACTTGTTAAAATCCAAATTCAATGTAATGAGACTAGTAGACTAATTTATCTTCCAAAAGTTTAATTTTTTTTTTTTAGCCAATTAATCAAATAGGAAAGGTATCAAATAATATTAGAATGCTATGGATGTAAAGAACAAATAATATGAAGGTGGTCTAGGTAAAGTGGATTGGAGGCTAATAAAATTTGGTTCAATGTGATATTATAAGTTATAGGTTGAGTAGCAAATAAAGGATGTAAGGTACCACACAGATAAAATAATACTATTAAAATGCATAGATTGTAATACCAAAGGAGAGGTGAGGAACAAGTGCACCTGATTTGATGTAAAGGGGCCCCAAAAATGTCCCGAGTGTCCTGAAAAATGTTTTGGAGTGTCCTGGAAGTCATCGGAGCTTCGCCAGAAAATTTTGGGGTCACCGGAGGGAGGCGATTCCGGTGGTGTAGGTCGCTGGAGCTGGGTGTAGACGGAAATGCACGAAAGTGTATACGAAGGTCTTGAGGGTGAAGACGTGTACGCGTATAGCAACGGTAGCGGTTGCAGCTACGACTGCGGCTAAGGTTTTTTTTCTCACAGCTGATAACGGTGATTTGATATTTTTTCTTTTGCACCAGGAATTCGCTTTGATACCAAGTTGATGCGGCACAACAATTGAAAGTAAAGAAAGAATAGATTGAAAGCAAGAGAAAGAAAAAAGTAGAGAAGAAGAGAAGAAGAATTAGAAGAAAAGAGGGGAAAGAAAAATACAGCTACCAATATTATTCAATAATCTCCAAAAGTCTCTCAAAACCCTAACAATCCAATCCTATATATAGGCTAAAATTTCTAAAGATAGCTAAAAATAATATCAAATCAAGAGTACAAAGAAATTAAAAATTCTACTCTCAACAAACTTCCTAAAATAAAGTAAAAATAAAAAAATAGAAATAATAATAAATAGAATAATAATAATAAAAGAAATAAAATCTAGATGATGTCCTCATCACCTTGTCTTACTCAAGATTCTACCGCACCAAGTTACAGCTTTCAGGAGTCTTCACAAAGGGCTGGTACGCAAGTATGAAGGACCATTTCACATTACTCGATGAGTTGGCAAGGTTTCCTATCAATTAAAGCTACCCCCAACTCTACAAAAGGTCCATCTAGTCTTCCACATAAGCTTATTGAAGCCATACGAGGATGTGGAAGACCCCAACCGAGGAGTATCCAAAAGGGCACCTGCCAGGGTAACCGTATCACATGAGCAATAGGTGGAAGCAATTTTGGCCCATAGAATCATGCCCAGTCGAGGATTCCGTTTAGGATACATTGAACATTTAATGCAATGGAAGGTCCAGCCAGAAAGCAAGGCAAGTTGGGAACATAAGGACTACTTATGGCAATTCAGGACACAACTTGCCAAATATTGAAATGAAGATGTGCCGAGGACGTCGCCAACAGAGGTGGGGGAGGACGTCACAACCTGCCATGTCAGCGCCTACTTGGCATCGCACAGATGCATACATGGCTATAGTAAGATGGCATTATTCCAGAATTTTCTAGAAAACTCTAGGCCATGCTAGGCTAACCTCGTACATTCTAGAACACTCCTGTATATTCTAGGTAACTCTTGTAAATATACTAGATGATTGTAGAGAGTTCTAGAATATGTAAGGAAGCTTCCTTTGGGAAGCACATCATCTAAATATCTTAGATACTTTTGTGGAGGATTCTAGAACATTAACCTCCACCGTTGGATCGAATAAATCTCCACTGTCCCTTGAGGAGGTTGAAGGCTATAAATAGGAGACACCCCCCCATTTGTAAGCATCCAAGTTTTGAGTAAAGCAAAGCATTCTCCAAGTCTATTGCGTGCTCTCTCTTGCTTTCTTGAAGTGTCTTTCTTACATAGTTTCTTTGTGAGTTTTGTGAGAGCTCTTAGCTTCCTAGCAAGGGTAGGCTGACTTAGCACTTCAACAAGGGGATAAAGTGTCTAAGTGCCGCATGGGTTAAGGCCTGAATTTGTAAGCCCGTGACATGACAGCCAACAACAAAAGCAGCTTGGGATTTATTATAGAAGGCAGAGCTCGCTTCACCCTTTCAGCCAATATCTTAGTAATACACTTATAAATTGTATTACAACAAGAAATAAGCCGAAAGTCTTTAACTAATGTAGGGTTTGGAACTTCAGGCACCAGAGCAATAATATTGGCATTAGCCTCACGAAAAAGCATGTGAGTACTAAAGAACTCCTTAATAGCATCCATTATGCAACGCCCAACAATACTCCAAGTCTTACGAAAGAAGAATCCATTAAACCCATCAGGACCAAGAGCTTTATTAGGATGAAGACTAAAAAACACAAATTTGATCTCATCATCCAAGACAGAAGCCTCCAACATGCTACATAAAGAACTATCCACCGAAGAACCAAGGTATTGTTGAAGGGAAAGCTTGCCTGGATAAGGTAAAGCAGATTCATGCCCCAAAAGTTGTTGAAAAAAGGACACAATTTCATATTGAATCTCCCTAGAATCATGAAGCATAGTACCACCCTCTCTTTGAATACAAATGAGCTTGTTCACATTATTCCGAGCCTTCACAGAATGGAAAAAGAAAGAAGAGTTTTGATCACCCTCCTTAAGCCATTGAATATGACTTCTATTTGGCAGAGCATTCTTCCATCCTAGAAGTCTCACGCAACTTAGCCAAACAATCAGCTTCTTTTTGCAATAAAGCATCAGTGGATCCAAGATTAACCAAATCCTTTTGACAAGCAAACAATTCAGCTCTAATAGTGTTAAGAGACGTGAAGTTCCACCTTTTTCTGATTATGCAAAGCACGTAAAGCCTTCTTCACTTCCTTCAGCTTTTGATAAACTTGAAACATCTTATAACCTCAAAATTCAGTCCTCCAAGCTCACTCCACAGTAGGTAAAAATTCAGCAAAATCAGCCTAATAATTGAAAAACTTGAAGCTTTTCTCACCCACATGTAAACCAACACCAATATGAACGATGATGGGAGTATGATCCGAAACACCATAAGGGTGAAATTCAGCAAAAGAGTGGGGAAAATCAGACATCCAACCTCCATTAATAAGCACATGATCTAACTTTCTCATGTTATCACTCTTTATCTTTGCGCCAAGAGTAGAGAATACCACAACACTATAGATCATTAAGGCTAGAAGCTAGAATTGCATCATTACATTCTTCCATATGAGCCAACCATTCTAAGGAACCACACTTCCTTTCAGATGAGACACAAACAGCATTAAAGTCTCCTAACACTAACCAGGGCCGATTATCAACAAAAGAGCTGTGATACCAAATGAACCCATAAACCTCCCCCATCTGACACCAAATTAGCTCCTGATGAATGAAACATAAAACATTGTGTTCACATCAATCCCCTGCAAAGAACAATGTAAAGCTTAAGAAGATTCACTAATTGACTCCAAATGAAGCAAATGAGGATTCCATGAAACCCCAATCCTTCTAGAAGAATCAGAATTATAGTTGTATAAGGACTTCCACCCAGGCATAATACCACGCAAAACTCTATCTTTACAACTCTCCTCAACTTTGGTTTCAACCAAGACAAAACAAGCCAAGTTATTCTCCCTAATGAAAGCAACAATTTCATGTTGTTTGAGGGGGGAATTCATTCCCCTAATATTCCAACATCCAACTTTAAGCATGGGAAACAAGTGCAGACTTACCCAAACCACCAACCAAGGCTGCACCATTTTTACTTTTTAAAGAAGGCTTCTTAGCACCTTAATGTCTCTTCGAATCAAGCTCACCCACTGCTAAAACCTTATCCCTTAAGGGATTTGCACTAGGGGCTGAATTCAACTCCATGGTTTGAAGAATGGATCATGAAACTGAGTCATCACCAGAAGAAGAATCTGTTATACATGGAGTAACTAAATTCTCATTACCATCCACCTCCAAAAGCGCATTTTCTTCAAGGCATTAAAAAGAGTTATGAAGAGTGACACTCTTATTACATGAAACCGCAGCTAACTCCCCTTCCTCAAGAACTGAACAAGTATCATGAGGCAAAACTTCCTTAGCTTCATTGGCATCAGAGTTCTTGGGCTTAATGACTTGAATCTGATCGAAAGGATTAGAAGTAGTAGCCTCACAAGCTTTAGGCAAAGTAGAAGAAGAAGGACCTGTAACCTTGGCTTTACCTTTGGAAGAAACCAATGTCCAACCCTCATCAAAAGAAGGGACCGAGGAAGAATGCTCATGAGGATGCCATTCAGAAGAAATAACCTTATTGCAATTCCTGTCCAAGTGCCCAAAAGTTTTACATTTGGAGTAGCATTTTGACACCCAACCATACTCAGCATCAATAGTTGCAACAGAACCATTCTCAAGCTCAAGTTCCACCTTATCCGGAAATGAATGTTCAAAAAGAAGAGAAAATGAGAGCTTCTCACTCTAAAAGCTTCACTTGTGGTCAATGAAATGAATTTAGCCACTTCGAACACTAGGGGTCTTAATCACCCCTTACAACAAGCTGAAGTAAGAAAGCTTATTAAAAACTCCTCCCTCAGTTTAGTTGGTCTCCCGGAACCTAAGGTCTGGATCCATAATATTGAGAAAACCTGTAAATCCATAAATCCATCTTTTTGTCAAGTTGGTAACTACTCCAATGACTCAGCTGCTAGAATCCTTCTTTTGTTGGATCCTACCTCAATTAGCATTCGAATCCTTTCCAACACTAGCCAATCCATCTTTTGCCATATATGCCATCATTCATTATCTTTTTTTTTTTTTTGGGTAATTCATCATTCATTATCTATAAACTTTTTTTTGTTACTTTTGTCTATGCTTTCAATGACAGGAATCTTAGAGAGCTCTTATGGAAAGACCTTCAAGCTAATTGTGATATAATTGATAATTCCAACCCCTAAATCATCTTGGGGGACTTTAATTTGGTCAAAGTTGAGCATGAAAGAAGAGCAGGCAGAGAAATTGATAAGCTTGCAGTCTAGGAATTCAATGATTGCATTTAAGTTATTGAAGTAATCGATTTGAGATACTCGGGATGCTTGTTCACAAGGAGCAACAAACAAGATGATGGATTTAGAATTTTTAGCAAGCTTGATAAAGCACTTGTAAATGAAAGCTGGCTCTCCACTTTCCCAGACTCTAAAGCCTTCTTCCCCACAGCTAGCATCTCAGATCATAGCTCCACTATCATCAACATTCGGTCCAAAACAGCAGCTGGAAGGAAACCTTTTAAATTCTTCAATTTCTAGACCAAAAATAAGGAGTTTATTAAGGTAGTGGAGGAGTGGTCCATTCAAGTATTGGGTACTCCAATGTTCAAGCTTTTCTCCAAGCTCAAGGCACTCAAGATGGCTTTTAAAGCTTTCAATCACAAGCATTATGGAGGTATTTCTGATAAAGTAGCCGAAGCTAAAGCCATGCTTGATGCTGTTCAATGTGAAGTCCAAAAGAATCCCAATCCAAGCCTCTTAGCTGAAGAAAATAAAGCTCTAGAGGATTATTTACACCTTGCCCTAGCTAAGGAGGCCTTCTACAAGCAAAAAGCAAGAGACAATTCAATTAAAGCGGGAGACCAAAACACTTCCTACTTTCATAGGAAAGTTAAAGCTCATTGCTCAAGAAACAAAATCCTCTCAATTCAAGATGCTCAAGGAAAAAGATATGAGGATTATGAGGAAGTTAAATCAATTTTCATTGATCATTACAAGAAGCTTTTGGGGACTCCATTTCATTATCCAAGTGATGCTAAGCAATATGTTACAGAAGTTATGCAATCTAGCCTCTCTTTGGAGCTGTTAGAATCACTTAAGCATGAGATCACTGATAAGGAGATCAAGGACACTCTCTTTTCCTTACCAAGCCATAAGGTTCCAGGCCTAGATGGATACACTTCACACTTCTTCAAGAAGGCCTAGAATGTGGTAGGAGATGATTTCACTGTAGCCAAAAGATCCTTCTTCCAAACGGGTAAACTACTAAAAGTGATAAATTCAACCATCATTGCTTTGGTCCCTAAAGTTCCCAACCCAAGCATGGTCACTGATTGTCGGACCATCTCATGTTGTTCTACCATACACAAATGTATCTCCAAGCTAATTGCTAATAGGCTCGAGAAGATAATGCCTCACATCATTAGCCCTTCTCAAGCTACTTTTGTTAAAGAAAGGTCAATCTCGGATCAGATTCTTCTTATGCAGGAATTGGTGAGAAACTATCATAGACATAACTTGTCTCCTAGAAGTGCCTTATAGATTGATTTGATGAAAGCTTTTGATTCAGGACCATGAGACCTTATACTTGACATACTACAAGCTATCAATTTGCCAACCAAATTCATTGCATGGATAAAAGTTTGCATCACATGTCCTCAATTCTCAATCTCTCTAAATGGTGTTCTTAAAAGTTATTTCCCAAGAGCCAGAGGCCTTTGAGAAGGTGATCCACTCTCCCCATACCTTTTCCTCATCGTCATGGAATTCTTCTCTAGGCTCTTCAACAAGATAGTGGAAGGGAGTGATTTTGCTTATCACCCCAAATGCTCCAATCCCCCCATAAATCATATATGTTTTGCTAATGACTTATTCTTATTGGGTACTCCCACTGAGGCTTCCTTTTAGCTAATCCACAAGGCACTTCAGGAATTTCACAAGTACTCAGGGCTTTAGCCAAATGGGAACAAAAGCAAAGTCTACATATTAGGATTGAGCCACCAAGAAAAGCTCCGGCAATGCTCCTTGCTTGTCTTCCAAATAGGAGACCTCCTTATCAAGTACTTGGGAGTTCCTCCAATATCTACTAAACTCAAATATGTACACTGCAAGGAGCTTATTGAGAAGGTGACCAACAAAGTCAAAATGCTTGTCAAATGCTGGTCCTTATCAAATCCATCTTGTTTAGCATTCAAATTTATTAAAGCACTTACTTTATTCTCCCTAGAAAGGTGACTGATATTATAGAACAAACTCTCATAAAATTCTTGTGGTCTGGATCCAACCTTAAGAAATGGGGAAGCAAAGTGGCACGGAATGAAGTTTGTAAGCTGAAAAATGAAAGGACCCTTGGCATCCGCAAGATTGATGAATGGAATAAGGCTTCCATGATGAGGCATATATGGGCATTATGCTCAAAAAGCTCTTCTCTTTGGGTTGAATGGTGCGGCTCCAACCTTCTTGAAGGCAAATGCTGTTGGGAAGTAAAGGTTCCCTCAGATTGCTCTTGGACATGGTGCAAACTGCTCAAGTTCAGAGAACAAGCAAGCCGTATATCTAAATACAAGGTGGGAACAGGTGACTCTATTTCACTATGCTTCTCTAATTGGCATCCCAGTGGTCCTTTAATTCCCAAATATGGTCCTAGAATAGCCTATGATGCTGGTCTACCAAATAATGCAAAAGTCTCACAAGTGATCAACAATGGGCAATGGAAGTGGCCCTACCCATGCACATGGGAACTTAGAGAAGTCCTACTTGAAAGCCCCCTAGACTACCTGCCTAATCCTCAAATAGTGGATAACTTAATATGGATGGCTTCCAAAAATGAAGTTTGCAAAGCTACTACAACTTGAAACTCAATTCGGGAAAGGTCTCCTAAGGTAATGTGGCATCACTTGCTATGGTTTCCTAATCACATTCCTAGGCATGGCTTCATCTTGTGGCTTTTTTTTTTTTTTTGGTAATTTCATCATCTTGTGGCTTGCAGTCAAGGAAATAGCAAAGACAAAATGCTTGCATGGGGAATGAACATCGATTCCACTTGTGTCTTGTGTGGACAAGCATTAGAGACTATGGACCACCTATTTTTCCAGTGCACCTTCTCGGCTTTAAGGGAAATTGTGCTATGGAAATGCTCCTCCACCAACGCTCGGCAACCTTGGAAGAATGAAGTCTCTTGGGCCACGGGTAAGTTTAGTGGGAACACTTTGCCAATACAATATGCAAACTGGCGTGGGCTGCTTTAGTATATCAAATACGGCAATAATAGAATGCAAAAATCTTCAAAGGACTCTCATCTTCAATTCTTGCCATCACCCAAGACATAAGTCATGTAATTAAGATTAAACTTTCTCAGCTTTCTTTCATTAAAGCCACTGCTGAGAGTACTAGTTTATGTATTAATTAGGAGACTCCACTGTATATATTACTTATTGTCATACGGGGGTATTCCTCTAAGATAATGTACATTATTTTCCCATTAATCCAAAATTTAATTAATTACCCAAAAAAAAAATGAATGTTCAACACTAACCTCAATGCAAATGCGAGCAAACTTGATACGCTTGATCTCCTTGGTCATCTTGTCGGTAGAAAGGGGTTTCCCAACAGCACTTGCAATATAACTTAAACCCTCATCAATCCAAGCTTCAAGAGGCACATTATAGAAGCTAACCCAAATAGCGATAGTCTTAAAAGACTCCTTATTAACGATTAAACCCAGTCTCCATTTCCTTAAAATTATAGGGCGCATAGCAAAGTACCAAGGACCACCATGCAATACTTGAAGAAGATCAAACCCTTCTTTAAAACGAAAGAAGAAAAAACCAAGGAGAGAGATGAATCCGAGAGCTTCTCACTCTAGATTCTCTCTCTCTTAAAACTCATGGCTACCAATTCAAATCCACTCAATACTGCTCTCTTGTTACCATCTCAAACTCCTCCTTCATCTTCCCCAACAAGTTTTGCTCACAAAGGTTCGGGGAGGAACAATGCTGCTGGAAGAAAGGTTGGTATAGGCATAGATGATTCCTACTCGAAGGCCTCATCTATCTCTATTCCAACCTTGGAACAAAAAGAGAAGAATGGTGCTCAAGCACCAAAAGTGCAAAGTAATCAAGTCTCGTCCATCTTTATTTCATCCTTGGTTTCTAAGCAAGAGAAGAGAGAAGCTATGCACAAGTCTTCCTCATCACCAAACACTCTGGTCAAGTCTCACCTTTGTAGAAGCATAGAGGAGCATACAGCCGAGATCTCCAAGATGAGGATTTCACCTTTAAGGAGTCCAAGCTTGATGTTGGGGTTGAAAACACTGTCTTGATGCAGTTCAACAACCAAAATTTACTCCTCATGATGTGAAGGAAGCTTCTTGCTCTCCAAATGACAATGAGTTGGAAGCATTTGAGGGAAATGAAGAGCAAATCAATTGAAGGTGAGTCCTCAGTTTCTTTCTGTTCCCGAACTGGTTCCCCTTTGATGATGGACCATGCTAAGCTCCCTAGTCCTTCAATACACCCCCACAAGCCCCTTTGCCCGGTCCAAACACTCTACCCAGTTAAAAGGGCCAATCACACTATCAATTCTACACCTACCACACCTAGGAAGCAGCAGCCTATCTTGACCAAAGATATATCTAATGTGCTAAGCCATATACCGACAGGTAATAACCAGGTTAACCGCCCACTCATTTTGAATTTTCCCATGACCCAACGCCTGACAACAATAATAAGATGGACCACAATTTTCCTCCCCTAAAAAATATAACCAAGACAAATGCCACTTCACTTGGTTCTCTAATCCCGAATGGTTCAAGTCAAATTCCAACCAACCCTAAAGCTACCTAGTCCCAACTCTTTTATTCCAATAGAATGAAAACTAATGGAACCACCTTGGAATACATTCCAAACCCTCCAAACAAAACTAGTTCCATTCCAACAGTAGCCATAACACCCGAGGAAGTCTCAGAGGAACTCTACAGTTGGAGGAATGCCATTTTTGGCTATGTGATTGGAGCAAAACCTCCTTTCAAATTAATGAAGCAATTTGTGGAGAAGAGATGGAAGGCATTTGGAAACATTGAAATCTTTACCTTGAAACCTAGTATTTTTGTCTTTAATTTTTCAGATGATGAAACCAAGCAAAAAATCCTTGAATTAGGTCCATGGAGCTACTATGACAAGCCTCTAATTTTGAAGCCATGGTCTCCTACTCAATCTTATGATAGAAATAGCCATGATAAGCTTCCAATTTGGATTAGATTACCACACTTAAAACTCCATCTTTGGTCTCCTAAAACACTTAGCAAAATTGCAAGCCAAATAGGCTGCCCTTTGTTCATTCACCGGATGACAGCCATGAGGGAACATTTGACCTATGCTAGGTGAGGAAAAAGGAGAAAAGTTTTATTCATATTTTCAATCTGTATTACATATCCTATTTATAGTGAGAGAGAATCTCCTATATATGGTAAATCTATCAATCATAATCAATTACAATTAATTACAATACCCTAATTACATAAACAAATTCCTGCAAATCCTCTAATCAATTCAAATTAGCCAACACTCCTCTCAAGCTGGAGAATAGATATTCTTCAATCCCAGCTTGCTTGTGATCTTTTGAAAAATTTGACTTGGTAACCCTTTAGTCAAAACATCCGCAGGCTGATCTTTTGTGGGAATATAAAGGGTACATATAAGACCACTATCAAGCTTCTCCTTTATGAAATGTCTATCAACTTCCACGTGTTTAGTTCTGTCATGTTGGACAGGGTTATGCGCTATGTTGAGTGCAGATTTACTATCACAGTAAAGTTTTATAAGTCTCTCCCATTTGATCTTCGAATCTTCTAAAATAATTTTGAGCCATAGCACCTCACAAATTCCTAAAGCCATCGATTGAAATTCAACCTCAGTGCTTGATCTTGCCACAACAGGTTGTTTCTTGCTCCTCCAGGTTACTAGATTACCGCCAAGGAAGGTGAGATACCCAGATGTTGACCTACGGTCTATGATTGAACCAGCATAATCAACATCTGTGCAAGCTTCTATTTTCATCCTTATACCCCTTTTGAAAAAAATTCCTTTACCATGATTACCTTTCAAATATTGCAATATTCTGTTCACTGCACGGAGGTGAACCTCCTTGGGATTTTGCATAAACTGACTTACCATACTCATAGCATAAGCTATATCTGGCCTTGTGTGAGACAGGTAAATTAGTTTTCCAACTAGACGTTAATACATGCCTCTATCTATGGATTCACCTTCTGCACATTCCCAAATTTTGTGATTAGGCTCAATTGGAGTGTCTGACGGTTTACATCCCAACTTGCCTGTTTCTTCCAAGAGATCCAAAATATACTTTTGCTGTGAAATGCAAATTCCTTCTTTAGACCGAGCCACTTCAATTCCAAGAAAGTATTTCAACTTCCCAAGATCCTTAATTTCGAATTCTTCTGCCAAATATTTCCGAAGAGCTTCTCTTTGTTCTAAATCATCTCCAGTTACAATAATGTCATCCACATAAACTATCACAGATGTGACTCTCCCTAGATTTGAACGTTTGATAAATAGTGTGTGGTCACCTTGACTCTGCTTGAATTTCCTCCTCTGCATCGCCTTGTTAAACCTTCCAAACCATGCTCTGGGAGACTGCTTAAACCCATATAATGCCTTTTTCAGTTTGCACACTTGACCTTCTCTTTTATTCATGCCAAAACCAAGTGGAATCTCCATATAAATTTCTTCTTCAAGATCTCCGTGTAGAAATGCATTCTTCACAGCAATTTCATAATTTGCAGCTAAAGATAATAATACTCTTATAGTATTCATTTTTTCCACTGGTGCAAAAGTCTCTTGATAGTCTACTCCATAGGTCTGAGTGTACCCTTTAGCTACTAGTCTTGCTTTATATCTTTCGATAGATCCATCTGAATTGTACTTCACTGTGAATACTCATTTGCAACCTACCGGTTTCTTTCTAGTTGGTAACTCCACCAATTCCCATGTCTTATTCTTTGCTAAAGCCTCCATCTCAACCCTCATAGTTTGTCTCCATTCCTCCTTGCCAAGTGCCTCAGATAAAGATTGTGGAATAGCTACAGAGTTCAAATGGGTGAGGAAGCTTCTGTGTGACTCAGATAACTTTTCAAAGGACACAAAGTTAGATAGAGGATGTTGGGTACATTTTCTCACACCTTTTCTGGTAGCTATAGGTAGGTCTAAATCAGAAACAAAAGGAGAGATTTTAATAGAAGGGCTTACCTCAGTCTCAAGTGAAGAGTCAGATTCTTGAACATGCACAAGATTATCCACCGGCTTCACTCTCCTTGAATATACCTGTAATGGCTTTGTGACAAGAGGAATTGTTGACTCTATACAGGATGATTCATCCATGGATGGTTCATTAGGGATTGATTCACAGGAAGTAGAGTCATAAATAGGATCAAACTGATAGGTTTTGTTGAGAATGGATGGCTCGTTCAAAAAGGACTCTTTATCTTCCAATCCAACTAGCTCTCCCTGAAAATAAGGATCAAAGAAATAGCTCTCTTGTTCAGCAAAAGTGACATCTGCAGAAATGTAGGTATGATGGCTAATGTGGCAAAAGATAGATTGTTTAGTACTAGATATAACTTGCAGTTTAATAAGTGAAGGATCCCATAATACAAGGATCCTAGCTGCCAATTCAGCCGAGTGGTTCCCCACATAGCAAAAGGAAGAATTTATATATTTACAAACTTTATCAACTTTTTGACTTTGGATCTTTGTCTCCAAAAGGCCGATTAGACTGAGGGAGGAGTTTTTAATCATCTTCTTCACTTCAGTTTGTTTGATAGGCCAATTCAGACCTTTTACATTCCACACAACTAAATTCATTGTGGAGAGGGGGAAAATAGGGTATACCCCATTGCTTGCTCGATTCCAATGTATTCAATATTGGCTCGACCCCAAGTGCAGGGTATCTATTGAAGCACAATAACCGGTGAGAACCGGATCGTGTCCACAGAGAGCCTTGATAAAAATTAGTGAACAAACAATTCTTGGAAAAGGTTTTAGACAAATTTCAACCCCACAATGAATGATGGAATTTGAATTTGTTTTTAGCAATTGTTGTTTGGATAAAATTTTTTAGAAAACAATTCAAATAAACCCTAGATCCAAAACAAGCTTGTAGTGATTGCCAATAAATTCTAAGAGATCAATTACTCAAACTACACCTAAAAAGGGTAGATCAGAAGATATTCGATATATAAAACCACTTAGGACAATCCAAATCTGATTTGAATAAGAAATTAAGAACAAAAATCTGTTGAGAATTCAAATCAAACAACTAATATGCATAGCTCTTAGATCTTACATACAAATCCTAGGAATAGCAATTACCATACAAATCTAAGCGAAAGGCATGATAATTCTATGTAGAAATCTATAAGTAAAAGCCATAAACCATACAAAATTGGAGTTCAATTGAAATCTTAACTCAAAAATCAATAATCAACTCAAATCAAACATAGATTGATCCATTAACACAATAGATTCCAACTTTAAGCCCATTACCTTGGAATTTTTACAAATCACTATGAGACTTGCCTTGAATTCGAGAGAGAAATCTACTCAATCATCATAGAAGAAGAAAACAATAGAAAATGAAGTAAATCCATTCATCAAACTGAAAATCTGCTACAAATATTCAATGAAATGAAGATAGATACACTTTCTCTCTCTAAATTCTCTCTCTATATATGAAAAATTAACTAAATGTAATGCACGTCTATATACCCCCTCAAACGACCTCCTTCGTACATATATATGAAATATAACATGTAAAAGTACATAACTACCCCTTTCTCAAAAGCTGAATTTCAGGATCCTTGCATTGCAGGTTGGTTCAAACATGTGTTTGAACAAACTGATTGGTTCGAACAAGGGTTTGAACCAAGTTCTAGGACTTAGTCAAATTTCACTCCAGTTGGACCTTGCACAGCCTCTGTTGTTCTAACCAGTGTTTGAACCAAGGTTGGTTCGAACAAAGGTTCGAACCAAAATTCTGGGACTTAGAAAATTTTCATCTCCTGATGCTTGTCACCTTTCTGTTGATCGAACCAAGGTTCAAACCACATGTGGTTTGAACAAAGGTTCGAACAACTTTGCCTTAGTCAATTTCTTCACTTGTTGGTCTGCATCAGCTTCTGTTGTTCTAACCAAGGTTCAAACAACCTATGGTTTGAACATTGGTTCGAACCATTTTTTTCAACACTTAGCCAAATTTTATTGCATCTTTCTCTAATATGTCTTCTGTGGTCAGAACACTGGTTTGAACAACAGTTGGTTCAAACATGTGTTCGAACCATTTTCTTGATTTCTTCCAATTCAGTCAAACTTTCTTCATTTGAGTCCCAAACACCTACAAATCAAAAGGAATCCTCATGAATGCATTCAAAAGAATTTTCTTATCTTTTTTGAAATATAAATCTACCCAGCAAACCAAAAATTAAGGTTAATGATTGTACTTTTCATAGTACAATCACACCCCCCAACTTGAGGTTTGCTAGGCCCTAGCAAATTAGCTCAACAAGAAGTCACTTCTCAGTCTTTAACCTAATTCAAAGTTGCACATGACATCTAAATGCAAATTCTTTTGAATTTTCAAGTTCAACTCCCCAAGATAATTAAAAGTTAACATGGAACTTCATAGGAGCAACACTCTATTCATTGTATGATCTTAGAACATGAATCAATTCATCATGCTCATAATTCCTCACTAGAACATAGATCTAACTCAATCTTGCACCAAAATTCTCTGAAGTTTTGACTTCAATCCTCACAGGGCATACTCTCTTCAACAAATTGAGAATTGGGTAAGTCACACTTGGAAGATTTTTCATAAAGAGTAAGTGTAAAGCAAATCCTAATGAGAATCTTCCCTAAGTCAAAAACGATAAAATTCAATGAATATTAAACTTGGTGTAGCTCTATGAACGGAATAATCCATAGCAATGAGAATCTTGAACTATTTCACATTAAGAATTTCAATTTCAACCCATTAGACACCTTAGATCCGTTAGGTCTTTATTAGGTTGTAATGGGGCTAAGGGGTTGAATGTGGGACCAAGGAAGGGAAGGAATATTCCAAAATGTGCCTTAGTTGTGTCATTTTTATCCCTCTCTTCTCAATCTCCATTCTTCTTTTCCTTTTCCCTTACTTTTTTAAATTCCCAAAATGTGAATTCTCCACAAACTCTCTCTTCTTTTTTTTTTTAAATATATATATATATACATATTTTTTTTCATTTTTTTTCTTTATTCATTTTTCTCTTATTTTTTTTTAATTTTACAAAATTTTTTTTTTAGCTAGAAAATGAAAAACATATCCTTTTATCACTCTTCTTTTCCTTTCCTTACCTCTCATCAACCTCCATTTCCTTAAGAACTACCACTACCCTTGACTTACTCAACCTCTTTTAAGCTTATACACTACTAAGGTACTTAGGTAGGTTGTCAATATTTTGTAAGGGTTAGGGTATTGTTCAAGGCTCCAAAAGAATCATGCATTCATGTAACAATGGCTCAACTTGGCTCCTAAGGAAGATTAATTTAGAAGGAAAGGTCAATAAGGCTCAACAAATGTAAGGATGGCCTACTTCACTTCCAAGGGTTCAATTGAGTTGACTCATCCATTCCAATGTTCATAGTCCAAGTTGATGTGCTTCCCATGCTTATAGATTCAAAACAAACAATTAGAGCTACTGAAAGAATATAGATATGAAAAACATATGAGATTAATTTCAAGGAGGGAAATGGTAGAGCATTATCTTTATGGTTTGATCCTTGGTTACCTACTGGTTCTATATGCTCTTCCCTTGATGCTCGTGTGATTTATGATTCTGTGCTTCCTAAATTTGCAAGAGTTGCAGACATTATTGTTGATGGTAGATGGGCTTGGCCTGAGGTTAACACTATGGAATTGTTGGAGCTTCGTCAAACCATGAATACCATGCCGTCGCCGAATGTTCACCAAAGTGACAAGGTAATTTGGAAACCCTCTGTTGGTTTTTCATTACGTGGTGCTTAGGAAGTTCTTCGAGAGCATCATCAATAAGTAGGATGGCATACTATTGTGTGGTTCAGATTTCATATACCGAGGCACTCTTTTATTCTGTGGCTGGCTATTTGTAATAAATTGTCAACCCAGGATAAGCTTCGACTGCATGGTGTAATGCAGCCTTCTAGATGTGCTCTTTGCAAGTGTGATCTGGAAAGTCACTCCCATTTGTTCTTTCAATGCTACTACGCTTAGCGGTTGTAGTTTATACTTTTGCAAAAGTTGGGATTACAATGTTATGCCACTAGCTGGGATGACGTGGTTCACTGGTGTGAAGATAATCTTTCTGGAACTTTTCTACTTCATCTGCTGGGAAGATTGGGTTTTGCTGCTCTAGTCTATTTCATTTGGCGTGAAAGAAACTCTCGTCTTCATGATCAAGATTCATTGGATGCTCCTTCATTAATGAGGCATGTCGAGTCCACTGTACGTCTTAGAATTGTGTCTTGTAAACCCTTTCCTAAGACTGATGCTAATAGGCACTTAGTGAGTTTGTGGTCCCTTCCATCCACTGTTTTAAGTGATTAATTTCTTTATTTTTTGGATGTCTTGTAGGCTTCGGCCATGATAATGAGGGGTATGCCCCTTTAACCTTGTACATTTCATATTTTTAATTAATGAATTTATTTTACCTTTCAAAAAAAAAAAAAAAAAAAAGAGCTAGTCTCCTTAATGATGCTTCCAAGTACTTGTGCTTTGGTTGAATGGAGTTTTTGAATGCGATCTAGAAGCTGTTTCTTTGCTCAGGCTTGGGAGGAGGTTGGTGTAGTGCTTACTTGTTCCGTCTCTTGCTTACTTGAAGTCTCATCCCCCCCGGCTCTCTAGTTGGCTTGCCTTCCTCTTCTTCCTTTGCTTGTTCTTCTTCTTGGCATGATGAAAGTACACCGAATATGTTGGATGAAGGTAATGGAATTGTCTTTCTATCCTCTAATGCTAAATTGCTTCTTCCCCTATTTCCCACTTCTTGCCATTCTTCCTTCGCTTGTTGCACCTTAACTTCCTTAACTTTTTCATTCTTTCTTGATGTGCTTAGCTTCATTTTTCGGCCTTGAGGGACAAAAGGAAGTGGAATGACCAAAAGCTTTGCATTCTTCACACTTTTTTGGCTTCCATGGAACTTTTACTTTGACTTCATATGGAGTACCATATCCTAAATTGATTTTGAAGGATTTGGGGATGTCTTTGTCAACTTGTGCTTCAATACAAATTCTAACAAAAGTAAGCCGACTTCTTTTTTGCGTGTATTCATCAAGAAAAATAGGCTTTCCAATTGTGCTAGCTACATAACTCAGACCTTCATCTGTCTATAGCTCAAATGAGACATTGTAAAGTTTAACCCAAATGGGTAATGAAGAGAATTCTTCCTTATTTAATTACATCCCTGGTTGCCATCTTTTAATAAGAATTAGCCGGTTACCACAATAATAGGGACCCCCATTTAGTTTGACTTTAATGCATTCTTACTCTTGATATTAAAAATATAGAAGCCGTTTTCAAGGGTGACAACCTCTACAACCTTCTCTGTCCATTTTTGCATTGCTCATATCTTAACATAATAGAAGGAATTTCATTTGTCAACAAAATAACCTATTAGGGCATGCTCCTAATGCATGTAGCCTTTCTTTAAAATTTCAATTGAGATTTTAAGTTTATTTTCATTTAAATCAACATTAAAAAATCCAAGATTTGTAAGTTTTGCTCTTTTGAACTGAATAGAGATAACCACGTGGACCTACTTGTTTCGGCTGAAACACTTCTTTCAATTGAGCTTTGTTGCACACGGGTTGACAGCTCTGAGCTTCCTTGTCGTAATGTATAGCTTTGGGGCCCACCATTTGGACTTTGTTGCTCACGGTTTGACCTCACATGGTTTGGCAGCAACTTTGAATTTCCAAGGTTTATTGCCGGCTCACTATTTGGCTGCTCCCTTGCACGTGGGTTGAAAGGAAAGGTCCCAACTCTTGCACGTGGGCTGGAATTACCATATTGTTCGGCTGTACACGGTTTGGTCCCACTGCTTTCACTTTGATTTGAATTCCTGCCACTTCCATTTGTTTTGAGCTGCACTTTAAATATTGGGGAGGGAAGCATATCAGACGTGGCCCCACTTCTTCCACTCGGAATCAAGCTTGACTCTAAGTTAATACCCATTAGATTATTACCCGCTGCTCTGTAATCTTCTTTTTTGTTGTTTTGCCCAGCCGTGAGTAGGTTAACCGAGGGGGTCCCACCATTCTCATTGGAACCAAAATTCAACTTTGCTTGCTTTTTGGTCTCCGCTGCAGCATCTCTTACACCACCTACCTATGATAAGATGTTGGGGGACCCACTTTGCGCCCTTAAGTCAGCCTTTGCAGAGCCCATTCGGTTTGGAAAGCTCACAAGTGTCCCACTACCTTTTGAATTCAAAGCTGAGTTTTTTGATTGGGCGCTAAAATTCCCTCTCTCGGGATTCCCAGGTTCGGCTTCTTTTGCCTCTAAGAGCCCGTTTGACAGTTGAAAAAAAAAGAAAAGAAGAAAAATTTAATTTTTGATAGTTTTTGGATATTTTTTTTATATTTTTTTTATGTGTTTGGTTAAATAAAATATATTTTTTAATAATTTTTGAGTATTTGATAAAATTTTTAGTGTAGCAAATAAAAAAAAGTAATTTTTGAGTGTTTGGTATATTTTTACTGTAGCAAATAAAAAAGTGACAACTTTGGAGTTTACTTTTTATTGTAACAAATAAAAAAAGTGAGAAAATTTATAATTTTACCAAACGCACCAAAAGTTATAAAATGTAACTTTTGGTATTTTTTTACTAATTTTTGAGTTGGCAAACGGACTCTAACGTGCAGGCATCTCCCGATTTGCCTCCTGATTTGAGCAATTGGAGCCGGCTTCTTCCTTCAACTTCCATTGCCTCTGTAACACATCCGCTTGGCCTGAATAAAGCATATGCTGGAGAGTTTGAAGTGAACGGGTCTTCTATTCCTTTTGCTTCTTTCTTGCGAGGATCTTCTTCTACTTTCGGTTGGGCTTGTAAAACTAGAGAGGAAGAACACTTGGTTGCTTTAACTTCTTGCACTTCTTCATTTATGGCCGAATGGACTTGATAGTCGAACTTTCCTTGCTGCTCCTTCTACCTCCTCACCTCCGAAGCAATTCCCTTTGGAGTGGAACCTGCTTTAAGTTTTCTTAGCCTTTCGGCTACTTTGGACATTATCTTGGGAGATTGTTCTTTCCCTTGAACTTGGTTAACCGGGGATCTGCAACAAAGGAAGTTATCATAATAATCATCTTCTACATACCTTTCATTCCCCAAATCTAGTAGATTTAATTGAACATGGGAACTTGATGATTGAGCATTTGGACCACCACTTTTAACTAACGTTTCTTTAACTAAACTTGCATGAAATTCCTTAAAGGAGAGCTTAGTTGCTGAATTCTTCTTCACCCGAGTTGCCTTCCCCATGATTATGAGCTTGAAATATAGAAATTTTAGAGAGAGAAAATTTTTAGAGAGAGAAGCTCTCAACTTTCACCCCTATTCCTTGGGGATAAGAAACACAAAGGCTGCATTTGTTTGAGGGATTAGATGATGGGAGATAAGTAATACCGTGGGACCCACTAATGGGATTGGATAAAAGATGGGATTAATTTTTTATGTGGGATTATTTTTTTAGTGTTTGGTTGGTGGGATGTAAGTGAGATAAAAGATGTGATTTGATATGTGATGTGATAGGAAATAATTTTGAACCTTTGGATCTTGGAGAGAAGCAATCCGGCAAGGGGGGATTAATAATACCCAACCCCCCAGGTTTACTCATCCCCAAAAACTACTCACTAACACTCCAATCCGTGGGTCCCACGGATTAACTAAAAAATCAAATAAACATCTCATTGTTGTGGGTCCCACGGATGAAGGCTCCAATCCCACATCTTTTATCCGGTAAACAAACGCACTTAAAGGTGTCACGGGTAATCAAGGATATGCAATGGAAGTGGCATTTTCCAAGCACTTGGGAGCTTTGGGAGGTAATCCTTGACAATCCGTTGGACTACTCACCCAATCAAGATATGGATGATTAGTTTATATGGAACGCTTCAAAGACCAAAAAATACAATGCAACTGCCACATGGGAGGCTATTCGGTAACATGCCCTTAAGGTACAATGGCATAACCTATTGTGGTTCCCAAACCATATACCAAGACATAGTTTTATTTCATGGCTTGCTATCAAAGAAAGACTCACTACTAAGGACAAACTAATAGCTTAGGGGTTAACATTCATTCTCTCTGTGTTTTATGCAGCCAATGCAATGAGAGGATTGATCACTTATTCTTCTAATGCCCTTTGTCAACCGAGTTGAGGAACTTAATCCTGCAAAGAAGTAGCATCACAATTTTTTTTTAAAAGGTAAATGTAAATTTTATTAATGATAAGAAATAAAGTACAAAACAAAAGGGGCATACCCCTTAATAGCATGGTCGAAGCCAACAAAAGCAATGATTAATCCATCAAAACAGAAGGGGGAAGGGACCAAACATGAACTAAATGCCTATTAGTATTTGTCTTTGCAAAAGGTTTACAAGATATGATCCTAAGACGGACCATGGCCTCAACTTGTTTCATAAAGAGAGTAGCATCCATTGAACCTTGATCATGAAGTCTAGCATTTCGCTCACGCCAAATGTAATAAACCAAAGCAGCAAGTCCCAATCTTTCCAAGAGGTGAAGGAGAGAATTCCCCAAAAGGTCGTCCGTGCACCATTTAATCACATAATCCCAGCTATTCTTAAAGCATTGAAGGTCCAATTTTCTTATTAGTTCAATCCACATTCTCTCAGTGTACGAACATTGAAAGAATAGATGAGAGTGATTTTCCAGATCATGCTCACAAAGAACACATCTGGATGGTTGTAGTAATCTATGAGAACGAAGCTTATCTTGGGTAGATAATTTATAACAAACAGCTAGCCATAAAATAAAAGAGTGCCGAGGGATATGGGATTTGAACCATACAATTGAGTGCCAATCAACCATATTATGATGTTCTCGCAATAATTCCCATGTAGCATCACAAGACAAGTGCAACCGTGGAGAGATGAGATAACTTGGGCCTCCGGAAAGTTGAGTGGAGGTGCTTTGCATCAAAGAATCCGCAAGCTTGCGTGGTGTGCTATGATCTACCACATATGGAAGGAAAGGAATGCAACAATCTTTAATGATCTTGTTCCATCAGCTCCCAAAATCATCAAGAAGATTGTACATGATTTCAAAGTTAGATGTTCTCACTCTTTTGCCAAAAATGCTTCTAATGTAAATGTAGAATTGTGTAGCAATTGGGGAAGTCCATAGATGATGTAAACACGGGAGTATGCCCCCAAAACGATGTAAATATTTTTCTCCCATTAATCTAAACTACACTTAATTACCAAAAAAAAAAAAAAAAAAGTAACCTCTATTGTGTAGATTTGTTTATTTCGGAATATTAAGATGTGCATGTTTGTTATTCATGTGAGCAATGACCGGTCTAAAGAAATGTTATTGATGGGCCAAATAATTTTTTTTTTTGGTAAGTAATTGGCCAAATAATAAACATATCAGCAGGAATAAATGTGTGAAATTCCTTGAGTCAATTGTTTTATTATTTTCGGATTACAACACGCTATTTTATTACGGTATGTTCCTTTATTTTGATCCAGTTAGTCTAATATCTTCACTTACGTTGATTAAGTAAAACATGCTGCCAAAACAACCTTTATTGTGAAGATTAATTTAAATGGAAATGCATAGATATTTGTGCAGAGTTATTTATGCGAGCTGTGCTTATCCCAAAAAAAGACACAGTTTGCCCTAATAACAACGCACCTGTTGTGATAAAATGCGTGACGATTAGAAAGGCTTTTCATGTGAACAACACTCGGTTCAAAGAAATGCTGTTGGGTGACAGAACTAATTGTCAGTATTTGGTCGTTGCACTGAGATTACCACTTAAATTTTATTTCTCTGTCAAGAGACTAGGAATTAATGATGTTGTACTAGGTATCTTATTCATGTTTTGTTCTCTATACCGTTTCGGTGGCTGTTGCTATAAATGTTTTTGCCCAGGTCAGCAATAACCCAACGCTGAGCGAGACAAACCTTAAAGTCTGGAATGAAACCATGGAGATTGTCCTCGGTTGTATGGATTTGGATATTGCACTTCAGTCGAACTGACCCACTGCTGCTCCGAAAAACCTCAATGAGGTTAAAATTGAACATTGGGATCTATCTAACCGAATGTGCATGATAATCGTGAAATGCTACGACCGTGGAGATTGTTCTCGGCTGTATGCTTGTTTATTTTGTTCTCTATAGATTCTTAAATATGTGAGAAGTTTCCTCTAGAAACTCGTCAAGATAGTATCTTGGATACTTTTGTGGGGGACTATAGAGCCTTAATATTCACGCGTCCACTGAAAAAGTGGAAGGTTTTAGATAAAGGTCACCCCCTCCTTTGTAAGCATCCAAGTTTGAGGTGTGAAATTGCAACGACCTTTACACAATTGTCCTATATTATAAAATAAACTAATTGAGCCAATTTGCTACCAAAGCAACCTCTATTGTGTAGATTTGTTTATTTCGGGATATTAAGATGTGCATGTTTGTTATTCATGCGAGCAATGACCGGTCCAAAGAAATGTTATTGATTGGCCAAATAATAAACATACCTGCGGGAATAAATGTGTGAAATTCTTTGAGTCAATTGTTTTATTATTTTTGAATTACATCACGCTATTTTATTACGGCATGTTCTTTTATTTTGATCCAGTTACTCTAATATCTTCACTTACGTTGATTAAGAAAACATGCTTCCAAAGCAACCTCTGTTGTGAAGATTAATTTAACTGGAAATGCATCGATATTTGTGCGGAGTTATTTATGCGAGCGGCGCTTGGCCCAAAGAAAGACACAGTTTGCCCTAATAACAACGCACCTGCTGTGATAAAATGCATGATGAATAGAAAGACTTTTCATGTGAACAACACCCGGTTCAAAGAAATGCTGTTGGGTGATAGAACTAATTGTCAGTATTTGGTCATTGCACTGAGATTACCACTTAAATTTAATTTCACTGTCTGGAGACTAGGAATTAATGATGTTGTGATGGGTATCTTGTTCATGTTTTGTTCTCTATACAGTTTCGGTGGCTGCTGCTATGAATGTTTCTGCCCAAGTTAGCAACATCCCAACGCTGAGCGGGACAAACCTTAAAGTCTGGATATAAACCATGGAGATTGTCCTCGGCTGTATGGATTTGGAAATTGCACTTCGGTCGGACTGACCCACTACTGCTCTGAAAACCTCAACGAGGTTAAAATTGAACATTGGGATTTGTCTAACCGAATGTGCATGATAATCATGAAATGCTCCGACTGTGGAGATTGTCCTCAGCTGTATGCTTGTTTATTTTGTTCTCTGTAGATTTTAAAATATGTGAGGAGTTTCCTCTAGAAACTTGTCAAGACAGTATCTTGGATACTTTTGTGGGGGATTGTAGAGCCTTAATATTCACGTGTCCACTGAAAAAGTGGAAGGTTATAAATAAAGGTCACCATCTCCTTTGTAAGCATCCAAGTTTGAGGTGTGAAATTGCAACGACCTTTACACAATTGTCCTGTATTATAAAATAAACTAATTGAACCAATATGCTACCAAAGTAACCTCTATTGTGTAGATTTGTTTATTTTGTGATATTAAGATGTGCATGCTTGTTATTCATGCGAGCAATGACCGGTCCAAAGAAATGTTATTGATTGGCCAAATAATAATATACCTGCAGGAATAAATGTGTGAAATTCCTTGGGTCAATTGTTTTATTATTTTCAGATTACAGCACCCTATTTTATTACTGCATGTTCCTTTATTTTGATCTAGTTAGTCTGATATCTTCACTTACGTTGATTAAGTAAAGCATGCTGCCAAAGCACCACTATGATATATGCTTTATGTTTTTCCCTTGGTTTTCATGTTAATTTGTGAGGGAGTGATTTGATGTTGAGTTTTCCGGGGGTATGCCCCTGAGTATTTGTACATGAATTTCTATTTTTTTTTATTTAATACATTTACTTTTACTTTTCAAAAAAAAAAATGTAAGGATAGGATTTTAAGGAGCCTTACAAGACTCCTTAACTTTTGTTTCAATCAAGCCAATACAAGCTAAACAATTTTCCCGAATAAAAGCAGCAACTTCATGTTGTTTGAGGGATGAATTCAGCCCTCTAATATTCCAACACCCAACTTTAAGCATGAGAAGTAAAGGAAGACTTACTCAAACCACCAGCCACGGCAGCATTCTTCTTACTTTTAGGATGATTCTTCTTAAACCCTTGATGCCTCTTAGAATCTAGTTCATCCACAGCTACTAGTTTGTCACGTAGTGGATTAGCATTTGGGGCTGAATTTAACTCCATGGTTTGTAAAATAGGCCGAGAGACCGAATCAAATTTATCCTTTTTGGTAGCTTCTTGTAAACATGGGGTAGAAATATCATCATTCTCCTCTAGGCCTTGATCTTCATCAAGACATTGAAAAGGATTATGAGTAGAAACCGCAGTGGGTCTTTAGCACCATTAACTCTAGAACCCTTAATTTTAATAGCTTGAATCTGATCCAAGGGATTTGAAGAAGTAACAACACAATCTTTAGGAGATTTAGTGGGAAATGAGTCAACAACCTTAGCCTTGCCTTTAAAGAAACGAAAGTCCAACCTTCCTCGGTAGGAGGAGCTAAATTGGATGTCTCGTGAGGCCTCCATTCAGAAGATACTACCTTAGTGCAATTCCTATCCAAATGCCCAA
This sequence comes from Vitellaria paradoxa, assembly GCA_019916065.1. Lineage (NCBI taxonomy): Eukaryota > Viridiplantae > Streptophyta > Magnoliopsida > Ericales > Sapotaceae > Vitellaria > Vitellaria paradoxa. Next base: position 32,577,436 of record CM034234.1, read on the forward strand.
AGGTTTTACATTTTGAGTAGCACCTCGGCACCCAACCATATTCTACATCAATGATGGCAATAGAACCATTTTCAAGTTCAAGTTCAACCTTATCAGGAAAAGAGTGCTCTGCACTAACCTCAATACAGATACGAGCAAACTTAATACGCTTAACATCCTCTGTCATCTTGTCTGCAAAAAGAGGTTTCCCGATGGCACTTGCTATGTAACTTAAAAGCCTTCATCCGTCCAAGCCTCAAGTGGAATATGATAAAAATTAACCCAGATAGGAATAGTTTTGAAGGATCTTTATTGAGGATTAAACCCGGTCTCCACTTCCTTAGAATAGGTGGGCACCTAGCAAAGTACTAAGGGCCACTATGTAAAACTTGAAATAAATCAAACCCCTCTTTGAAGCAAAAGAGAAAGAAACCATTGTCATTGTTGAAGATATCCAACACATTCTCCTTACCCCAATAGCGTAAAGCATTTTGATGAATCAAGTTGTAGGGGAGTTTCTTATCAAGAAAATAACCCACAAGGGTATTGGACCACTGATCAGCACCTTTATGATCAACAGCAGCGGGGGGTTTGACCCGAACAACACCATCCGTGATAGTGGGTTCATAATACATTAGCTTCATGGTTGAGTTGTTACAAACCTTAACCGCCGTGACCCATTTTCCCGGACTAGCACCATTAGGAGCTAATTCATGAGACTAAAAAATGGAAGCTTTCTCGGCCAAATTAGAAAGATCTTTACCAGCAGCATTTTCAACCTCATTCGCCCATGAAAGCCGCCTGGAGGGACCTTCAAGAGAGGAATTATCCTCAACAACCAGCAGTGAATTCTCAGGATGAGAGGAGATTAAATCAAAAAATTGAGCTTGGACTTGTCTCTTCGGACTATTAACATGTGAAGGTACTAATGGAAAAGAAGAATTCTTTCTAATAGAATTATCGTGATCTGAAGCAATGTTCGTGGTAGTTCCATTAGGGATCAAAGACTACATCTTATCACCAATAAGAATAGAAGGAGTTGAAATCACGTCCACAACTTGAGTAGGAGCAGCCGAATCAAATATGGAAACATTATCATCAACCCAAACCATACCATTGTCCATCTCAAGATCAATATGCTGATTATCCCGCAAAAGAAGTGTGGAAGAAAGGTTTGGTACATGATTCCCATGTAAAACCCTAGCCGCCACGGTTGGATAAACCCTAGCCGTCATAGGTTGTGAAACCCTAGCCGCCATAGGTTGTGAAACCCTAGCCGCAGTAACTTGATCCTTCTTCTCAAGAAAAACCCTAGCCGCATCTCCTTGTGACATCCCATTTGCCATAAACGTAGAAGGAATAACATCATGATTAGAAACTAGCACTTTATCATTGAAACCAGCGTGATAAACCCTAGGAACATGCACGGAATCTGCATTCACATGAGATGCATGCAAAACCCTAGCCGCACCATTGGTGAGAGCTTGAGCATTAACATCATTAACACGATCTATAATTTCTCCCATAGAAGCACCATCAAAAGCAATCAAAGAAGAAGAAAAAACATCTCCATGCTTGAAATCACCAAAGGAACCCGAATTAGATTGGAAAGACCTAGCCACCTCTTGCTGTGAAACCCTAGCCGTTGCCACTTGTGAAACTTTAGCCGTACAGTCATCATCTACAACCAAAGCATGAGAATCATCTCCATGCAACAATGAATCGGACTTAGGAATCATAGACACCATGGAAAACTAGAAATCAAACCCTAGATGTGAAGAAGAAAACTTTCCATAAATGGACTAGTCTAGAGAGCACCATCTTTGGATGTCTTGTAGGCTTCGGCTATAGTAATTCAGCTTTCTTTTTTCATTCTGTTAAGAATCGGGTGAACACTAATAAGATTGTGAAAATTCAGAGGGAGGATGGTGTTGTGGTTACGGAGAAAGGTCAAATTTCAGATGAGATTGTTGGGTTTTATCAAAACTTATTAGGAACTGAGGGACCTTCTTCTTTTCAAGGTATGGCCGAGTATATATCTCCTTCAATTAGTGTGGATCATGTAGAAAGATTGGGGGCTGATTTACGGATGTGGAGATTAGGGATGCCATGTTCAGTTTACATCTAAACAAGACGTTGGGTCCTGATGGATTTAATGCATATTTCTTCCAGCATACTTGGCATATTGTGGGGCCAGAGATTGTACTTTCCATCAAGGAGTTATTTGGTTCTTGTAAGATTTTGAAGGAATCAAATGCTACTATTGTTGCTTTAATACCAAAGGTGCCCAATGCTTCAAAGGTGAAAGACTTTAGACCTATTTCTTGCTGCAACACAATATACAAGTGTATTACTAAATTGTTGGCAGGGCGGTTAAAGATGGTTCTTCCTTCCATTATCATTGAGGCTCAGGCTGCTTTTGTTCAAGAGAGGAGCATTGGTGATAATATCTTACTTGCACAGAAGCTTGTTCGTGGATATCACACTTCTTCTTTGAGCCCGAGGTGTGCCCTAAAAGTTGACTTGATGAAGGCTTATGATTCTGTTAGTTGGGGTTTTCTTTGGGAAGATTTGAGTTTATTTGGTTTTCCTATGAAGTTTATTAATTGGATTAGGGCTTGTGTGTCTACTCCTCGTTACTCTGTTAGCATTAATGGTGAGCTGAATGGGTATTTTGAAGGGAGGAAGGGGTTAAGACAAAAGATCCAATTTCTCCCTATTTGTTTGTTTTGTGTATGGAGGTGTTTTCACGTATTCTTGCTAAGAAGGCAGAAGAGTCATCTTCATTTCACTATCATTGGAGATGCAGGAAGACTAAGCTTACAAACTTGTGCTTTGCAGATGATCTTATGCTGTTTTGTAAAGGGGATGTGGGCTCTGTTTTGGTGTTTAAGGATGTTTTGAAGGAGTTTACATTATTTTCAGGGCTTCAACCTAACCTTGCTAAGAGTGAGGTATTCCTATCTGGAATTGAGGAGTCTGAAAAGGTTGGTATACTTAAGATACGCGGTTTCCAAGAGGGAAGCCTCCCGGTTTGATATTTAGGGGTTTCTCTCATCTCTACTAAACTGAGAGCTGCTGATTGTCGTGTTTTGGTGGACCGTATTGTTAATAGGGTGAAAGGTTGGACAAATCAGTTTCTTTCTTTTACGGGAAGGCTCCAATTAATTCAGGTAGTACTATTCAGTATTCAATCTTATTGGTGCTCCCATTTTGTATTGCCGGCTTCAGTTCATAAAGCCATTGAAGGGATTTTAAGGGCTTTTCTATGGAAGGGCTCTTCTTTGGATACACATGGGGCGAAAGTGGCGTGGGATGATGTTGCTAAGCCCAAAAAAGAGGGTGGACTAGGGATTAAGAAGACCAAGGATTGGAATTTAGCATGCATGTCTCGGTTTATATGGAGATTAAGCTCACCTTGTCCGGGTTCACTATGGGTTAATTGGGTTCGATTGAATCTTCTGAATAAGAACCATTTTTGGGCAACAAAGGTTCCGAGTAATTGCTCTTGGACTTGGCATAAATTGTTAAAGCTTCGTAGTAAGGTACAACCATTTTTATCCATAGCTGTTGGTAATGGTTCTAATACATCTCTATGGTTTGATCCTTGGTTACCTCATGGTCAAATCTGTATTTCATCTCGAGATAGAGTAATATATGATTCTGGGTTACCTCTGGATGCAAAGGTGAGTAGTATTATGTTGGGGAATGAATGGAAGTGGCCTATGGCAAATTCACATGAGCTTATAGATTTAAAGGAAGAAACTAGAATGCTACCTCACCCTTGTGCTTCACGGGAAGATAAGCTTGTTTAGAGGAATAGAAGGAAGACCTTCTCTATTAGGGAGGCTTAGGAGATATTTCGGAATCCGCATTCTATTGTGCCTTGGTCTCAGGTGGTATGGTTTAAATATCATATCCCTCGGCACTCTTTTATTCTCTGGTTGGCGGTCCAAAAGAAACTTGCTACCCAGGATAGGCTTCGATCCTATGGTTTGTTAGATCGGATGAGTTGCTACTTTTTTTTTTTTTTGGTAGTTAAGTGGGTGTTTTATTACCAAAAAATATAGATTTACAACTAGCTCAATACAAACCCCAAAGGGTACACACCTCATATAGAGGATCTTAAAAAAAAATACTAAGAAACCATCTAACCTATCCTTTGATAGATCCACTTACAACCCAAGTGGATAGGTTAACAAAGTAAGACTCATTTCTTCCTAGCTTTGTTTGAGTTAGAGCTTGGCCCCTTGGTGAGTGAGATGCTTGCTAGCGCTTGCTCCTTAGCAAAATTAAGCTTTTGAATACGGTTTAGGAGTAACTTCCTTTTCCGAGCTTGGGAGGAGGTTGGTGTTGTTTTTGCTTGCTTCGGCCCTTGCTTGGTTGATATCTCATCATCCTTTGGCTTTTGCTTCAACTTAGACTTTTATCTTCCTCTTCACACTTATCCTCTTTACATGATTGTAAGATCTCAAACATATTGGATGAAGCTTGTGGCGTGTCCTTGCTCATTTCTTTTGGTGTTGGAATGCTTTTATCTTTGTTTTTTGTTTTTTGTTTTTTTTTGTAATTAAGCGTATTTTGGATTAATGGGAATTTATGTACAATATCTTGGGGGCATTCCCCCGTATAACAAAAGAGTTACAAAAGAGATGAATAACTACATATGAACCCCTCTTTTACATATAGTTAATTACATATGATTAATTACATATGGAATCCCCCAACTTTTGCAAAAATTTACATCTTCCTTATTCTTTTTCACTTGTTGCCACTCATTCTCTTCATGCTGCTCCTTGACTTTTGTAAGGCTCTTTGTGAAGATCATGACCATCTTTTCTTTGGATGTGCTTTTTCCTTCTGGGTATGGCAGACTATCTTACAGGATTATGGATTGCAATCCTCATCTTAGTCTTGGGGTGATGTTATTGATTAGGTTTCATCTAATTGTAGAAGAGACTCCTTGCTCTCAGTACTTGGTTAGCTTTCCTTTGCAGCTTATGTTTATATCTTGTGGAGGGAGAGGAATAAAAGGAAGAATGATAATGTGCATATGGATGAGGTCGCTGTGATTCAGACAATTAAGGATGTAGTGTGGATGAGGCTGATGAGCTGTTCCGGGTTTGCAAGAAAATGATCAGAACCGACACTTGCTGCAGAAATAGAGTCTTTCGAGGTCTCTTCTTAAGTGTTAAAGATTAATTGTGTTATTTTATTCATTGTATCCCTTGCTTTGTTGGTTATCTTTTGAGAATGATTATGTTGCCGAGGGTATGCCTTCGTGTATTTGTACATTAACGTTTTATTTATTAATATAATTTTAATTTACCTTTCAAAAAAAAATCTTGTTCATGTTTTGTTCCCTGTACAGTTTCAGTGGTTCCTGCTATGAATGTTTCTGCCCAGGTCAGCAACATCCCAACGCTGAGCGGGACAAACCTTAAAGTCTGGAAATAAACCATGGAGATTGTTCTCGGCTGTATGGATTTGGATATTGCACTTCGGTCAGACCAACCCACTGTTGCTTCGAAAAACCACAATGAGGTTAAAATTGAATATTGGGATCTGTCTAACCGAATGTGCATGATAATCATTAAATGCTCCGACTGTGGAGATTGTCCCTCGTTGTATGCTTGTTTATTTTATTTTCTGTAGATTCTAAAATATGTGAGGAGTTTCCTCTAGAAACTCGTCAAGACAGTATCTTGGATACTTTTGTGGGGGATTGTGGAGCCTTAATATTCACGCGTCCACTGAAAAAGTGGAAGGTTATAAAAAAAGGTCACCCCGTCCTTTGTAAGCATCCAAGTTTGAGGTGTGAAATTGCAACACCTTTACACAATTGTCATGTATTACAAAATAAACTAATCGAAGCAATATGCTACCAAAGTAACCTCTATTGTGTAGATTTGTTTATTTTGGGATACTAAGATGTGCATGTTTGTTATTCATGCGAGCAATGACCGGTCCAAATAAAAGTTATTGATTGGCCGAATAATAAACATACCTACAGGAATAAATGTGTGAAATTCCTTGAGTCAATTGTTTTATTATTTTTAGATTACAGCACGCTATTTTATTACGGCATGTTATTTTATTTTGATTCAGTTAGTTTAATATCTTCACTTACGTTGATTAAGAAAACATGCTGCCAAAGTAACCTCTGTTGTGAAGATTAATTTAACTGGAAATGCATAGATATTTGTGCGAAGTTATTTATGCGAGCAGCGCTTGGCCTAAAGAAAGACATAGTTTGCCCTAATAACAACGCACCTGCTGTGATAAAATGCGTGATGAATAGAAAGACTTTTCATGTGAACAACACTCGGTTCAAAGAAATGTTGTTGGGTGGCAGAACTAATTGTCAATATTTGGTCGTTGCACTGAGATTACCACTTAAATTTAATTTCTCTGTCCGGAGACTAGGAATTAATGATGTTGTACTAGGTATCTTGTTCATGTTTCGTTCTCTATATAGTTTCGGTGGCTGCTACTATGAATGTTTCTGCCCAGGTCAGTAACATCCCAACGCTGAGCGGGACAAACCTTAAAGTCAGGAAATAAACCATGGAGATTGTCCTCGGCTGTATGGATTTGGATATTGCACTTCGGTCGGACCGACCCACTGCTACTTCGAAAAACCTCAACAAGGTTAAAATTAAACATTGGGATCTGTCTAACCGAATGTGCATGATAATCGTGAAATGCTCCAACCGTGGAGATTGCCTCAGCTGTATGCTTGTTTATTTTTTTCTCTGTAGATTGTAAAATATGTGAGGAATTTTTCCTGGAAGTCAAGACAATATCTTGGATACTTTTGTGGGGGATTGTAGAGCTTTAATATTCACGCGTCCACTGAAAAAATGGAAGGTTATAAAAAAAGGTCACCCTGTCCTTTGTAAGCATCCAAGTTTGAGGTGTGAAATTGCAATGCCTTTACACAATTATCCTGTATTACAAAATAAACTAATCGAAGCAATATGCTACCAAAGTAACCTCTATTGTGTAGAATTGTTTATTTTGAGATACTAAGATGTGCATGTTTGTTATTCATGCGAGCAATGACCGGTCCAAAGAAATGTTATTGATTGGCTAACTAATAAACATACTTGCGAGAATAAATGTGTGAAATTCCTTGAGTCAATTGTTTTATTATTTTCAGATTACAGCACGCTATTTTATTACGGCATGTTCCTTTATTTTGATTCAGTTAGTCTAATATCCTCGCTTACATTGATTAAGTAAAACATGTTGGCAAAGCAACCTCTATTGTGACGATTAATTTAACTGAAAATGCATAGATTTTTGTGCGGAGTTATTTATGCGAGCTGTGCTGGGCCTAAAGAAAGACATAGTTTGCCCAAATAACAACGCACTTGCTGTGATAAAATGCGTGACAATTAGAAAGACTTTTCATGTGAACAAGACTCGGTTCAAAGAAATGTTGTTGGGTGATAGAACTAATTGGCAGTATTTGGTCGTTGCACTGAGGTTACCACTTAAATTTAATTTCTCTGTCCGGAGACTAGGAATTAATGATGTTGTACTAGGTATCTTGTTCATGTTTTGTTCTCTATACAGTTTCGGTGGCTACTGCTATGAATGTTTCTGCCCAGGTCAGCAACATCCTAACGCTGAGCGGGACAAACCTTAATGTTTGGAATGAAACCATGGAGATTGTCCTCGGCTGTATGGATTTGGATATTGCACTTTGGTCGAACCGACCCACCACTGCTCCGAAAAACCTCAACGAGCTTAAAAATTGAACATTGGAATCTGTCTAACCGAATGTGCATGATAACTGTGAAATGGTCTGACCATGGAGATTGTCATCGGTTGTATGCTTGTTTATTTTGTTCTCTGTAGATTGTAAAATATGTGAGGAATTTCCCCTGAAAACTTGTCAAGACAGTATCTTGGATACTTTTGTGGGGGATTGTAGAGCCTTAATATTCACGCGTCCACTGAAAAAGTAGAAGGTTACAAATAAAGGTCACCCCCTCCTTTGTAAGCATCCAAGTTTGAGGTGTGAAATTGCCTTTACACAATTGTCCTGTATTATAAAATAAACTAATTGAACCAATATGCTACAAAAGTAATCTCTATTGTGTAGATTTGTTTATTTCGAGATATTAAGATGTGCATGTTTGTTATTCATGCGAGCAATGACCGGTCCAGAGAAATGTTATTGATTGGCCAAATAATAAACATGCCTGCGGGAATAAATGTGTGAAATTCATTGAGTCAATTATTTTATTATTTTCGGATTACGGCACGCTATTTTATTAGGGCATATTCCTTTATTTTGATCTAGTTAGTCTAATATATATTCACTTACGTTAATTAAGTAAAACATGCTGCCAAAGTAACCTCTGTTGTGAAGATTAATTTAACTAGAAATGCATAGATATTTGTACGTAGTTATTTATGCGAGCAGCGCTTGGCTCAAAGAAAGAAACAGTTTGCCCAAATAACAACGCACCTGCTATGATTTTTTTTTTTTTTGTGATTAAGTATATTTTGGATTAATGGAAAATTATTTACAATATCTTGAAGGCATTCTCCTGTGTAACTTACTTACAAAAAGTGAACTTAACTACATTTGGATCCCCCAATTACTAAGCAAACTAGAGTTTACGTTAGCCATGTCCACATGAAATTGAAGAAATATAGTTCTAACTTCTTACTCCATCTTTTGCACAATAGTAGCAATAGAAGATGAGTATGCCATGTTTAGAGTCTATAAAAAGCGTCTATAAAAAGCTTAAGTTGTTGAAAGAGGCTCTAAAAGCTTTGGTTATGAAGAAAACTCAAAGAGGTAATGCTTTGGAGATGGAATTAAGGAATGAATTGGCTACTATCCAAATCGGATTGCCAATGGGGGTTCTTGTGATGAATTGGGGGAACAAGAGAGATCTTGCTTAGCTAGATTGTTTCAAGTTTCCCGTGACGAGGAGAACTCAATGAAACAAAAAAGTAAGGTCCGGTTGAAGGATGAGGATAATAATTCAGCTTTCTGCTTTCACTTAATTAAGAACAGATTAGATACTAATAAAAATTTGAGGATTCAAAGGGAGGTTGGCTTGGTGCTTAAAGAGAAGACATTGATTAATGAAGAGATTATTAATTTTTACAAGGGGCTTCTTGACTCAGTTTCTACTATACCTTATGATTCGGCTGCTGAATTGAATGAGTTTACTTCTCCCTCACTTTGTCATGACCAAGTTACCTGATTAGCTGCTGATTTTTCTAATAAGGATATCAAGAATGCTATGTTTAGCTTGATTTCAAATAAAACTCCGGATCCTGATGGTTATAATGCTTTTTTCTTTCAAAGAGCTTGGCATATTGTGAGAGAGAATGCAGTGCTTGCTGTTAAGGAATTTTTCACTTCCTCAATTCTCTTGAAGGAATCAAATTTCACAATAATTGCTTTGATTCCTAAAACTCCGAATGCCTCTAAGGTAAAAGATTTCCGGCAAAATGGCTAAGAGAAAATGGAGAGCTTCTCACTCTACTTTCTCTCACTAAACTTCTTCCTATTCTTAAGTCCTAATGGCTGAATCTCAACCGGATTTCACAACACAACAAGCTCTCTCGTCTAATCTCTTTAAGTTCTAGCAAAAATGGCATAGGATTAGATGAGAAATCCACGGGTTTTTCATTTTCTTCTATTCCATTTTCAGTTCCATTCAAGCTCCAAGGAAAGGATGTCTCGCAAGTCAAGTTACGTTCATCTCCTCCTTCTCCTAGCAAAGGTAGCCGTCCAAGGAGTATTGAAGATTTAAGGGCCGACATACTCAAACTTAAAGCTGCTGATGATGGAGTATTGGAAGCTGTGAAAGGCTTGGTGAATAAAAGTGATGAATTAGAGGAAGAAGGTAGAGGCGAGGCACTTAAATTCCTTCAAACACAAGCTCCTCTGGAAAGCAAGTCGAAAGGTAAGGAACGTGAACTCCAGCAGGCTGCAATTGGCCGTGAGCTGCTAAGTATGATGAAGGATGAAAACAAAGGAAGCCAGCCAAGTACTTGCTCTAATGACAATCTTCTGAAGATAGGCCCTTCTAGCTCACGGGATTATGAAGGTAAGGATCTTCTTGCTTTGAATTTAGCAGTTCCCCTCTTTCCGTCTGGCCTCAATTCAAAAGCTTGGAAGATAACACATGATAACTATGGTGGACCCAATGTACCATATCCCACTTCCATTTACCCGGTCAATGACTTTAACCGAGACAAAAGCAAGCCTATATCAACCACACCTATGCCTATGGCTCCTGCAAATGTACAGCCAACCCATTATAAAGCCAAAACCAACGTGCAAAACCCCACTAACCTGGGTATTAACCAAGCTAGCCCGCCAATGCCATTAAATTCAAATCCTAATACCCGGCCACCCTCAAATCCCATAATAGCCAAACCAAACACTGAATACCCTTCCATTAATGAAACTAAACCGGGTTCAACATCCATAGAAACCAAATCAGCCACTACCAATCCAATGTCAACTTGGGCCTACCTGTTTAGCTCTAACTGGGTGAAAACAAACGGCAATACTCTGGAGTTCATCCCAAACTGTAATTCTAAAGAAGCAGACCAGCAACCAATAGTTATCACAGAAGAGGAGGTATCTGAAGAACTAAGACGCTGGGATAATGCTGTTGTAGGCTTTGTCATTGGAGCCAAACCCCCGTATAAATTTATGAAGCAGTTCATTGAAAGAAGGTGGGGAGCTTTCGGCCACATTGATCTCTTTGTATTGAAGGCTGGGTTATTTGTGATTAACTTCCAAAGTGAAGAAGCAAAATTAAAAGTCCTTAAGTAAGTGTAATTTGGATTGGGTGAAAGTTGAGAGCTTCTCTCTCTAAAATTTTCTCCCTCTAAAAATTTTCCACAATTCAAGCTCACAATCATGGGGAAAGGAGCTCGGCTGAAGAAGAATTCAGCAACCAAGCTATCTCTCAAGGATTTCCATGCTAGCTTGGTCAAGGAAAAGTCAGGTAAAAATAGCAGCCCAAGAGTCAAAATTAATTTATCAGATTTAGAAGGTTATGCATATGAAGATGGTGATTATGATGGTGATGTTTGTGATGAAGACTTCACGGGTCCCTCCATTGTTAATGAAGATTTTGAAGTCAAAGATGGTCTCGGCTGCAACTTCATGGTCAACCAAGAGTCCAAGGGCTCTCCCAATGGGATGAAAAGTCAACAAAAGTCATGGGGGTCAAGCAAAGCACTGGTAGAAGAGCAAACACCGGAGGCCATGGCAAGAATCGCTGAGAGATTAAAGAAGCTCAAAGCGGGCTCATCTCCAATGGGTCCTATCTCGATGGAAATCAACATGGTGGAACCAACGGCTTTCAATGAAAGCAAGCAACAAACCTCTCGTGAGGATGAAATGGAGGAAATGAGTCAATCATCTAACACTCTTGGCAGCATAAAGAAGGATCTCGAAGCAAGAAAAGAAGTTTCTTCACTTCCCGCCCAGATGCATGGAAGATGAAATTTTGAGCTCAAAAAGTGAAACCGGGCAAAACAATGAAGCAAAGTGGTTACCTGCCACCTCTCGGGTAGAAGAGCAAATAACCAGTGGAGATACCATTAACCCGTGGGGTATGAAGGTTGTAGCAACCGAGGCTGGAATCCAAAATTGGTAGCTGACTTGAGTGATGTAGTGGGGTCCATTTCAACAACCCCGTGTACAGCCGGACAAAAGGAAGGTATTTGCCCTTTGGTTACAAGCTTTAAACCCTACTCTTGTGCGGCCATGTTTGACTTATTGTCCGAGAAGTACCCTTCCCTGAATTGCCATTTGAATCTCAAGACAATGGATAGTGGTGGGGCCCATGGTGAATATGTTTCGGGTGAATGCATGAAAAGTGACCAGCCCCATGGGGGGACATTTCAATCCAATGCACGTGCAAATGATGGGGCACTTTGAAGCTCACGTGCAAGTGAACAACTAAGCTATATACAGCAGCCAACACAAACTTCCTTTCGGGTGTAAACAAGGAGACTCAACCGGCAATAAAGCTCCAACCAACCAAAGGAGCCGAATCAAGTAAGCTTACTTGATTAAACTATTTAGTTCACAAGAGCATGTCAAGCCCTTTAAACTTAGACATTTTGAGGTTGAATTAGTAGGAAATGAGTTAAAAGTCCCACTAGAAATTTCAAAGCAAGGTTATATGTATTGGAATTATGCACTTGTTGGTTACTTTTTTGACAAATGGAACTCCTTTCATCATATAACAACAACATGGACAAAGAATATGTGGGCTGAAGAGCCAAAGGAGGTAATTTCTCTTGACAATGGATTTTACTTTTTCAATTTTAAGAATGAGGATGATTTGAAGAAAATTTTAGAGGGGAGCACTTATTATTGTGGAAGTAGGCTAATACTCATTAAAAAATGGCACCCTGGCATGCAATTAACTAAAGAGGAGTTTTCATCCATTCCTATTTGGGTTAAATTTTACAATGTTCGTCTTGAGCTTTCGTCAAATGAGGGATTTAGTTATATGGCAAGTGTAATTGGCAAACTCTTATTTCTTGATGAGTATACACAGAAGAAGAAGACAACGCTTACTTTTGCTAAAATTTGCATTGAAGTTCAAGTAGAGAAAGACATCCCTAAATCCTTTAAGCTAAATTTGAGATATGGTAGTCCATTTGAAATAAATGTAGAAGTCCCTTGGAGCCCAAAAAGATGTGAAGATTGCAAAACATTTGGTCACTCCAAAATGGCTTGTCTGATCAAACCTAAATGTGATACAAAGCCCATCAAGCAAGAATGGAAGGTCAAAAAGCAAAATGAAGAGAATGAATGGTAAGAAGTGCAGAAAAGCAAAGACAAAAGCACTCCAATGCCAAAGGAAAAGAAAAAAGAGACATTGCAAACCTCATTCAATACTTTTGAAGTTCTACAATCATGTCAAGATGATGAGTGTCAAGGAGGTAAGGAGGAAGATAAGCCAAATGAAGGGGATGAAGTAGAATTCCAACAAGCCACTAACACTCCTAAACCGAAGCAAGCAAGTGCAACACCAACTTTTTCTCAAGATCGGAATGTTCAGATGGGGATAGGAAAGTCAAGGAAAACCAATGCAAGTTCAAGCTCTTCTCTACTGCAGAACAAATTAAATTATGCTATGGAGCAAGCATTAGCAAGCATCTCACTCATCAAGGAATTAAGTTCTAAACCAAGCAAAGGAAGGAAGAATTGAGAAAAGATGAAGTTATATGTGAGACTTATGTAACAACCTATCCACTTGGGTTGTAAGTGGAATTATTAGTGGATAGGCTAGATGGTCTTGTATTTTGGATCCCCTTAGATGGGGCGTGTACCCTTTGGGGCTAGATGGTCTTGTACTTTGGATCCCCACATATGGGGTGTGTACCCTTAAGGGTTAGTTTTGAACTTGTTGTAAATCTAAATTTTTTGGTAATAAAATAAATGCTTAACTACCAAAAAAAAAAAAAAAATTAAAAGTCCTTGAGCTGGGTCCCTCGAGTTATTATGACAAACTGTTAATTTTGAAACCATGGTCTCTTACAGAATTCTATGACAGAGCATGCCCTGAACTTATCCCAATTTGGGTAAGGTTTCCACAGCTGAAACTCCATATGTGGTCATCAAAAACATTGAGCAAGATTGTCAGTCACATTGGTAGACCTCTCTTCATAGATAGGATGATAGCACAAAGGTTGAGACTTGTTTATGCCTAAGTATGCATTGAAGTTGACAGGAATGCAGTGTTCCCACCATTCATTGAAGTTGCAGATTATAATGGGGTAGTTTACAATCAGCCAGTGGAATACGAGTGGATCCCTTCTATTTGTGATGGATGTAAGCAAATTGGTCATAAAATTAATCAATGCTCAAGGAGTATAAAAAAACAATGGAGACCAAAAGAAAAGAGTAAAGGAAAAGAAAAAGCGGAGGAGGAAATAACACTGCCTGAATGCTCTAATAATACAAAACAAATTGAGTAGGTGCAATCGGGTGGGGAAGATGACCACTCCATGAAGTCCAGAGATGATTCGGGAAACACGATGCAAATGACACTGGTTCAAAAGGATAATGATGATGCTGCACACTCCAGGAATGCAAATTCAATTAATAAGTTCAATTGCCTCACCAACAAGGAGGATGATTGCACACTATCTATCTCTCCCCTGGCTATGCAAATGCTAGATTCTCAACTTTTAATCCAAGATGGAGCTAATCATCAATTCAACTTAGCTGTTGTAATGGATAAGCAATTGAAGGGTGATACTTCACAAGACAATGTCGAGTCTTTAACTCCTCAATGCACTCAAGGCAAAAACCTTGAAGAGCATGAAGCCGAATCTTCAACTCATTTGGATGAGGAATTTCAGCTATCAAGAAGCCAAAAGAAGAAGAGAGCTAAAGCTCTCCATTCTTTAGCTCGGAAGAGCAAGGCGCCCGGCACCATTTCTGCTTTCCGATCATCATGAATCTTGCCTTCTGGAATATTAGGGGCCTAAATGGACCCATTAAACAAGTTGAGGTCAGGAAATTTATTAATACTTCATCTATTAATGTTGTAGCTATTTTGGAGACTAAAGTGAAGATCCAGAGTATTGACAATGTATGCAAAGCTATTAACCCTTCTTTTAAGTATGCTGGAAACCACTCTCATGAAGATGCTGCTAGAATTATCATATTATGGGACTCAAATTTCACAAATGCAAATATCTTATCTAATTCAAAGCAATCTGTTTTTTGTCATATAACTCGTCAATCATTAGTTGTGGACTTTTTTGCAACTTTTGCCTATGCTTCAAATGACAGAAATGAAAGAGAGCAACTTTGGAAGGAGCTAAGAACCAACCATGCTATGATTGGAAACCAGAAATTGTGGATTGTATTGGGGGATTTTAATGTAGTAAGGAATGAAAAAGAGAAGCGAGGAGGCCAAGGAATTGATAAGCAAGCAGTTTTACAATTCAATGAATGCCTTGAACATATTGAGGTCACAGATTTGCGTTACTCGGGCTGCTTCTACACTTGGAACAACAAACAAGAGGGCAAGTCAAGAATATTTTGCAAACTGGACAGAGTAATGGTGAATGAAGATTGGCTGGGAGCTTTTCCAAACTCTGAAGCTTATTTCCCCACGGCAACAATTTCAGATCATAGTCCCTCCATCATCAACATCTGGCCGAATAGAAGGACTGGTGTGAAACCCTTTCAATTTTTTAACTTTTGGACTAAGCATGGAGATTTTATTAAAATTGTGGCAGAGGAATGGTCTAAGCCTACATTTGGTGCTCCAATGACAAAGCTTACCTCCAAACTCAAGTCCCTAAAACCTGCACTTAAAGCCTTCAATACCAAATTTTATGGAGACATCTCGAGCAAAGTTGCTGCCTCAAGAGCCGAATTGGAGGAAATACAAAAAGAGCTGCAAGTCAACTCCTCCCCCAAATTAATTGAGCAGGAAGACAAAGTGCTCAAGGAATACACTCATCTAGCTATGGTTGAAGAAGCTTTTTACAAATAGAAAGCTAGGGAAACAATATGCTTGGGAGATCAAAATACTTCCTATTTTCACAAAAAAGTTAAGTCTCATTGCTCCAGAAACAAAATACTCACAGTCATGGTTGAACAGGGCCGAAGGTATGAAGACTATGGTGAAGTGAAGACTATTTTCATTGACTACTACAAAAAACTTCTTGGAACTCCATTTGACTACCCAGAAGGTGCAAGGCAATGTTAATGAGCTCATGTTATCTAGTATTCGACGAGACTTGCTGGAATCTCTTGGCTATGAGGTAACAGAAGAGGAGATTAGAACCACTTTATTCTCTTTGCCTGACCACAAAGCTCCAGGACCGGATGGCTATACTTCCCACTTCTTGAAGAAAGCATGGAATGTTGTAGGGGAGGACTTTATTGTTGCAATCAAGTCTTTCTTTCACTCAAGAAAGCTACCAAGGTCAATTAATGCCACTTCAATTACCCTGGTGCCTAAAGTTCCAAATCTAAGTTTGGTCACTGACTACAGGCCGATCTCATGTTGCTCCATCATTTACAAGTGTATTTCAAAGATAATGGTGAATAGACTTAAGGCAATATTGCCTCATGTCATAAGCCCTTTTAAGGCTGCTTTTGTAAAAGGAGATCCATCTCTGATCAAATACTTCTTATGCATGAATTGGTTAGGAATTACCATAGAAGCAACTTATCTCCAAGAAGCGCTTTGAAGATAGATCTAATGGAAGCTTTTGACTCTGTATCTTGGAATCTCTTAATTGACATTCTCCATGCTCTCCAACTTATAGAAAAGTTTCGGTCCTGTATTGAGGCTTGTATTACTTCCCTCCAGTTCTCCATCTCCATGAATGGTGTGCTAGAAGGATACTTTCCAGGTGCAAAAAGGCTTAAGCAAGGTGACCTACTTTCTCCATACTTGTTCTTACTCGCTATGGAAATTTTTACTCGGCTCTTTAATAACCAAGCAACGGCAGAAGGTTACTCTTATCACCCCAAGTGCCTCAACCCAGCCATAACACATATATGTTTTGCAGATAATTTGTTTATTTTATGCTCTCCAAATGACAAAACTTTTCAGATTGTACAAGCTAGCCTCCAAGAGTTCCACAAGTACTTTGGATTGAAGCCTAATGGGAAGAAAAGCAAGATTTATATCTCAGGTATTAGCCAGGAGGAGAAACAAAGGCTATGTGATATTCTTGGCTTCTAACTAGAGGAGTTACCAGTTAAATACCTTGGAGTCCCATTGATTTCTACAAAGCTCAAGTATGAAGATTGCAATGAGCTCATTGATAAGATTACTAAGAAAGTGAAAAGTTGGACTTCCAAAAAACCTCTCATATGAGGGTAGGCTAGTACTCATCAAGTCTATTCTCTTTAGCATACAGATTTATTGGAGTCTTCATTTCATACTACCGAAGAAAGTCTGTAATTCCATTGAGCAAACATTGAGAAGGTTTTGTGGTCAGGCTCAAAACTAAAGAAGTGGGGAAGTAAAGTGGCATGGAATGAGATATGCTTGCCTAAGAAGGAGGGGGGCTTGGGCATCAGAGCAATACATGAATGGAATAAAGCCTCAATGCTTAGCCACATATGGACTTTATGCTCTAACAACCAGTCTCTGTGGGCAAAATGGTGTAGGTCTAACTTGCTAAAAGGAAGATGCTTTTGGGAGATCAAACCACCATCGGATTGCTCATGGAATTGGAAAAAGATCTTCAAGCTACGGTCAGAAGCTATCCACATCTCCAAACACAAGGTTGGAAGGGGGGACACCATCTCACTTTGGTACTCTAATTGGCACCCAAATGGACCTCTTATTCTTGAGTATGGACAAAGAGTGGCATATGATGCAGGGATCCCAAAAAATGCTAAGGTTGATAGTGTTATAAGAGAAGAACATTGGAGATGGCCTCATCCAAACACTTGGGAACTTCGGGAAATCACTGAAGCCTCACTAGACTACCAGCGTGCTCTACCAGAGATGATATCTTCATATGGAAGGCTTCAAGAACTAAGTGTTACAATGCAGCTGCTACTTGGCAAGCCATTTGGACACATGCACCAAAGGTATATTGGCACACACTTTTATGGTATCCTAACCATATTCCTCGTCATAGCTTCATTGCATGGATGGCTATCAAAGGAAGGCTTTGCACCAAAGACAAGCTTATCACTTGGGGAATAAGTACTGATCCATTATGTGTTTTATGTAGACAAAGTGATGAGAGCATAAATCATTTATTTTTCTCTTGTCCATTCTTGCTGAGATAAGAAGAACGGTTCTCCTCAAATGCCACATCACCAAAGCTGAGCAACCATGGAGGAAATACCTTGGGCTGTGGGGAAGTTAAGTGGAAGGAATCCATCTAAGTGTACGTGCAAACTAGCTTGGGTGGCCATGATCTACCACCTTTGGAAGGAAATGAATGCAAGGGTCTTCAGAGGCACCTCTTTAACCACATCAAGTCTCATCAATGCAATCCTCTATGATGTAAGAATTAGATGCTCTCATGCTAATGTAAATATTGACTTTTGAAAGATGGGATTAATACTTACTTATAATATGTAATACGAGGGAATGCCCCTAAGATGATGTACACATTTTTTCTCCCATTAATCCAAAAGTATATATAATTACAAAAAAAAAAAAAAAGATTTCCGGCCTATTTCTTGCTGTAATACTATTTATAAATGTATTACCAAGCTTCTTACAGGTCGGTTAAAGGAGGTGCTCCCATGTCTTATTAATGAGGCCCAGGCTACTTTTGTTCAAGGAAGGAGTATTGGGGATAATGTCCTTATGGCACAAGAGTTAGTAAGGGATATCATACTGCTTCTTCTACTCCTAGATGTACTATAAAGGTTGATTTAATAAGGCCTATGATTTAGTGAGATGGGAATTCCTTTGGGAGGCATTATGTAAATTTAGATTTCCTATGAAATATATTTAGTGGGTGCGTGCTTGTGTGTCTTCTCCAAAGTTCTCTGTTTCCATTAATGGGGAGTTGAATGGTTATTTTGAGAAGGAAGGGTTTGAGACAGGGGGATTCTATTTCTCCCTATTTCTTTTTTTTTTTTTGGTAATTTAGTATACTTTTGGATTAATGGGAGAGAAAAGGTATATCATCTTGGGGGCATTCCCTCGTGTTATAAATCCAAATAGAAAGCTTATCCTAACTACTCAAGTCTATATTCACATTAGATCTAGAACTCTGTGAGAGTTCTAGGGTTTCTATTGTTATGGCATCTCGGGTTCCTATGAATGTTTCTTTTTTTTTTTTTGAAAGGTAAAATAATTGAATTAATTAAGAAATTTGTACAAATACCTCAGGGGCATACCCCTGGAAAGAACAATCAAATAAAACCTTACAATGAGTAAATCAACACAAAACAAGTGAAACAACTCAAATCAACACACTAAGTGTTTAAAACAGAAAAGGGAAGATTCCAATGCTGAACCAAATGACGATTCTGATCAGTCTTCCGGAATCCCGTGCAACTCATTACCCGTAGCCGAACCAACGTCTTAATAGACCGAAGAGTAGTCACCTCATCCAAATAACAATTCTCATGCTTCCTTTTATTCCGTTCCTTCCAAATGACATACACACTTGCAGCAAAAGCATGTTTCCCAATAACCGAAAGCAAGGAGGGCCCACAAAAGTGTAGAGCACCCATTCAACAACTTCAGCCCAAGAAGACAAATTAACTTGAAACCCACAATCCATCAAAATAGCATACCAGATTCTTGTAGTGAAAGGACATGTGAAGAATAGATAATCTTGATCCTCCCGAGGTCCTCTACAAAAATAACAACTCATATGAGATATTAACCCAAATGACATGAGCTGAGCTTGAGTAGTTAGTTTCTTCTTCATTGCTAACCAAAGCACAAAAGAGTGACGGGGTACATGAGTGTTAAACCACACAATAGGAAACCACGGCACTCGAGGATGGTGAGAGCGTAAAGAATTCCACACCTCTTTTGCAGAAAAGGGTTTCACTCCATTGAACTTCCATTCAAGAACATCAACCCTACTAATATTAGGAGGCATAAGCTCTTCAGTCTCTCGCTTAAGGTCAATAAGGTCAGGGGAGTTTGCAAGTGGCCATCGCCATCTATCATCAACAATAATATCCTTCACCAGAGCATTTTGGTAATCCTGAATCATAGATAACTCGTGCCCGACTTGTAGTGCAAATTGGACCCCTCGGCATTCAGGCTTCAATCCACAAAGAAGTAGCACACCCATCTCCCACCCGCATGTAGATAAATGGTCTAACCTTCTCCCTCAACTTCAGTATTTTTCCACGTCCATGAGCAATTCCATGGCACCTTAGCAACCCAAAATTGGTCTTTTGGAGGAGATTCTGTTTCACCCAACCAGCCCACAAAGAAGTGGTAGAAGGTGAACAAAGACTCCACAAAAATCGAGACATACAAGCCATGTTCCAGTCTGTAATCCTATGAATGTTTCTTCTAAAGCACGGATTGATTCTTTACATAAGGTTGGTTCGAATGTTGATTCAAAAATTGTGGCGGCTAGGGTTTTCAACGATGGCCTTGATGGGGTCCGAAAAGGTGTAGATCCTCGTGCTGCTAGTGATTATTTGATCAAGCTCTCTCAGATTAGTGCGGTAAATGGTGCTCAGGTTGGTATGGTGCCGAATAGGGTTTCAAAAAACCTTAGATCACGTGTTGGTGATTCCTTTACGTCAACGGGAGATGCGGCCAAACTTGGAGATCTCACTTCGTCAGATGTTCAGTTTATTACTAACCCTAATGCTACGCGTGTTTCTTTTACGGTTTCTGAGGATTCCCGTAATGGTGTTGTTCTCAAGTCATTGGCGACAGCTAGGGTTATTACGCAAGCTAGTGTTGAGACATACAGTGTGGCTAGGGTTTCTAACCCTAATGAGCCTCGGATGGATGAGATGGTTTGCGGCTGTCAAGGAGAATATTCAACTGCATTAGTCCACGTGAATACTTCTGATGGTGTGAATGAAGAATCGCCATATGTTCACAATCCTGATGGTCACTCAGGAATGGGATGGCAATCTGAAGGACGTATTAATGGGGAACATCATGATGGTTCCGGTTTGATGCTTGCTGCTAATAAAGTCATTCCCGTGGGTGATAGTGGATCTGACAATGTGAATGATGGCGCACTTGTAGTTTACCAAGGTGACACGAGTTTGATGCTTGAGGAAGGTGAGGTACAATTCTCAAACAGTGGGACTTTGACTTCTCCCCAATCTGCCAAGTCATGGACTGACCAGGTTGAAGAGTGGATGCAAATGAGAAATTGAATTCGTTGGGTATGAATATTGAATTCAATAACTGGAAATGCATAGATATTTGTGTAGAGTTATTTATGCGAGCTGCGCTTTGCCAAAAGAAAGACGCAGTTTGCCCAAATAACAACGCACCTGCTGTGATAAAATGCGTGACGATTAGAAAGGCTTTTCACGCGAACAACACTCGATTCAAAGAAGTGCTTTTGGGTGACAGAACTAATTGTCAGTATTTGGTCGTTGCACTGAGAGTACCACTTAAATTTAATTTCTCTGTCTGAAGACTATGAATTAATGATGTTGTACTAGGTATCTTGTTCATGTTTTGTTCTCTATATAGTTTCAGTGGCTGCTGCTATGAATGTTTTTGCCCAGATCAGCAACATCCCAACGCTGAGCGGGACAAACCCTAAAGTCGGGAAAGAAACCTTGGAGATTGTCCTTGGTTGTATGGATTTAGATGTTGCACTTCGTTCGGACTGACCCATTGTTGCTCTGAAAAACCTCAACAAGGTTAAAATCAAACATTGGGATCTGTCTAATCGAATGTACATGATAATTGTGAAATGCTCCGACTGTGGAGATTGTCCTCGGCTGTATGCTTGTTTATTTTGTTCTCTGTAGATTCTGAAATATGTGAGAGTTTCCTATGGAAACACGTCAAGACCGTATCTTGGATATTTTTGTGGGGGATTGTAGATCCTTAATATTCACGCGTCCACTGAAAAAGTGGAAAGTTATAAATAAAGGTCACTCTTCCTTTATAAGCATCCAAGTTTGAGGTATGAAATTGCAACGCCATTTACACAATTGTCCTGTATTGTAAAATAAACTAATTGAAGCAATATGCTACCAAAGTAACCTCTATTGTGTAGATTTGTTTATTTCGGGATATTAAGATGTGCATGTTTATTATTCAGCCAGCAATGACCGGTCCAAAGAAAGGTTATTGATTAGCTAAATAATAAAGATACCTATAGGAGTAAATGTGTAAAATTCTTGAGTCAATTGTTTTTATTTTCAGATTACAACACGCTATTTTATTACGGCATGTTATTTTATTTTGATCCAGTTAGTCTAATATCTTCACTTATGTTGATTAAGAAAACATGCTGCCAAAGCAACCTCTGTTGTGAAGATTAATTTTACTGGAAATGAATAGATATTTGTGCGGAGTTATTTATGCGAGCTGTGCTTGGCCCAAAGAAAGACATAGTTTGCCCAAATAACAATGCACCTGCTTTGATAAAATATGTGATGATTAGAAAGGCTTTTCATGTGAACAACACTCGATTCAAAGAAAAATGCTATTGGGTGACAGAACTAATTGTCAGTATTTGGTCGTTGCACTGAGATTACCACTTAAATTTAATTTCTTTGTCCGAGGACTAGGAATTAATGATGTTGTACTAGTTATCTTGTTAATGTTTTGTTCTCTATACAGTTTCGGTGGCTACTGCTATGAATGTTTCTGCCTAGGTCAGCAACATTGCAACGCTGAGCGGGACAAGCCCTAAAGTCGGGAAAGAAAGCATGGAGATTGTCCTCGGCTGTATGGATTTGGATATTGTACTTTGGTCGAACCGACCCACTGCTGCTCGAAAAACCTCAACGAGGTTAAAATTGAACATTGGGATCTGTCTAACCGAATGGGCATGATAATCGTGAAATGCTCCGATAGTGGAGATTGTCCTCGACTGTATGCTTGTTTATTTTGTTCTCTGTAGATTGTAAAATATGTGAGAGTTTCCTCTAGAAACTCGTCAAAACTGTATTTGGATATATTTGTGGGGGATTGTAGAGCCTTAATATTCACGCGTCCACTGAAAAAATGGAAGGTTATAAAAAAAGGTCACCCCGTCCTTTGTAAGCATCCAAGTTTGAGGTGTAAAATTGCAATGCCATTTACACAATTATCTTGTATTATAAAATTAACTAATTGAAGCAATAAGCTGGAAAGTAACCTCTATTGTGTAGATTTGTTTATTTCATGATATTAAGATGTGCATGTTTGTCTAGGCACTCCTTTATTTTGTGGTTGGCTATTTGTCATAAATTGTCGACCAAGGATAAGCTTTGATTGCGTGGAGTAGTGCAGCCTTCTAATTTTTTTTTTTTTGGAAGGTAAAAATTTTTATTAATGATAATGAAATGAAGTACAAAACAAAAGGGGCATACTCCTTATTTGCATGGTCGAGGCCTACAAGAAAAACTCAAAGAACAAACCAAGAAAGACACAAAGATTTAACCACTTAATACATAGGAGGGGAGGGTCCACACTCACACCAAGTGCTTATTTAGATCAGTCTTTGCAAAAGGCTTACAAGACATAATTCTTAGTCGAACTGTAGCTTCAACTTGCTTCATTAGTAGAGCAGCATCCATTGAAGTATGATCAGGAAGCCTAGCATTCCTTTCATGCCATATGAAGTAAACCAAAGCAGCAACCCCCAATCGGCCAAGAAGATAAAGAAGTGAGTTACCGGAGAGATTTTTTTTTTTGGTAAGTAAGTATAAAATTTGGATTAATAGGGAAATTTGTACAATATCTTGGGGGCATACCCCCGCAAATCAAAATACAATTACTAATGGATCCTCCAATTGTCAAGTAAACTATGGTCTATATTAGCCATCTTTGCATGATATTGTAAAAGTTTAGTTCTAACTACATGCTCAATCTTTTGCATAATACAAGCCACGGATGAGGAGTGTCCCTTGTATATTCTTTTGTTCCTTTCTTCCCAAGTGTAGTATACCAAACCAGTCCAAGCAAGCTTGCAAAGAACTTTATTGATGTGCTTCCCCCCAAACTTCCCCATAGCCCATAAAACTTCATGCTTCCACGATTGTGTAGGCTTAACAATGAAGCATCTGTATAACACCTTAGCTCTCAACTCGCCGCAAAGGTGGCATGTGAAGAAGAGGTGATCTATAGTTTCCATAGATTACAACATAGGACACAATAGGATCTACATTCATCCCCCAACCAATCAATCTTTTGTAATTCAACCTCTCTTTGATGGCACGCCAAAGAATGAAGCTTTGCCGTGGGATGTGTAAGGTAAACCAAACTAAATGGTGCCAATTTACCTTTTGGTTTCTTCCCTGAATAGCATTCCATGTAGCTTTTGCATTGTACACCCTGCTCCTTGAAGCTTCCCATATAAACTTATCTTCATGGTTGACTCTCGGCTTGTATGTGGGTGGGTGCTCTATAATTATCTCCTTTAACTCCCATGTGCACGAGTAAGGCCACTTCCATTCTCCATCTTTAATGATACGGCCAACTTTTGATTCTTTAGAGATTCCAGCATCATAAGCTACTCGTGGTCCATATTTTGGGATCAAAGGACCTAGGGGGTGCCAATTAGAGTACCATAGAGAGATTGAATCACCTTTGCCAACTTCATATTTGGATAGGGATCTAGCATCATCTCTGAGTTTAAGTAACTTTCTCCATGTCCAAGAGCAATCTGCAGGAGGTTTTATTTCCCAAAAATACTTTCCTTTGAGTAGGTTGTGGTGACACCACTCAACCCAAAGGGAGGGGTTCTTGGTGCATAAAGCCCAAATGTGTCTCATCATGGAGGCTTTGTTCCATTCTGCAAGTCTTCTTAGTCCAAGGCCACCTTCCTTCTTGGGTTTGCAAACTTCTGACCATGCCACTTTACTTCCCCATTTCCTCAAATCAGCCCCTGACCACAAATATCTTCTCAAAACTTGCTCAATGGCTTCACTAACTCTTTTAGGAAGGACAAAATGGATGCTCCAATAAACTTGTATCCTGAATAGAATAGACTTGACAAGAACCAATCTCCCTGCATATGAGAGGCATTTAGAGGTCCAGCTTTTAACTCTTTTGGTAACTTTATCAATTAACTCCTTACAATCTTCATATTTAAGCTTAGTAGAGATCAATGGCACTCCTAGGTATTTGACAGGTAACTCCCCAAGTTGAAAGCCGAGCATTGAACACAATTGCTGCTTACTTTGATTGCTAATCCCCGACAAGTAAACCTTGCTTTTGCTCCCATTAGGTTGTAGCCCTAAGTACTTGTGAAATTGAAGGAGAGCTTGATGAATTAACTGAAAAGAAGCCTCATTAGGTGTACAAAGAATAAATAAGTCATCCGCAAACCAAATATGATTTATGAGAGGGTAAGAACATTTCGGATGATAAGTGAATTCACTTCCTTCCACCATTTTGTTGAAAAGTCTTGAGAAGAACTCCATTACAATTAGAAAGAGGTAAGAAGAAAGAGGGTCACCTTGACGGAGCCCTCTAGCACCTTGAAAGTATCCCTCTAGAGCACCATTTATAGAGATTGAAAACTGGGGAGAAGTTATACATGATCTTATCCAATCAACAAACTTGCAAGGAATGTTCAGTGCATCCAAAGCATCTAATATAAGATCCCATGAAACAGAGTCAAAAGCTTTCATAAGATCAATCTTTAAAGCACTCCTGGGAGACATGTTTGATCTATGGTAGTTCCTCACTAACTCTTGCATTAGGAGAATTTGGTCAGATATAGTTCTACCTTTAACAAAAGTCGCTTGAGAAAGGCTAATAATGAAAGGCATGAGCTTCTTCAACCTGTTAGCAATGAGCTTTGAAATGCACTTGTAGATAGTGGAGCAACAAGAGATAGGCCTATAATCAGTGACCTTACTTGGATTCGGAATTTTGGGGACTAAGGCAATACTTGTGGAGTTGATCACCTTGAGTAGCTTTCTGGAAGTGAAGAAGGACTTGATAGCCTTTGAGAAATCTTCTCCCACAATATTCCAAGTCTTCTTAAAGAAATGGGATGTGTACCCATCCGGACCCGGAGCCTTGTGGCTTGGTAGAGAAAATAGGGTAGACTTGATCTCCTCATCCGTGACTTCAACCTCCAAGGAGTTTAGCATTTACATTGGTAAGCTAGTTTGCATGAGGCTTTCAACATAAGGCTTAGCATCTTTCGGGTATTGAAATGGAGTTCCAAGGAGCTTCTTATAGTAGTTGATGAATGTGGCTTTGACAGATTCATAGTCTTCAATTCTTACATCTTGATCATCAATTATAGAGAGGATCTTGTTCCTTGAACAATGAGCTTTAACCTTTCTATGGAAGTAGGATGTGTTTTGGTCCCCCAACTTGATAGAATTGTCTCTTGATTTTTGCTTGTAAAAGGCCTCTTCGGCTAAAGCAAGATGAAGGTAATCTTCAAGTGCATTGTCCTCCTCTCCAATTAAACTCAAGTTATCATCTATTTGCCTCTCACTTTGAATAGCTTCCAACTTGGCTTTAGCTTCAGCTACCTTGGTAGAAATCCCTCCATAATGTTTGAAGTTGAAATCCTTAAGTGCCATTTTGAGTTCTTTGAGTTTTGTACAAAATTTAAACATAGGTGAACCCGAGAACTAAACATTCCAAACCTCCTCTACAACCTTGTAAAATTCCTTGTTTTTTGTCCAATAATTGAAGAATTTGAAGGGCTTCCTACCACCTTGCATATTAGACCGAATGTTGATGATTGTTGGGCTATGATCTGAAGTACAGGCCGTGGGGAAGAATGCCTCTGAATTGGGGAAGCAAGTGAGCCATTCTCATTCACAAGAGCTCTATCAGTTTACTGAAGAATACTACTTCCATCATCTTGTTTGTTATTCCAAGTAAACATGCAGCCCGAATATCTTAAATCAACAGCTTCAATGTCTTCGAGGCAATCATTAAAATCTTTACTGGCAGCTCTATCAATTCCTATACCCCCTCCTTCTCAGTTGCATTCCTAACCACGTTAAAGTCTCCCAAGATGACCCATGGCGAAGTTGCTGCCAATTATCTCACAGTTGACATGAGTTCCTTCATAGCAACTCTCTATTCATCTTATCATTTGAAGCATACACAAAGGTGACAAAATAATCCAAGACAATGCAGATGGCGTAACATGGCATAGGATAGATTGGCTAGAGATTGAAATAGCTTGAACTTTGATAATTGAAGTATCCCACAAAATTAATATTCTAGCGGCCATTTCACTTGAATGATTCCCAACATAGTCAAAAGGAGGAATTTAATTTTTACAAACTTTGTCAATGTTCTTACTTTGCACCTTAGTTTCCAAAAGGCCAATAATGCTGAGGGTGGAGCTTTTGATCAACTTCTTAACTTCTGTTTGTTTGAGGGGCCAATTCAATTCCCTAATATTCCAAGCAGCAGAATTCATTTGGAAGAGGAAGAAGGAGAAGACTTGGTATGTCCAGCTTTGTTCTTATGCTCCATAGCATGCTTGATTTTTGCTAGCTTCTTCAATTGGTTCTTAGACATTTGAAATTCCGAACTTGCATTCTCCTTACTATCATTTGATGGTTGAGAAGGCTCTCCACTTCTTGCAATTTCCAGCTCCTTATCAGGGGGTATTTTAGCTTCCAACTCTCTAGAAGAATCATGGTTTGGACTCGGCAATTGGATGGCTAATGGAGGTATGGAGAGTGGGGGATCTTGATCTAATTCAGTTGGAACCATGCTTCTTTCAGCTTGCTTACCATCTTCAGTTCTTGTATCTTCGCAGCTACCATGAACCTTAATCACATGAAGTCCTAAATTCACATCTTCATCCGAGAACTTAGAAGAGGAAGATTCAGCTTGTGCCCTTGCATTTTCTTGAGCTACTTTGCCTTTTGAGCTATTCATAGTGGAATTAACCGGCCTCCATTGCTGTTTAACACCTTTTGAACATTGATTGATTCTATGCCCGAATTGCTTGCATCCTTCACAGATTGTAGGTATCCACTCATATTCCACAGGCTGCTTATAAATTACACCATTGAAGTCTTCAATATCAATAGTGGTAGGGAACACAGATTGCTTATCCACTTCTACACAAACCCGTGCATAACTCAATCTTTGCCTCAGAGAAGTCATCCTATCCATGAATAGTGGTCGGCCAATCTTGCTAGCAATCTTACTTAGTGAAGATGCTGACCAAAGGTGTAGTTTCAAGTGAGGTAGTTTCACCCAAATGGGAAGATTTTCAGGGCAAGTTCGGTCATAAACTTCATTTGGAGACCATGGGCTTAAGATCAAAGGCTTATCATAGTAACTCCACGGTCCTAACTCCATTGCCTTGAGCTTGGATCCTTCATCTTGAAAATTGAAAATAAATAAGCCAGCCTTGAGAATGAACAGGTCAATAGAGCCAAAGGCACGCCATCTTCTTTCTACAAATTGTTTCATTAACTTATATGGAGGTTTGGCACCAATGACATGGCCAACTAATGCATTGTCCCATCTTTTTAGTTCATCCGTCACCTCTTCAATTGTAAAGGAGACAGGGGAGTTTGAATCCTCTCGGCATGGTTTATATTCAAGCTTAGAGCCGCTGGTTTTAACTCGGTTTGAGTTGAAAAGTTGGGACCATTTTGACTTGGGACTAGACATAGGTGTATTGGGAGTCTCATTACTCGGTTTTGTTCCAGGTAAGGGTGGGAAGTCAACTTTTGGTTCATTTGTGATGGTGCTTTTAGGAGCTTGGTTAGTGGGTGGCGATTTGATTGGTTTTGGGGAAAGAGATGGCCGGTTGGGAAAGGTTGGGTCCAATGGTTCTGGCGGGAAGTTTGAATTTTGTATGTTGGTTAAAGGGTAGGTTGGAGCTAGCTGGCGGGTGGCAGATGTAGTAGGTGTAGGTGAGGTTGACTTGGAGTGGTTTGCACTATGGGTAGTTCCATGGTCCGGGTAAAGGTAGAGAGGATCGGGTGCATGCACCTCATGGCATTTACCATGGGTCATCTTCAACGGGCTAAGAAGCTTACCCGAACAAGGAGAGTTGGGAGTTGAATCAACAGAAATCATACTCCTTTTGCTTGGTATTGCTCCATCATTTGCTGAATTTCAGCTCTAAGTTGGTCAAGAGTCCGGGTGGGAGCCATAGATGATGAAACACTTGCAGCCATTGTTAGCCGAGAGCCATCTTGGCCAGCATTTATAACAATTCCTCCTTGATAATTAGTAGGGATAGTGCTAGATGAAGCAACCTTTGAAGCCTCATCCGACTCTATACCAGCTTTTGAATGCTCTTGGGCTAAGTCTTCCATGTATCTTCTTGCTGAAACTTCCAAGCCATCTTGGCCAACTTCTTCATTTCTCCGATTCACTTCAATTACTCCATCCGAAACATTGCTTTGGACTGGAATGGGAGAAGATGAAATTAGAGACGAGAGCTTTTGATGTAGGAGAAGTAGGAGGTGATTCGGCCATGGAATTTTAGAGAGAGAAAATTCTAGAGAGAGAAGCTCTCAACTTTGCCATGGTAAGGCAACATCTTTGAAGTTCTTTCAACAGTTACCAGGGAGATTGTCAATACACCATTGCACTACATCATCCCAAGTGGTAGCAAGACACTGTAGTCCTAACTTCCTTAGTAAATCAAGCCACATGCGCTCCGTATAATAGCATTGAAAGAAAAGATGCGAATGACTTTCCAAATCGACATAGATAACACCTAGAAGGTTGAAGAGCGCCTTGAAACTGGAGCTTATCTTGTGTAGAGAGCTTGTGATGAAGAGCTAACCACAACATAAAGGAGTACCGTGGGATATGGGATTTGAACCAAAACAATGGGATACCAATTAATGTCTGGTGATGCTCACGATGTCATTCCAAGCTTGCTGAATAGAGAAGTCAGGTTTTAGAGTTCCACAGCAACTCGATCAACAGAAGTGACATTTGGAGAAGCAAGGTAGCTATGTAGTTCCCGAAGCTCCATTAACTCAATGTGTTAGTTCCCGGCCAAGCCCACCCGCCATCATGATAATATCAGCAACTTTGGCGACTTTAGTGAGACCCGAGTCATAGATCACCCGAACGTCAATGGAAGTGCAAATAAGCTATGAGGAAGCCAAGGATCAAACCAAAGAGATAAAGCATGTCCATTACCCCCTTGTAGGAAATGTGAGGGCCGGTAAGAAGAGGTCGCATTGTAAAAGCTACGCCACGTCCAAGAACTATCCCAAAGGACCTTAGCAATCCAAAACTGTGGTACGTCCCAAGAGATTGGCGTGGACCCCAAGTGGCCCAAATGAAGTAGGATGAAGGATCATATAACAATCCATACATTTTTTTTTGGTAAGTAAGTATGTATAGATTTGGATTAATGGAGAATTTACATCATCTAGAAGGCATACCCTCGAATACAAAATAATCAAAAAAGTATTCTTTTGCAGTCTTACACTAGGCATATCTCATTGTACAAAATATTATACTCGCACCCTTGACATTCCGTAAGGCAAAATTCATTTGGAGAAGAAGAGGATTTTGCAGCCTTGGCTTGAGAGGACTGCTCTTGTGCGTTAATGCATAGTTCATTTTTGCTCTTTTTTTCCTCTGGCTTTTAGACATTTGGAATTGAGAATCAGGGGAATTAGGGGAGGGATCCGTAGCATCTTCATCCATTTCATCTTTGGCTTCCTTGGTGACTTGGCCAACTTCATTTTCCCATCATTCTTTGATTGGAGTTCACTTACCCGAGAATTAAAAGAAACAAAGGGAGCAAAGAGTGACTCCTGGATAGGTAAAGGTGAATAAGGGAGTGGGCCACCTCATCTTTTGTTGAGCAAAGCAAGTTGACTTATTGATTATTCTTGATTCTCTGTGAGAGAGGTTGCCGCTTTTGTAGTTTAAACTGCCGTGCTTGAGCTTGCTTCATTAGCTTTACCATCTACATTAAATTCATTCAACTCAGCTACCATTTCCATTGGTAGTTGACTGCTCACTTGGCTTTTCCATTTCCAATAGTGACCAGTCTCCATTGTTGCTTAATTTTGTTTGGACATTGGTTAATCTTATGACGAAATTGCTGCAAGCATCACAAATAGTAGGAATCCATTCATACTCAACCGGTTGCTTGAATACTTTCCCATTATAATCTTCTATTTCAATGGAGGAAGAAGAAGTTGCTTGCCTATCCACCTCAATACAGCCCTTGCATAAGCAAGCCTTTGTCTACGGGCTGTCATTCTATCTGTGAAGAGTGGCCGGCCTATTTGGCTTGTGATCTTGTTGAGGGACATAGTAGACTATAAATGAAGTTTCAAGAATGGAAGTCTTACCCAAATTGTGAGCAAATCTGGAGTTATTCTATCATACACCTCATTAGGGGACCAAAGCTTCAAGATTGGGGGTTTATCATAGTAGCTCCATGGACCAAGTTCAAGCACTTGAGCTTACTTTCCTCATCTTGAAAATTAAACACAAAAAGACCAGCCTTCAATATGAATAACTCAACGTTGCCAAAGGCTTTCCATCTTTCAATGAATTGTTTCATGAGTTTGTAAGGGGGTGTGGGCACCAATT
The DNA here is from genome assembly GCA_019916065.1 of Vitellaria paradoxa. Taxonomy (NCBI): domain Eukaryota; kingdom Viridiplantae; phylum Streptophyta; class Magnoliopsida; order Ericales; family Sapotaceae; genus Vitellaria; species Vitellaria paradoxa. Next base: position 32,608,569 of record CM034234.1, read on the forward strand.
ACATAGCCCATAATGGCATTATCCCACCTTCTTAGTTCTTCCGAGACTTTTTCAATGGTTATAGCTACAGGTGGTTTGTGTGGTTCGGTGGTGTCTTGAGGAGGTATGTATTCAAGGGAGATACCATTTGTCTTCACCCGGTTAGAGGAAAAGAGGTGGGCTTATGTTGCTTTGGGGTTTGGCAGGTTGTTCTCTAAAGGGGTTGGTACTGGGCTGGTTCCATTTAGAGGGGGAAGATCAGCTTCAAGTTTGTTTGTTATGGGTGTAGGAATTGGCTGGGGGCTTTTTGGGGTTTTTGAATTCAAACATATTGACTTGGGCGGGCTGATTTGGCCAATAGCCATGTTAATCTAGGTATTACCCAAGTCAAGAGTGGCTTGCTCGTTGGTTAAAACATTGGGATTGATCGGGTAGGTGGTGGCAGGTGCTATATGTATAGGCCTAGGGGGTGTAGGCTGTTTTCCACCTTGGTTAAGAGCTTTACTCGGGCAGAGGAGTGTTGGATTTGGTACTTGCCAGCTATGTGAACTAACATGTATCCCTTTCCATGGCTGTGAATTCAAATCAGCTGAGGAGAACGGGCTTAGCTTTTGAGTTAACAATTGGGGCCGAATTCAAGATATGCACACCTGGGAGATTTTCCTTAGCAAGGGAAGACTCCAAATGAGTAGAGCCAGCACAAGATTTGGATGCTGCAAGTTTTCATTTGTGGCACTATTCAACAAGCTGGGAGCCTTTGGATTTGTGCAATTACCTTCATCATTTAGCTCCTTCTTACCCAAGTTTTGGTTCTTCATAAGAGTAATTTCCTCTCTTAAGTCATCTGGGCTTCGACATGGTCTTGTTTAAGAGTAGAAGAGGGCAAAGAGGCAAGCTTTCATAGAAGAAGAATCCTCTCCATGAGCTTGCGGATTTCTTCATCTTTACCAAACTTCCCAGCTTCAATTGAAGAATATGCCCCTACAATTTCATCAATCTTGAAAGTGAGGTTTTTTTTATCCTAGAGAGTTCATCTCTAAGCTCCTCTATACTCCGGTGGGCATGAGGTTTGGTAACTGGTGTGCTTGGTGATGAGACGAAAGGCGCAAACACGGCTTCTAACTTCTCTTCCCTAGATAAAAGTGGAGTAGGAGAAGATGAATCCAATAACATGCACTCATCCAAATCTATTCCACCCTTTTTGAAGCCATCATTCATGGTTGAGAAAGAGGTGTGGGAAGGTGGCGCATAACATAACATTCATACATATCTGGCCATGGCTGCCTGATTCCAATCTTTTAACTTCTTGATGCCCAAGCCCCCCTCCTTTTTGGGGCTAGTTATCATCTCCCAAGCTACTTTAGCGCCAAAAGTAGAGAGGGAAGTGCCTTTCCAAAGGAAGGATTGCAACTTAGCTTCAATGGATTTTATGACCTTAGTAGGTAGATTGAATTGGAAGCTCCAGTAGGATTGAATGCTGAACAATACAGATTGAATGAGTTGAAACCTTCCAGAGAAAGAGAGAAATTTATTGGTCCAAACCTTGATCTGCTTCAAAATCCTATTCTCCAATTCAAGGCAATCGCTGGCACAAAGTTTGTAAGAGAGGAGTGGAACCCCTAAGTATCGAAGAGGCAAGGAACCCCATTTGAATCCCACTATAGTAGTAATAGCAGTTTTATTGGCCTCATCAACCCCCGCAGCAAACATATCACTCTTAGACAAGTTGGGAACAAGTCCAGAGAAAGAAGAAAATATATCAAGTGCCTTCTTGAGAACTCCCACAGAGTGAATGTCACCATGACAAAAAACCATTAAATCATCAGCAAAACATAGATGTGAGAGGTTGGTCTTGGTGCATCTCCAATGAAATCGAAAATTGTCAGAAGAGGCAATCAACTTGTTAAGGATGCGAGATAGCACCTCCATGCAAAGAACAAAAAGATACGGAGAGAGAGGATCACCTTGACGAAAACCTTTCTTTCTCGGAAAGTAGCCATTAAGTGCACCATTAATGCTTACTACAAACATTGGGGTTGATACACAAGCTTTGATCCACTGGATGAGCTTATTGGGAAATCACAATAAAGCCATAGAAACCCATAAAAGTCCCATCTAACAGAATCGAATACTTTCATAAGATCAACTTTGAATGCACACTTGGGTGGGCCCTTATTCCGGTGATAACCCTGTATTAATTCTTGGGTGAGCAAAATATTATCTAATATCTGATGACCAGCAACAAAAGCAGCTTGAGAGTTTGCAATCAGTGAAGGTAAGACTTTCTTCACTCTTTCAGTCAATATCTTGGTGATACATTTGTAGATGGTGTTGCGGCAAGAGATGGGCCGAAAATATTTAACCAGGGTGGGATTGGGGACCTTAGGCACCAAGGCTATTATAGTAGCATTAGCCTCACGAAGAAGCATGCCAGTACTAAAAAAATTCTTTGATAGCATCAGTGATGTCACTCCCTACTATACTCCAAGTCTTACAAAAGAAATAGCCATTAAACCCATCAGGGCCGGGAGCTTTATTAGGATTGAGGCTAAAGAAAGCAGTTTTAATCTCATCATCCAAGATAGGAGCTGCAAGCATGCTACATAAAGAATCATCCACCGAGGTGTTAAGAAAGTTTTGTAGCGCAGGCTTGCCTGGGTAAGGTAAGGAAGAGTTAGAACCTAAAAGTTGCTGGTAAAAGGATACAATTTCAGATTGAATATCCTTGGGATCATGAAGCATGGTGCCATCCTCTCGCTGTATGCAAATGAGCTTGTTCATATTATTTTGGGCCTTAACAGAATTGAAGAAGAAAGTTGTGTTTTGATCACCCTCTTTAAGCCATTGAATATGACTCTTCTGTTTTGCAGATGATTCCTCAATCTTAAAAGTCTCACGCAACCTAGCCAAACAATCAGCTTCTTGAAGCAAAAGTTCATTCGTGGACCCAAGAGAAACCAAACGAGATTGACAAGCAAACAGCTCGGCTCAAATGGTGTTGAGAGACAGATGGAGTTCCTGCTTCTTCCTAGTGTGTAAATCACGCAAGGCCTTCTTAACTTCCTTGAGTTTTTGGTAGACTTGATACATCTTGTAACCCTGAAAATCAGTCTGCCAAGCCTGCTCCATAGTGGGAAGAAATTCATCATAGTCAGCCCAATAATTAAAAAACTTGAAACTTTTGTTGCCCATTGGTAACCCAACTGACCGACCCTAAACTATGTTTCGGGTTCTACCTCTCAAGTGTAAGAGGGCAGTCGTAGTTTTAAAACTCGGTGAGTACCGAGGTCGAATCCATAGGGAAGGCTTTGTTAAAAGCTCTAGACTTATTCTCTTAATTAGTAGGTGAACCTAAATTAATTTAAACTAATTTTTTTTAGCAACTCAAACTTTTGTTTTAGATTCTAAATGAAAGAAATTCAATTTAATTCTAAAATGCAAACAAAGCATCTACTCTAAATTTTAAAGTGAATAAATCAACTCATAAATTAAATTAAATAACAAGCACGATACTAAAAAGGTTCTTGATCCAACTTTCAAGTCCGGGTAGTTCACTACTTACCTTGGGATGTTTTTATTCAAAACTAGATTAGGGTTTAATTCGAAAAGTGTTAAGAATATTTTAATCAAAGGTTAGTACCAGTAATCTCAAGCGGATATGGTTAAAGACCTTTGTTTCCGAAAGTTTTTCAAACAAACGAAACTAGAAATGAATTTGTAACCTATTCTTAACCTTGTTCGAAAGTATGTAAACGGTTATATTCGAAAACCCATACCAGTGACTTCAAACGAGTGTGGTTAAAGATTTTCGGCTTAGAATGTTTTCGAAACAAGTTGAAAATAGATTTTAACACGGTAGATCCTTACGCATGAGCTCTCACAACTCATGCGAAGGGTCTACTAACACCCCAAGGTTTTTCGTGAACTATCCATTCTTGATTCGTTGAATCAAGAACTAGGGTTTTACACTAAAACTACTTTAAACATCACAAAAACGATAAAAGAACATTCCATCATGTGAAAAAGGAATCGAAACAAGCAAAACATTATATTACGAAGTAAATCGAAATAAATCGAAGTAAATCGAAGTGCAACTTACAATGTAACTTGGATGTAAAAGAAAAGATGAACAAGTAATGCGAAGACAATGATGAAAACTCCAAAAACCTCTATAAATCCACACGTCCAAGCGTACAAATCACTCTAAAATTAATCAAAACTTAATCTAACTCTCAATCTAAAGTGTAGTAAACAAGAGAGGCCCCCTTCATGGCCGTGCAATGGGTCCTTATAAAGATTCAAGGAAACCCTAGAAGAGGAGCTTTCACGCGGCTATTGTAAATCACGGGTGGTCCCGACCGTCTGGAGAGGGGGTCGGGACCGTCTGAAGTTTTGTACTTTCTGTGGTCCTGACCATCTGGGTGACGGTGGGGACCGTCTAGTATCTCCTTCATTGCTTTCTTTCCTTCTCTTGGTTGGGTCTTTGGGCTAGTCTTTTCCATCGAAGATGAGGTTCGAACCATGACTTTTTCTTTGTTTTCTTAGCCCTTTCTATAGCTATAAACTTCAACATCCTTGTCCTTTTTCCTACAAATAAAACAATAAAAGTATAAGTAACACAGTAACACTAAAACTTCAACTTTACTTATTTTAATGCATGAATAAGTGTTGAGTTAGGGAGTTTGTAATTACACTTTTCAAGTGTAATCACACCCCCCAACTTGAACATTGCTAGTCCCTTAGCAATGCTCTTTATTAAAATGAAATGCATGATGTTGTTTATTAAAATGCGATGCAACTACTATCATATTTCTCTTTTCGTTGGAAACACGGCTACACTTAGTTACGTGTAGCAAGCCCTTTAAACCCTTAGGTTCTCCTTAGTGGATGAATAAGGTCTCGTGAGAGTTTGCAGTGAATCTACCCACAAAATTCTATGGCATGGTCTCAAAGTGTCAAAAAGTGATCAAGATAAAAAAAAATAAATTAAGTTCAAGCTCAACAAGTTACAAAATCCAAATATCATGTGTAATTTCCAAGTGCTAAGCATAAATGCATGGACTATCAAAGTAGAAGAAGCATGTGTGCAAAATTGTTTCATTTATTCAACAAGGTCCCAAGAGCATAATTGGAACCAAGTTTTGACTTCAAAAGCTCACAGGATTCCACTCATAGAAAGAAATTCACTCATTCAAGGGTTCACACATTCCTAATAGCATATAATGCTATCCTAGTTGCACATAACCCCACAAACATGTGAGTGAACTGAATTAAAGTTTAAGGTGGACAGCTCATGATAATGTTCCAATGCATATGCAAGAGATCACACCACACAACCTAAACAAGACCACTACATGCACAATACAAGAGTTGCTTGCTTAGAATCCACTAGGTCTTTGTTTTGGTTGTAACTTGGCCAAGGGTAATGGTGAACAATGGAAGATATGGAAATCAAGGCACATGTCTTGGGATAAAGATATTCAAGTGCACACAAGTCCCAAACTACCCATTTCCTTTCCAACCCCAAGAAGAGCTACAACAAGAAGCTTATTCACTAACTTACAAACTACTCATGGGACATTCTCAATAATTATAATACAATGCACAAGTCCCAAAATTACATAAGCAAAAATGAATGACAGACTTTTTTTTTCTTTTTCTTTTTTTCATTTTTTTTAAAATAATGAAATAAACATAAGCTAAATTCTCCACCTAATATTCCATCTCAATATGCTCTCAAAAGTTTCCATTCCCAATCCCCACTCATATCACTGACATTGAGGCACTTTTTACAACCCAAAACATGTAAGGGTAAGTAAGGCTTAAAAGTGTGTGAATAAGGTTATGGGATAATATATGAGGTGGGAACCAAAGAGAAAAAAAGATATATTTATCACACACTTTGTTAAAAAGGCTTCAAGTTGGTTCCTAGGGCAATTTCATATCATGAAAGGATAAAAGGCCCAACAATAGCAAAAATGGCCTAGCATTATGTTTAAAGCTTGCAACAACTCATAATGTGCCAAGTGAAATTCATGCAAGTGTGTGTGATGCAATTAGTGCATTGAAAACTGAAGTGAAGCGCAAAAGAGTTATGATTATGTGCAACCCCTCAAGAAAAGAATAAAAGGTTCAAAAGCTCACCATTATGGGGTATAAGTCTCCACCTAGTCCAAGGATGCTCAATTAACCAATGTCAAATAAAGTCTACTTCTAAGCACATAAACTTTTCACCATGATAGTCCACAAATGCACAAAGTTATCACACTCAACTTGAATTAACTTTCCTATTAAAACTTGAACAAAACTCACTCATCATTATCTCACTCAAATTCATTATTGACCAAAGCAAAAGGGTTGACATGTAAGTATAAATGTGCTAAGTTCATGTGTTCAAGCTAAAAAATGCTCAAAATTTGACAATTTTAGCACAAAGTGTCATCATGCGAACTCTACCCCTCAACCTAGACTAAACATTGTCTTCAATGTGAAAACTATAATGCATAAGTGGGTCTGTAGTGTGCAAAGTGAGCATGATGATGAGCATGAAATAATAGCCACAAAAGGCACAAATAAGAACATAGCACAAATTAAACGAAGCATGCACCCATTATTCAAGCCCCTCAAGGCATCACCTAAAACAACCCCCAATCTAGATTCTATAGCACTCCCAACAACAGCAATTATATATAATGGAGTACCAAAATTGAAAGTGCAAGACTAACTAAAAAGGAGAGGAAGGGTATTACCTCAAGAGCTCCCTTATTTGAAGAAAACAAAAGAAACTATTCAAAAGAAAAGGTTAGACATAAAATAGGACAAGTAAAAGGGTTAGTATGAAAGAAGAAATAAAAATAAAATAAAAGAAAATAAAGGAAGAGAATCAAATTAAAAGAACTATGAAAATAAGAAAATGAAAAAGCTAATCTACTATGTACAAATGAAATGAAAACCAAAAAGTGTTATCCAACACCCTCTCTATCCTATGCATCCACAAATGGTTTACGAAATAAAATGTTCTCTGCGGGCCCACTAGGCACTGAATATGGATACTTTTCAGGTGTAAAACACATCGGGGAATGAAAGGCCAAGTAAGGTTCTTGAAACCTCGGATGTGGCCAAAGTGTAAGTGCAGGTGTGGACATGGCTGGCTCAATTAGTCTCTTGATACCCAAGAAATCTATAGATGTGGAAATGGTGGGTTCAATAAGTCTTTCAATGCCCAAGAAATCTATGGGTGTGGGAATGATGGGTTTGAATGATCTCTCAACACCCAAAAAGTCAATGTAAGCCTTCCCCGTGTCTACTACCTCTCCCCAATGATGGTCGATCTCATGGTAGTCACTCACAATTTCCATAGTAAGACTTTTGGATGGGACTAAGTCAGGAGATGAGAGGTGTGCACCACTCTCAACCTCGGTTGTGTAGTGGAGTGAACTAAGGTCAACCGATTCAATGATATATTCCTCGGGCCATGTGGCATTCAAATGCTCAGTTGGAGTCAAAAGACTCAATTAGGCTTGGGGTGGTTGGGGTAGGTTTAGCATCAAGCTCGGTAGTGGGAAAGAATTGTATGTCTCCCTGACTCTCCGTAGGTGGTAAAGGAACATCCTGAATGGGAGTGTCTAGAGGACTATGAAAAAGATGCTCATTGCAAATGTTATCCCCAATGTAGTTAGGGCAATTGTCCCACTTAGTGCCTATAATAGTGTCTGAGGTTGACGTCTCAGTCATGTTATCACTTAGATTGGTGCTCATAGCTTGTGTTATCATAGAAAGTTGCCCTCTAACTTCATCGAAAGACCTAGACAAATTATCATTGATCATCATTTGATGTTGCATAAATTGACGAAGAGTGTCCTTGAATTGGGCATCATTGGATTCACAAGGCTAATAATCCTGAGGTTCCTCATGCTGACCCTTAGTGAGTGGAACAAGGTTGGGATAGGCATAATCATCAATCTCCATGCATGTGCTACTTCTAAAGGATGGATCATGAATATCAAGTGAAGTAAGAGTATATAGGGAAGGTTTGGTGTGGCTTTCAAGTGCATGAGATTCAAAACTAGGCTTAAGTCTTTCCTGTGGCCTGGTGTGCTCATAGAAAAATTCAAGGAATGACCATGCCTCACTTGGGGTAAGGTTAAGAAATTCCCTATCTAAGACTTTACCAAATGCCTGGTGTAAACTACTAGGTAGAGCATTATATAATATGGCTACAATGTCCCCTAGCTCTAATCCGTGACTTGGGAATGTTTCCAAAAGATTGTTAAATCTCTCCCAGCTTTTATAAAATACTTCACCCTTCTTTCGATAAAAATTTTTGATTTGAAGGCTATGGGTGAAGGTTTGATGAATAGGGAGGAAATGTTCGATAAAAGCTTGATGAAATTACTCCCAAGTACAGACCCATTCACTTATAGCACAACACCAGTCACCAGCCACACTTTGCAATGATAAAGGGAAAAACATGAGCCTAAGTCTCTTACTCATTCTAACATCATCACATAAGCCACACACTACCTTAAACCTATCAAGGTGAAGACATAGGTCTTCCTCCTCATGCCCGAAGAATTGGGGTAATTGGTGAGAGGTCTCTAATGTATAGTCATATCCAAATTGGTCACTTAGAGACTTTATGTAGGCTTTGGCATCAAAAGGACCATGAGTGAAGTCACCAAAACTAATATCCATGATAAGAAAGCAAAAAAAATGAAAACAAAATGAAAGAAAAAAAATTACACTAAAATGCAACCTAAATTAATTAACATGCAAGCTACATTAGATGATATGCAAATGGATATGTTATAATGCAAAAGAAAGAAAACTACTAATAAAGAGATGAAGAAAAGAAAAATTCACCCAATTTCTCAAGTGAACTCCTCCTAACTCCCAAGTCTATCGCTTAGTTGCCCTCCCGGCAACGGCGCCAAAAACTTGACCGACCCTAAATTGTGTTTCGAGTTCTACCTCTCAAGTGCAAGAGGGCAGTCGTAGTTTTAAAACTCGGTGAGTACCGAGGTCGAATCCACAGGGAGGGCTTTGTTAAAAGCTCTAGACTTATTCTCTTAATTAGTAGGTGAACCTAAATTAATTTAAACTAATTTTTTTTAGCAACTCAAACTTTTATTTTAGATTCTAAATGAAAAAAATTCAATTTAATTCTAAAATGCAAACAAAGCATCTACTCTAAATTTTAAAGTGAATAAATCAACTTATAAATTAAATTAAATAACAAGCATGATACTAAAAAGGTTCTTGATCCAACTTTCAAGTCGGGGTAGTTCACTACTTTACCTTGGGATGTTTTTATTCAAAACTAGATTAGGGTTTAATTCGAAAAGTGTTAAGAATATTTTAATCAAAGGTCAGTACCAATGATCTTAAGCGGATATGGTTAAAGACCTTTGTTTCCGAAAGTTTTCAAACAAACAAAACTAGAAATGAATTCGAAACCTATTCTTAACCTTGTTCGCAAGTATGTAAACGGTTATGTTCGAAAGTATGTAAACGGTTATATTCGAAAACCCATACCAGTGACTTCAAACGAGTGTGGTTAAAGATTTTCGGTTTCGAATGTTTTCAAAACAAGTTGAAAATAGATTTTAACACGGTAGATCCTTACGCATGAGCTCTCACAACCCATGCGAAGGGTCTACTAACACCCCAAGGTTTTTCGTGAACTACCCATTCTTGATTCGTTGAATCAAGAACTAGGGTTTTACGCTAAAACTACTTTAAACATCACAAAAACAATAAAAGAACATTCCATCATGCGAAAAAGGAATCGAAACAAGCAAAACATTATATTACGAAGTAAATCGAAGTGCAACTTACAATGTAACTCGGATGTAAAAGAAAAGATGAACAAGTAATGCGAAGACAATGATGAAAACTCCAAAAACCTCTATAAATCCACACGTCCAAGCGTACAAATCACTCTAAAATTAATCAAAACCTAATCTAACTCTCAATCTAAAGTGTAGTAAACAAAGAGAGGCGTCCCCCTTCATGGCCGTGCAATGGGTCCTTATAAAGATTCAAGGAAACCCTAGAAGAGGAGCTTTCACACGGCTATTGTAAATCACGGGTGGTCCCGACCGTCTGGAGAGGGGGTCAGGACCGTCTGAAGTTTTGTACTTTCTGTGGTCCCGACTGTCTGGGTGACGGTGGGGACCGTCTAGTATCTCCTTCATTGCTTTCTTTCCTTCTCTTGGTTGGGTCTTTGGGCTAGTCTTTTCCATCGAAGATGAGGTTCGAACCATGACTTTTTCTTTGTCTTCTTGGCCCTTTCTATAGCTATAAACTTCAACATCCTTGTCCTTTTTCCTACAAATAAAACAGTAAAAGTATAAGTAACACAGTAACACTAAAACTTCAACTTTACTTATTTTAATGCATGAATAAGTGTTGAGTTAGGGAGTTTGTAATTACACTTTTCAAGTGTAATCACCAACACCAATGTGAACAATAAGTGGAGTATGATCCGAGACACCATAAGGGTGAAATTCAGCAAAAGAGTGGGGAAATTCAGAAATTCATCCTCCATTAACAAGAACTCGGTCTAACTTCTGCATAATATTGCTTTTGCCCTTACGCCAAGAGTAGAAAATACCACAACAGCATAAATCATCAAGATTCGCAGCCAAGATTGCATCGTTGCATTCATCCATATGAGGTATCCAATCTAAGGAGCCACCCTTTCTTTCAGAGGAGAATCGGACTGCATTAAAGTCTCCTAAGACCAACCACGGCCGAGCACCAACAAAAGAATTGTGAGACTGTAAGTTTGCCCATAAATGCCTCCTATCTGTTACCAAGTTAGCACCATATACAAAGGAAGCATAAAACATAGTAGTTGCATCAAAACCCCGTATAGAGCAATGAAGAGTTTGAGAAGTTTCCCTAATGAAATCCAAATGAAGCAAATGTGGGTTCCATAAAATCCAAATTCTTCTAGAAGAGTCAGAGTTATAATTGCAAAATAACTTCCACCCAGACATAGATGCGGTCTTTACAAATATCCTTAACTTTGGTTTCCACTAAACCAACACAAGCCAAATTATTTTCCCGATTAAGAGTAGCAACCTCTTTTTGTTTAAAGGGGGAGTTTAATCCCTGAACATTCCAACAGCCAATTTTAAGCATGGGAAAGATGAGAAGACTTATCCAAACCACTAGCCAAAGCTGCTCCATTTTTGTGTTTGTGAGACTTTTTAGCACCATGATGCGGCTTAGAGTCAAGCTCATCCATAGCCTGTAATTTATCCCGTAGGGGTTTAGCACTAGGGGTTGAATTCACTTCCATGGTTTCGAGAATGGGCTTAGACACTGAGTCTTGCTTACCATCAAGAGATGAAACTATTATACATGGGGTAGCTAAAAACTCATCTCTATTTGCAACCAATGTTAGGTCCTCATCGAGGCATTGGAAAGGGTTGTGTAGAGTGATATTTGAAGGAGCCACAATTAAGTCATTTTGCTTAGGGACTGAGTGCCCGGATTAGAAACCTCCTTCAAAGAGTGTTTTGGCTGCAGAACTTTTATCTGATCAGATGAATTAGAAGTGGTAGCTTTACATTTAGATGAAGGAGGAGGAGAGGAATCCACAACTTGAACCTTGCCACGGGAAGACACAACTTTCCAGTCATCGTCAGATGGGACCATGGAAGGTAGATCACGGGGTCTCCATTAAGAAGAAACCACTTTGAAACAATTCCTATCCAAGTGCCTGAAGGTTTTACATTTAGAGCAACATCTCGGCACCTAGCCATACTCAACATCAATAGTAGCAATAGAACCATTCTCAAGCTCAAGCTCCACCTTGTCTGGGAAAGAATGCTCCGCACTCACCTCAATGCAAACTCGAGCGAATTTAATACGTTTGATTTCCTCTGTCATCTTATCAGCAAAGAGAGGTTTCCCGACCGCACTTGCTATATAAATTAGACCCTCATCAGTCCAGGCTTTAAGGGGAACATTGTAGAAGTTAACCCAAATAGGTATAGTCTTGAAAGGCTCCTTATTAAGGAGTAAACCTGGTTTCCATTTCCGCAAGATGATGGGACGCCCAGCAAAGTACCAAGGCCTTCCATCTAAGACTTTGAGAAAATCAAAGCCTTCTTTGAAACGGAAGAAGAAAAATCCATTATCATTATTAAATATATCAAGCAGATTCTCCTTGCCCCAAAACCGAGCAGCATGCTGTTGAACTAAGCTATAAGGAAGCTTCTTATTAATGAAATAGCCCACAAGAATGTTAGACGATCTATCTGCTCCTTTATGGAAAACGGTAGCAGGTGGCTTTAAGCGGATTGTGCCATTGGAAGTACAAGGAGCATGAAACTCCAGTTTCATCCCTATATCCTCATTGCTTTTAACAGCCGTGACCCATCACCTCGGACTAGCTTTAACAGTGTGTCTCAATAGAGATGAACTAGTACCATGAACATCCTCCTTTAAAGAAAAAGGAATGATGGCATTCTCTACTTCATCCGCCCATGAAAGACGCTTCGTAGTATCTTGCTGGGGAGAAGTCTTCGTGGTTCCGTGAAAAGCATCCAAAGCCGAGTCCAAAAGGTCATTGAGATCTGTTGAAGGAGCAACTGCCATATCTAAAGAAGTAGGAACCGTAACTTCACTCGAACGCGCAGGAGAAGCATCCTTCCTAATATCATTAGGAATCAGAGAAAATAATTTACCACCAATCAGGATGGAGGGAGCGTAAGAGTTAACGACTGGAGCAGAAGTGGGTAGATTAGGTTTTTGGAAAACCCTAGTTGCACATGGAGAGGAGCTTCTACTGTGTACATCATCTGTAGCATGGAACCGAGCCTCAGCACCACTGTTAATCGAGCCAAACTTCAAGCCACTAAGGTTATGATCAATAACAGCTAAGGGAGAAACATGTGTTGTGACTTGAGTTTCCACGAAAGGATCAAACTGAACTATGTCTGCTGAGGCTTCCATAAACAAAGAGCTTTCATTCCGCATAGGAGCGCTGTTGGCAGTAATGGGAACCCTAGAAGCCGCCTCCATATGATATAAACACCAGCCGCCTGCGTTGCCGTGAAGGCCAAGGAAACGGGATTTGCACTAGCACCATTAGGAACCCTAGTTGTCACAAAATGAGCAATCCATGACTCATCCGCACCATTACTTTTCATACCAGTATCCTTACAAGAAACCCTAGCCGCAGTGTCGCACTCAACACCAAGGGTATGAGCATCATCAACGTGCAAGGAGTCATGCAAAACCTTAGCCGCTGCAATATACTCAACCTTAGATCGGCCATCCTCACCAATCCGCAGCTCATTCGCACAAGATACACCAGAAACATCTTCCATATTATTCCCAGCATCATTAGAACGATCACCTTTGGTTGCCTCTTGCACCATCACAGCCCTAGCCGTCACATTTTTCGAAACCCTAGTCGACACATTGGAAGCTGCCCGAGATTGATCTCCATGATCAGAAGAAGAGTGTTTAGCAGTTTGAGAAGCCATGAAAGCCGACGGAGAAACCCTAGAATCTCCCAGAAATTCTAGAGAGAGAAACTAGAGAGAGACTCATCTCTCGGCCTGTTGCACTACTTGCTTAAGCTTTTTTCAAGACAATCATTGAAGTCTCTTACAGCAGTTTTGTCAATCGTAGTGCAGCCTTCTAGATGTGCTCTTTGTGAGTGTGATCTGGAAAGTCACTCTCATTTGTTCTTTCAATGTTGCTACACTGAGTGGTTGTGGTTTAGGCTATTGCAAAAGTTGGGATTACAATGTTTTGCCACTAGCTGGGATGACGTGGTTCACTGGTGTGAAAGTAATTTTTCTGGAACTTCTGTACTACATCTGTTGGCAAGATTGGGTTTCGCTGCTTTAGTCTATATCATTTGGCGCGAAAGAAATTTTCATCTTCATGATCAAGATTCTTTGGATGCTACTTCATTAATGAGGTATGTAGAGTCCACTATACGTCTTAGAATTGTGTCTTGTAAACCTTTTCCTAAGTCTAATGCTAATAGGCACTTAGTGAGTGTGTGGTTACTTACAAAAAAAAAAAAAGTGTGTGGTCTCTTTTTTTTGAAAAGTAAAAGTAAATTAATTAATTCAGAATAAACGTTCATGTACAAATACTCGAGGGCTTACCCCCAGAGCTCAACATCAATTCACTCCCTCACATATTAACAATAAGATAAACCAGGGAAACAAGCAAAGTAACACCACTCAGAAAATATTCCATTTGTGAAGGAGATGAAGATTCTAATCTGTTTGGGAAAACCAGAGCAACCCATCATTCTCAATCACACTAAATCCTTAATAGAATTTATGATGGCCACCTCATCCTTATTTTGATTATCATGGAGCATCCTATTCCGTTCTCTCCAAATGACATAAATCGATGCTGCAAGTGTGAGCTTGCCAAGAACCCAAATCAAAGTTGAACCCTTACAAGTGGAAGAAGCCCAATTAATTACATCATCCCAAGTACGAGAGGAATCTTGCAAACTCGTGAACGCCAATAAAGTTTGCCATACACGATGAGTGAACGAGTAGCTAAAAAACAAGTGATCATGATCTTCACACGACATCCCATAAAATAAGCAAGTCATCCTAGGAATCAATCCAAAAGATAGTAGGCGGTCTTGAGTGGCTAGCTTCTTCCTTATCGCCAACCAAAGAATGAAAGCATGACTGGGAACATGAAACTTGAACCAGACCACTTTAAATCAAATAATTGGTAGGTGTGAGTCTGTCAGAGAATTCTAGACAACCTTGGTAGAAAATTCCTTCTTCACCTTATTCCAAAGTAGCACATCACTACAAGAAGGATTAGGAGTTAGCATTTCTTCTGTTTCTCTTTTAAGATCATGCAATTCTGGGGAGTTTGCAATTGGCCATGCCTATCTATACCTAGATATAATATGCTGCACCAAGGCATCCTTAGGCAACCCCGAATCATAGATAACTCTATCACGGGGGGAGAAACAAATCTGACCTCTAGGCATCCAAGCATCAAACCATAGGGAAGCATGCAATCCATTTCCCACTTTCATAGTAAAAAAAGGCTGTACCTTCACCCTCATCTTCATAATCTTTCACCATCCACTGTTTTAAGTGATTAATTTCCTTTATTTCTTTTGATGTCTTGTAGGCTCCAGCCATGTTAATGAGGGTTATGCCCCTTTAGTTTTGTACATTTCATATTTTTAATTAATGAATTTATTTTACCTTTCAAAAAATAAAAAAAAGATGTGCATGTTTGTTATTCATGCGAGTAATGATCGGTCCAAAGAAAGGTTATTGATTGGCCAAACAATAAACATACTTGCGGGAATAAATGTGCGAAATTCCTTGAGTCAATTGTTTTATTATTTTCGGATTACAGAACGCTATTTTATTACGACATGTTATTTTATTTTGATCCAGTTATTCTAATATCTTCACTTATGTTGATAGACGAAACATACTGCCAAAGCAACCTCTGTTATGAAAATTAATTTAGCTGGAAATGCATAAATATTTGTGCGGAGTTATTTATGCGAGCTGTGCTTGGCCCAAAGAAAGACACAGTTTGCCTATATAACAACGCACCTGCTGTGATAAAATGCGTGACGATTAGAACGGCTTTTCATGTGAAGAACACTCAGTTCAAAGAAAAGTTGCTGGGTGACAGAACTAATTGTCAATATTTGGTCGTTGCACTGAGATTACCACTTAAATTTAATTTCTTTGTCCGGAGACTAGGAATTAATGAAGTTGTACTAGGTATTTTGTTCATGTTTTGTTCTCTATATATTTCGGTGGCTGCTGCTATGAATGTTTCTGCCCAGGTCAGCAACATTCCAATGCTGAGCAGGACAAACCCTAAAGTCGGGAAAAAACCATGGAGATTGTCCTCGGCTGTATGGAATTGGATATTGCACTTCGGTTGGACCGACCCACTGTTACTTTGAAAAACCTCAACGAGGTTGAAATTGAACATTGGGATTTGTCTAACCGAATGTGCATGATAATCGTGAAATGCTTCGACCATGGAGATTGTCCTCGGCCGTATCCTTGTTTATTTTGTTGTCTGAGATTCTAAAATATGTGAGGAGTTTCCTCTGGAAACACGTGAAGACCGTATCTTGGATACTTTTGTGGCAGATTTTAGATCTTTAATATTCACGCGTCAACTGAAAAAGTGAAAGGTTATAAATAAAGGTCACCCCCTCCTTTGTAAGCATCCAAGTTTGAAGTGTGAAATTGCAACGCCCTTTACACAATTGTCTTGTTTTGTAAAATAAACTAATTGAAGTAATATGCTAGCAAAGTAACCTCTATTGTGTAGATTTGTTTATTTCGGGATATTAAGATGTGCATGTTTGTTATTCATGCGAGCAATGACCGGTCCAGAGAAAGGTTATTGATTAGCCAAATAATGAACATACTTGCGGGAATAAATGTGTGAAATTCCTTGAGTCAATTGTTTTATTATTTTCGGAATAGAACACGCTATTTTTTTACGGCATGTTATTTTATTTTGATCTAGTTAGTCTAATATCTTCACTTACGTTGATTAAGAAAACATGTTGCCAAAGCAACCTCTGTACTGAAGATTAATTTAATTGGAAATGCATAGATATTTGTGCGGAGTTATTTATGCGAGCTGCCCTTGGCCCAAATAAAGACACAGTTTGCCCAAATAACAACGCACCTGCTGTGATAAAATGCGTGACAATTAGAAAGGCTTTTCATGCGAACAACGCTCGGTTCAGAGAAATGCTGTTGGGTGACAGAACTAATTGTCAGTATTTGGTCGTTGCACTCAGATTACCACTTAAATTTAATTTCTCTGTCCGGAGACTAGGAATTAATGATGTTGTACTAGGTATCTTGTTCATGTTTTGTTCTCTATACAGTTTTGGTGGCTACTGCTATGAATGTTTCTGCCCCGGCCAGCAACATCCCAACGCTAAGCGGGAAAAACCCTAAAGTCGGGAAAAAACCATGGAGATTGTCCTTGGCTGTATGGATTTGGATATTGCAATTCATTCGGACTGACCCACTGTTGCTACGAAAAACCTCAACGAGATTAAAATCGAACATTGGGATCTGTCTATCCGAATCTGCATGATAATCGTGAAGTGCTCTGACCGTGGAGATTGTCCTCGGCTGTATGCTTGTTTATTTCGTTCTCTGTAGATTCTAATATATGTGAGGAGTTTCTTCTAGAAAATCGTCAAGACCGTATCTTAGATATTTTTGTGGGGGATTGTAAATCCTTAATATTCACGCGTGCACTGAAAAGTGAAAGGTTATAAATAAATGTCACCCCCTCCTTTGTAAGCATCCAAGTTTGAGGTGTGAAATTGCAACACCATTTACGCCATTACCTGTATTGTAAAATAAACTAATTGAAGCAATATGCTAGCAAAGTAACCTCTATTGTGTAGATTTGTTTATTTCGGGATATTAAGATGATGTTTGTTATTCATGTGAACAATGACCAGTCCAAAGAATGGTTATTGATTAGCCAAATGATAAACATACCTACGGGAGTAAATGTGTGAAATTCCTTGAGTCAATTGTTTTATTATTTTTGGATTATATCACGCTATTTTATTACGGCATGTTATTTTATTTTGATCCAGTTAGTCTAATATTTTCACTTATGTTGATTAAGAAAACATGTTGCCAAGGCAACCTCTGTTGTGAAGTTTAATTTTATACTGGAAATGCATAGATAGTTGTGCGGAGTTATTTATGCGAGCTGTGCTTGGCCCAAAGAAAGAGACAGTTTGCTCAAATAAAACCGCACTTGCTGTGATAAAATGCGTGACGATTAGAAAGGCTTTTCATGTGAACAACACTCGGTTCAAAGAAAAATGCTGTTGGGTGACAGAACTAATTGTCCGTATTTGGTCAGTGCACTGAGATTACCACTTAAATTTAATTTCTCTGTCTGGGGACTAGGAATTAATGATGTTGTACTAGGTATCTTGTTCATGTCTTGTTCTCTGTGCTGTTTCGGTGGTTATTGCTATCAACATTTCTACCCAGGTCAGCAACATCGCAATGCTGAGCGGGACAAACCCTAAAGTCGGGAAAAAAACTATGGAGATTGTCCTCGGCTGTATGGATTTGGATATTGCACTTTAGTCGGACCGACCCACTGCTACTCCGAAAAACCTCGACGAGGTTAAAATTGAACATTGGGATTTGTCTAACTGAATGTGGATGATAATTGTGAAATGCTCTGACCATGGAGATTGTCCTCGGCTATATCCTTGTTTATTTTGTGGTCTGTAGATTCTAAAATATGTGAGGAGTTTTCTTTGGAAACTCGTCAAGATCGTATCTTGGATACTTTTGTTGGGGATTGTAGATCCTTAATATTAACGCGTCCACTGAAAAAGTAGAAGGTTATAAATAAAGGTCACTCTCTCCTTTGTAAGCATCTAAGTTTGAGGTGTGAAATTGCAACGCCCTTTACACAATTGTCCTGTATTGTAAAATAAACTAATTGAAGCAATATGCTACCAAAGTAACCTTTATTGTGTAGATTTGTTTATTTTGGGATATTAAGATGTGCATGTTTGTTATTCATGCGGGCAATGACCGGTCCAAAGAATGGTTATTGATTAGCCAAATAATAAACATACCTACGAGAATAAATGTGTGAAATTCTTTGAGTCAATTGTTTTATTATTTTCGGATTACATCACGCTATTTTATTATGGCATGTTATTTTATTTTGATCCAGTTAGTCTAATATCTTCACTTACGTTGATTAAGAAAACATGTTGCCAAGGCAACCACTGTTGTGAAGATTAATTTTATACTGGAAATGCATAGATATTTGTGCAGAGTTATTTATGCGAGCTGTGTTTGGCCCAAAGAAAGACAGTTTGCTCAAATAAAACCGCACCTGCTGTGATAAAATGCGCGACGATTAGATAGGTTTTTCATGTGAACAACACTCGGTTTAAAGAAAAATGCTGTTGGGTGACATAACTAATTGTCAGTAATTGGTCGGTACACTGAGATTACCACTAGGAATTAATGATGTTGTACTAGGTATATTGTTCATGTCTTGTTCTCTATACAGTTTCGGTGGCTGCTGCTATGAATGTTTCTGCCCAGGTCAGTAACATCGCAACGCTGAGCGGGACAAACCCTAAAGTCGGGAAAAAACTATGGAGATTGTCCTCGGCTGTATGGATTTGGATATTGCACTTCGATCAAATCGACCCATTACTACTCCAAAAAACCTCAAAGAGGTTAAAATTGAACATTGGGATTTGTCTAACCGAATGTGCATGATAATCGTGAAATGCTCCGATCGTGGAGATTATCCTCGGCTGTATCCTTGTTTATTTTGTTGTCTATAGATTCTAAAATATGTGAGGAGTTTTCTCTAGAAACTCGTCAAGACTGTATCTTGGATACTTTTGTGGGGGATTGTAGAGCCTTAATATTCACGCATCTATTGAAAAAGTGGAAGGTTATAAATAAAGGTCACCCCTTCCTTTGTAAGCATCCAAGTTTGAAGTGTGAAATTGCAACGCCCTTTACACAATTGTCTTGTATTGTAAAATAAACTAATTGACGCAATATGCTACCAAAGTAACCTCTATTGTGTAGATTTGTTTATTTTGGGATATTAAGTTGTGCATGTTTTTCTAGGCACTCCTTTATTTTGTGGTTGGCTATTTGTCATAAATTGTTGGCCCAGGATAAGCTTCGATTGCGTGAAGTAGTGCAGCCTTCTAGATGTGCTCTCTGTGAGTGTGATCTGGAAAGTCACTCCCATTTGTTCTTTCAATGTTGCTACACTGAGTGGTTGTGGTTTAGGCTATTGCAAAAGTTGGGATTACAATGTTTTGCCACTAGCTGGGATGACGTGGTTCACTCGTGTGAAAGTAATCTTTCTGGAACTTCTGTACTACATCTGTTGGCAAGATTGGGTTTCGCTGCTCTAGTCTATATCATTTGGCGCGAAAGAAATTCTCGTCTTCATGATCAAGATTCTTTGGATGCTACTTCATTAATGAGGCATGTAGAGTCCACTGTATGTCTTAGAATTGTGTCTTGTAAACCTTTTCTTAAGACTGATGCTAATTTTTTTTTTGAAAGGTAAAGATAAATTTTATTAAAGCAAAATAAAAAATTCATGTACAAATACTTGGGGGCATACCCCCAGCACTCAATGACCGTTTATAGAATGTGCATCTAAACTAACCCCCAAGTGCAAGAGTGTGCAGTGTAGTTTTAACTCGGTGAGTCTGAGATCGAATCCACAGGGAACTATGAGATTGAACACTAGGTTTTTCTAAGTTCTTCTACCTACTGTTTCATTTTAAAAGACAAAAAAAGAAAATAAAACAAGTTTTAGGTTTTGAGAAGAGTTGATTAAGTAACTAGCAACAAAATAAAAGTAAATTGCAAAAATTAACTAAACTAGCATTCAAGAAATTAAATTACTTTTATTCCAATTAATAGAAAAGCAAAAAAAAAAAAAAAGAAAAAAAAGAAATTAAACTAAACTAAAATAATGAAAGCAATAAAATTAAGCATTCACGATAACAAAAATGATTCTTGATTCAACTTTCAATTTTGGGTGGTTTACTATTTCATTATGGGATGTGTTGTAACTACAATCTATAGTTCACGTCAAAGGAGCTATAGATTTGGAAAAATATTCTCATTAAAGTTCCAAAAATGCCCGATACTTAGTTTTAAAATCACGTTTCATTATGGATAATAAAACTGGAAAGATATTCTATGAAAACATTCGGGTTCAAACCTAAACTAGGGTTTGTTCAAAAATTATTAAGAAAATTATATTCAAGAGTTTTTACTAGTAATTACAGATAATATAGTCAAAAACTTTTGTTTTCGAAGGTTTTTCAAACAACCAAACCAGATTTGTTTTAGAAATTACTTTTAATTTGTCCAAAATTATTAAATCAATTTTTATCCGAAAATCTTTACTAGTGATTACAGAGAATGTAGTCAAAGGTTTTCGTTTTCGAAGGTATTTGAAACAAAATAACATGATTTCTACAATCGTAGATCACTCCGCAAAGGTTTTTACAAACCATGCGAACGATCTACGCACATCCCTTCGTTTTTCACAAACTACCATTCCTTGATTCGTTGAATCAAGAACTAGGTTTTTACGCTACGTTCATAATGAAATCCATGCAATTGAATTCAATCATTAAAACAAGAATCAAATACTGAGAAGAAAGAATGAATATAAATCAACTGCAAATAAAAAAATATTATTAATCTAAACAAAAATAGTACCGTATTTCAAAGAACGAAAAGAATAGCGAATGATAATGAAAGTTGAAGCGAATTCACAAATCAATGCGCAAATCTTGTTAAACATCTTCAAAAGAAATTAAAAACTCTTCCTAAAATCTAAAAACACTCTCTAAAAGTCTGTAAAAAGATGAAAAGAATATGGAAAAGAAGATGCCCTAAACGGCTGCTCATAGGGTTTTTATAACCCATGCACGAAACCCTAAAAATGAGGAAATAACGCGTCTCCCGCTTGTCCAAGGTGTCCGGACACCCTAATGGGGTGTCCGGACCGCAGTATGCTCCAGCTCATTTTTCTTCAACTTTGCTTGCTGTGGTCCTGAAGGTGTTCGGACACCTACTCCATTCAAGTACACCACAAGCTATCTTTCATCGTTTTCTTCGTCCTTTAGCACTCCCAATTGCTTTGATTGAATTGTTTTCAGTACAATTAGGAAAAAAATCCATATTAGTGAAATAGTAACAAAATGCATGAATAATTTAAGAAAATGCATGATTTTATGTGAAAAATTAGGACTTGTAATTACACTTTTCAAGTGTAATCACTCAACATCAAATCACTCCCTCACAAGAAATCATGGAAACTAGGAGAAAACAGAAAAACAACCAATTAACACTACTCAATAATAGATTGAGGACGATTCCATTGGTGAAGATGATGGCGATTTTGATCCGTTTTAGGCAAACCCGAGCAATCCATAAGTCGCAATCAAAGCAGATCCTTATAGCATGAAGGATGGTCACCTCGTCTTGAAATTGTTTTTCATGCTGCCTCCTATTCCTTTCCTGCCAAAGAACATAGACTGAGGCTGCAAGTATGAGCTTACCAATAACCGAAAGCAAAGTCGAGCCTTCACAAATAGTAGAGGCCCAAGTAATGACATCATCCCAATCGCAAGATGAGTTTTGCAATCCTAATATTGCCAATAAAGACTGCCATACTTTATAAGTGAAGGAGCAACTAAAAAACAGGTGATCATGGTCTTCACGTGACATCCCACAGAAAGTGCAACTCATGGTAGAGATCAATCCAAAAGAGAGAAGCCTATCCTGAGTAGCAAGTTTTCCTTTTACCGCCAACCAAAGAATGAAAGCATGACTGGGAATATGAAATTTGAACCAAACTACCTTGAACCACCTCACAGGTGGATGGGAAACTCGCAGAGATTTCCAAACAACCTTGGTAGTAAAGTCTTTCTGCAGCTTATCCCAAAGCAACACATCACCACAAGAAGGATTAGGAGGATACAGACCTTCGGTCTCCCTTTTAAGATCAAGTAACTTTGGGAATTTTGTAACGGGCCAAGACCATCTATTCCCAGAAATAATTGTTTTCACCATAGCTTCCTTTGGCAACCCCGAATATATAACTTTATCATTTGGAGAAGAACAAATTTGACCTTGCAAGGTAAGAACATAGGTAAAGTTTGTAAAAACTTAAATTCCTCCTTTTGCTATGTTGGGAATCATTCAAGTGAAATGGCCGCTAGAATATTAATTTTGTGGGATCCTTCAATTATCAAAGTTCAAGCTATTTCAATCTCTAGCCAATCTATCCTATGCCATGTTAGCCATCTTGCATTGTCTTTGGATTATTTTGCTACCTTTGTGTATGCTTCAAATGATAAGATGAATAGAGAGTTGCTATGGAAGGAACTTCATGTCAACTGTGAGATAATTGGAAGAACTTCGCCATGGGTCATCTTGGGAGACTTTAACGTGGTTAGGAATGCAAATGAGAAGAGAGGGGGTATAGGAATTGATAGAGCTGCAGTAAAAGATTTTAATGATTGCCTCGAAGACATTGAAGCTGTTGATTTAAGATATTCGGGCTGCATGTTTACTTGGAATAACAAACAAGATGATGGAAGTAGTATCTTCAGTAAACTTGATAGAGCTCTTGTGAATGAGAATTGGCTCACTTGCTTCCCCAATTCAGAGGCATTCTTCCCCACGGCCTGTACTTCAGATCATAGCCCAACAATCATCAACATTCGGTCTAATATGCAAGGTGGTAGGAAGCCCTTCAAATTCTTCAATTATTGGACAAAAAACAAGGAATTTTACAAGGTTGTAGAGGAGGTTTGGAATGTTTAGTTCTCGGGTTCACCTATGTTTAAATTTTGTACAAAACTCAAAGAACTCAAAATGGCACTTAAGGATTTCAACTTCAAACATTATGGAGGGATTTCTACCAAGGTAGCTGAAGCTAAAGCCAAGTTGGAAGCTATTCAAAGTGAGAGGCAAATAGATGATAACTTGAGTTTAATTGAAGAGGAGGACAATGCACTTGAAGATTACCTTCATCTTTGCTTTAGCCGAAGAGGCCTTTTACAAGCAAAAAATCAAGAGACAATTCTATCAAGTTGGGGACCAAAACACATCCTACTTCCATAGAAAGGTTAAAGCTCATTGTTCAAGGAACAAGATCCTCTCTATAATTGATGGATCAAGATGTAAGAGTGAAGACTATGAATCTGTCAAAGCCACATTCATCAACTACTATAAAAGCTCCTGGAACTCCATTTCAATACCCGAAAGATGCTAAGGCCTTATGTTGAAAGCCTCATGCAAACGTAGCTTACCAATGTAAATGCTAAACTCCTTGGAGGTTGAAGTCACGGATGAGGAGATCAAGTCTACCCTATTTTCTCTACCAAGCTCACAAGGCTCCGGGGTCCGGATGGGTACACATCCCATTTCTTAAGAGACTTGGAATATGCTGGAGAAGATTTCTCAAAGGCTATCAAGTCCTTCTTCACTTCAGAAAGCTACTCAAGGTGATCAACTCCACAAGTATTGCCTTAGTCCCCAAAATTCCGAATCCAAGTAAGGTCACTGATTATAGGCCTAGCTCTTGTTGCTCCACTATCTACAAGTGCATTTCAAAGCTCATTGCTAACAAGGTTGAAGAAGCTCATGGCCTTTCATTATTAGCCTGTCTCAAGCGACTTTGTTAAATGGTAGAACTATATTCTGACCAAATTCTCCTAATGCAAGAGTTAGTGAGGAACTACCATAGATCAAAACATGTCTCCCAGGAGTGCTTAAAGATTGATCTTATGAAAGCTTTGACTCTTTTCATGGGATCTTATATTGGATGCTTTGGATGCACTGAACATTCCTTGCAAGTTTGTTGATTGGATAAGATCATGTAATAACTTCTCCCTAGTTTTCAATCTCTATAAATGGTGCTCTAGAGGGGATACTTTCAAAGGTGCTAGAGGGCTCCGTCAAGGTGACCCTCTTTCTTCTTACCTCTTTCTAATGTAATGGAGTTCTTCTCAAGACTTTTCAACAAAATGGTGGAAGGAAGTGATTCACTTATCATCCGAAATGTTCTTACCCTCTCATAAATCATATTTGTTTGGCGGTGACTTATTTATTCTTTGTACACCTAATGAGGCTTCTTTGCAGTTAATTCATCAAGCTCTCCTTCAATGTCACAGTACTTAGGGCTACACCTAATGGGAGCAAAAGCAGGTTTACTTGTCGGGGATTAGCAATCAAAGTAAGCAGGCAATTGTGTTCAAGCTCGGCTTTCAACTGGGGATTTTACCTGTCAAATACCTAGGAGTGCCATTGATCTCTACTAAGACTTAAATATGAAGATTGTAAGAGAGTGAATTGAAAAGTATACCAAAAGAGTTAAAAGCTGGCCTCTAAATGCCTCTCATATGCAGGGAGATTGGTTCTTGTCAAGTCTATTACTATTTCAGGATACAAGTTTATTGGAGCATACCATTTTGTCCTTCTAAAAGAGTAGGTGAAGCCATTGAGCAGTTTTGAGAAGATATTTGTGGTCAGGGGCTGATTTGAGGAAATGGGGAAGTAAAGTGGCTGGTCGAAGTTTGCAACCCAAGAAGGAAGGTGGCCTTGGACTAAGAAGACTTGCGAATGTGAAACAAAGCCTCCATGATGAGACACAGTTGGGGCTTTATGCACCAAGAACCCCTCCCTTTGGGTTGAGTGGTGTCACCACAACCTACTCAAAGGAAGTAGTTTTGGGAAATAAAAACCTCCTGCAGATTGGCTCTTGACATGGAGAAAGGTTACGTAAACTCAGGAGATGATGCTAGAGTCCCCTATCCAAATATGAAGTTGGCAAAGGTGAGTTCAATCTCTCTATGGTACTCTAATTGGCACCTCCCCTAGGTCCTTTGATCCCAAATATGGACCACGAGTAGCTTATGATGCTGGAATCTCTAAAGAATCAAAAGTTGGCCGTATCATTAAAGATGGGAGAATGGAAGTGGCCTTACCGTGCACAGTGGAGTTAAAGGAGATAATTATAGAGCTACCCACCCACATACAAGGCCGAGAGTCAACCATGAAGATAAGTTATATGGGAAGCTTCAAGGAGCAGGTGTACATGCAAAAGCTACATGGAAATGCTATTCGGGAAGAAACCAAAAGTAAATTGGCACCATTTAATTTGGTTTACCTTACACATCCCACGGCAAAGCTTCATTCTTTGGCTTGCCTCAAAGAGAGGGTTGAAGTACAAAAGATTGATTGGTTGGCGGGATGGATGTAGATCCTACTTGTGTTCTATGTTGCCAAGCTATAGAAACCATGGATCATCTCTTCTTCAATTGTCCATTTGCGGCTGAATTGAGGACTAGGTGTTACACAAATGCTCCATTGTCAGGATTTTTAATTAATGAATTTGTTTAACATTTAAAAAAATGTGCATGTCTGTGCATGTTTGTTATTCATGCGAGCAATGACTGGTCCAAAGAAAGTTATTGATTGGCCAACAATAAACATACCTGCGGAATAAATGTGGGAAATTCCTTGAGTCAATTGTTTTATTATTTTCGGATTACAACAGCTATTTTATTACGGCATATTATTTTATTTTGATCTAGTTAGTCTAATATCTTCACTTACGTTGATTAAGAAACATGCCGGCAAAGCAACCTCTGTTGTGAAGATTCATTTAACTGGAAATGCATAGATATTTGTGGAGTTATTTTTGTGAGCTGCGCTTGGCCAAAAAAAGACAGTTTGCCCAAATCACGACGCACCTGCTTTCATAAAATGCGTGACAATTAGAAAAGCTTTTCATGTGAGCAACACTCGTTCAAAGAAAATGCTGTTGCACTGAGATTGCCACTTAAATTTAATTTCTTTGTCTGGAGACTAGGAATTATTGATGTTGTACAAGGTATCTTGTTCATGTTTGTTCTCTATACAGTTTCGGTGGCTACTGCTATGAGTGTTTCTGCCCATGTTAGCAAAATCGTAATGCTGAGCGGGATAAACCCTAAAGTTGGGAAAAAAACCATGGAGATTGTCCTCGGCTGTATGGATTTGGATATCGCACTTCGTCGACCGACCCATTGCTGCTCCGTAAAACCTCAACGAGGTTAAGATTGAACATTGGGATCTGTCTAACTGAATGTGAATGATAATCGTGAAATGCTCCAACCGTGGAGATTGTCTTCGGCTGTATCTTTGTTTATTTTGTTGTCTGTTAGATTCTAAATTGTGAGAGTTTTCTCTGGAATCTCGTCAAGACCGTATCTTGGATACTTTTGTGGGGGATTGTAGATCCTTAATATTCATGCGTCCACTGAAAAAGTGGAAGGTTATAAATAAATGTCACCCCCTCCTTTGTAAGCATCCAAGTTTGAGGTGTGAAATTGCAACGCCCTTTACACAATTGTCCTGTATTGTAAAATAAACTAATTGAAGCAATATGCTAGCAAAGTAACCTCTATTGTGTAGATTTGATAATATCGGGATATTAAGATGTGCATGTTTGTTATTCATGCGAGTAATGACCGTCCAAAAAGGTTATTGATTAGCCAAATAATAAACATACCTGCGAGAATAATGTGTGAAATTCCTTGAGTCAATTGTTTTATTATTTTCGGATTAGAGCACGCTATTTTATTACAGCTTGTTATTTTATTTTAATCCAGTTAGTCTAATATCTTCGCTTGCGTTGATTAAGAAACATGCTGCCAAAGCAACCTCTGCACCGAAGATTAATTTAACTGGAAATGCATGGATATGTTTGCGGAGTTATTTATGCGAGTTACGCTTAGCCCAAATAAAGACACAGTTTGCCCAAATAACAACGCACCTGCTGTGATAAAATGCGTGACGATTAGAAGGCTTTTCATGCGAACAACGCTCGGTTCAAAGAAATGCTATCGGGTGATAGAACTAATTGTCAGTATTTGGTCGTTGCACTGAGATTACCGCTTAAATTTAATTTCTCTGTCCGGAGACTAGGAATTAATGATGTTTACTAGGTATCTTGTTCATGTTTTGTTCTCTATACAGTTTTGGTGGCTGCTGCTATGAATGTTTCTGCCTAGGTCAGCAACATCCCAACGCTGGCGGGAAAACCCTAAAGTTGGGAAAAAACCATTGGATTGTCCTTGGCTGCATGATTTGGATGTTGCAATTCGTTCAGACCGACCCACTGTTGCAACAAAAAACCATAACGAGGTTAAGATCGAACATTGGGATCTGTCTAATCGAATGTGCATGATAATCGTGAAATGCTCCGACCGTGGAGATTGTCCTCGGCTGTATGCTTGTTTATTTCGTTCACTGTAGATTCTAATATATGTGAGGAGTTTCTTCTGGAAACTCGTCAAGGCCGTATCTTGGATATTTTTTTGGGGATTGTAGATGCTTAATATTCACGCATCCATCGAAAAGTGGAAGGTTTTAAATAAAGGTCACCCCCTCCTTTGTAGGGATCCAAGTTTGAGGTGTGAAATTGCAACACCATTTACACAATTGTCCTGTATTGTAAAATAAACTAATTGAAGCAATATGTTAGCAAAGTAACCTCTATTGTGTAGATTTGTTTTTTCGGGATATTAATGTGAATGTTTGTTTTTCATGCGACCAATGACCGGTCCAAAGAAAGGTTATTGATTAGCCAAATAATAACATACCTACGGGAGTAATGTGTGAATTCCTTGAGTCAATTGTTTTATTATTTTCGGATTACAGCACGCTATTTTATTACGGCATGTTATTTTATTTTGATCTAGTTAGTCTAATATCTTCTCTTACGTTGATTAAGAAAACATGCTGCCAAGGCAACCTCTGTTGTGAAGATTAATTTTACTGGAAATACATTGATATTTAGCGGAGTTATTTATGCGAGCTGTGCTTGGGCCAAAGAAAGACAGTTTGCTCAAATAACAACGCACTTGCTGTGATAAAATGCGTGATGATTAGAAGGCTTTTCATGTGACAACACTCAGTTCAAAGAAAAATGCTGCTAGGTGACAGAACTATATTGTTAGTATTTGGTTTTGCACTGAGATTACCACTTAAATTTAATTTCTCTATCTGAACACTAAGATTAATGATGTTGTACTAGGTATCTTGTTCATGTTTTGTTCTTTATACAGTTTCGGTGGCTGCTGCTATGAATGTTTCTGCCCAAGTCAGCAACATCGCAACGCTGAGCGTGACAACCCTAAAGTTAGGAAAAAATCATGGGGATTGTCCTCGGCTGTATGGATTTGGATATCGCACTTCGTCGAACCGACCCTGCTGGTCCGAAAAACCTCAATGAGGTTACAATTGAACATTGGGATGTGTCTAATCGAATGTGCATGAAAATCGTGAAATGCTCCGATTGTGGAGATTGTCCTCGGCTGTATCTTTGTTTATTTTGTTCTTTGTAGATTCTTAATATGTGAGTCGTTTGCTCTAGAAACACATCAAGACCGTATGTTGGATACTTTTGTGGGGGATTGTAGATCCTTAATATTCACGCGTCCATTAAAAAAGTGGAAGGTTATTAATAAGGTCACCCCCACCTTTGTAAGCATCCAAGTTTGAGGTGTGAAATTGCAACGCCCTTTAGACAATTGTCATGTATTGTAAAATAAACTAATTGAAGCAATATGCTACCAAGTAACCTCTATTGTGTAGATTTTTTTTTCGGATATTAAGATGTGCATATTTGTCTAGGCACTCCTTTATTATGTGGTTGGCTATTTGTCATAATTGTCGACCCAGGATAAGCTTCGTTGCATGGAGTAGTGCATCCTTCTAGATGTGCTCTCTATGAGTGTGATCCGGAAAGTCACTCACATTTGTTCTTTCAATGCTGCTACACTGAGCGGGTGTGGTTTATGCTATTGTAAAAGTTGGGATTACAATGTTTTGCCACTAGCTGGGATGACGTGGTTCACTGGTGTGAAGTATCTTTTTGGAACTCCTTTACTTCATCTACTGGGAAGATTGGGTTTCTGCTGATTACACTTGAAAAGTGTAATTACAAACTCTCTAACTCAACACTTATTCATGCATTTAAATAATTAAAGTTGAAGTTTTAGTGTTATTTTATTACTTATACTTTTATTGTTTATTTGCAGAGAAAAGGCAAGGATGTCGAAGTTTATAGCTATGGAAATGGCCGAAAAACGAAGGAAATGTAAAACAAGGAAATGTCATGGTTCAAACCCCACCTTGGATGGCCAAGACTCACCTAAAGGAGGAAGAAAAGCAAGAAATCAAGATTCTTGGGGGTCGGGACCGTCCATCTAATGGTCGGACCACAGTGTATAGGATTTGAGAAGAAACCTTTCTGTGGTCCCGACCCCCAAATTAGACGGTCGGACCACCGTGTATCTGAAATTCAAGAACTAAAGCACTTTTTTTAGGGTTTCTTGGCATCTATATAAAGAGCTTTTGCATGGCCAAGAGAGGAGAAGCCCTTTTTGATTTTGCACCTTCAATTGAGTGTTAGAATAGAATTTTGAGAGTTTTAGATTAGGTTTTAAGCTTGGATGCGTGGATTCATGGTTTTTGTTGGAGCTTTCATCGTTGTCTTTGTAGTGATTCTTCACTTCGTCTTTTATATTCGCTTTACGTTGTAAGTCGCACTTTAATCTATTTCGTTTTATTTCGATTTGTTTCGTAATATCATGTTTTGCTTGTTTCAATTCTCCTTTCATATGATTGAATGCTATTTGATTGTTTTTAAGATGCTTAAAGTAGTTTTAGCGTAAACCCTAATCTTGATTCAACGAATCAAGACGGGTAGTTCACGAAAGCCTTGGGGTGTTCGTAGTCCCTTCGCGTAGGTTGCGAGACCTTTCGCGTAGGTTGCGAGACCTTTCGCGTAGGTTGCGAAACCTTTCGCGAAGGGATTTACCTTTCGCAAATCTATTTTTTTTCATATTTCGAAAACATTCGAATACGAAAACCCTTAACCAAATCCGTGTGAGATCACTGGTATGGATTTTCGTAACCAATCATCAAATACTTTTGAATAAAATTAAAAATCAGATTTTTATTAATATTTTGGTGTTTAATTGAAAAACTCTAGGAAACAAGGGTCTTTAACCATATCCGCTTGAGATCACTGGTACTGACCTTTGATTATAACATTTTCAAAACTTTTCAAATTAAACCCTGTTCTTCAAACAAACATCCCAAGGTAAAGTAGTGAACTACCCGAACTTGAAAGTTGGATTAAGAACATTTTTAGTATTGTGCTTGTTATTTAATTTAATTTATGAGTTGATTTATTCGCTTTAGAATTTAGAGTAGATGCTTTGTTTGCATTTTAAAATTAAATTGAATTTCTTTAATTTAGAATCTAAAACAAAAGTTTGAGTTGCAAAAAAATTAGTTTAAATTAATTTAGGTTCACCTACTAACTAAGAGAACAAGTCTAGAGCTTTTAACAAAGCCCTCCCTGTGGATGACCTCGGTACTCACCGAGTTTTAAACTACGACTGCCTTCTTGCACTTGAGAGGTAGAACCCGAAATACAATTTAGGGTCGTCAAGTTTTTGGTGTCGTTGCCGGGAGGGCAACTAAGCGCTAGATTTGGGAGTTAAAAGAGAATTCACTTGAGAAATTTGGTGAATTTTTCTTTTCTCCTTCTCTTTATTAGTAGTTTTCTTTTTTTTGCATATCATATAACCTAGTTTGCATGCTAGTTAACTTAGGTTGCATTTTAGTGTAGTTTTTCTCTTTCTCATTTTATTTTCATTTTTATTTTCTGATCTTAGACATGGAAGTTGGTGATCTTGTACATGGCCCTTTTGATACCCGAGAATACATAGAGTATTTAGGTGGCATGTTTGGATATGCTTTTACATTAGACACCTATAGTATGCTTCCTCAATTCTTTGGGCATGAGGAGACCCCATGTCTGCACCTTGATAGGTTTAAGGCAGCATGTGGTTTATGTGATGAGCTAGAAGAGAGAGACTTAGGTGATGTTTTTCCCTTTATCATTGCAAAATGTGGCTAGTGACTGGTGCTATGCTGTAAGTGAATGGGTCTGTACTTGGGAGCAATTTCATGAAGCTTTTATTGAACATTTCCTCCCTATTCATCAAACCTTCACCCATGGCCTTCAAATAAAATTTTTATCAAAAAATGGTGAAGTATTTTATAAAAGTTTAGAGAGATTTAACAATTTTTTGGAAACATTCCCAAGTCACGGATTAGAGCTAGGGGACATTGTAGCCACATTATATAATGCTCTACCTAGTAGTTTACACCAGGCGTTTGATAAGTCTTAGATAGGGAATTTCTTGACCTTATCCCAGGTGAGGTATGGTCATTCCTCGAATTTTTCTATGAACACACCACCCAGGGAAGACTTAAGCCTAATTTTGAATCTTATGCATTTAGAAGCCACACTGAACCTTCCCCATATGCTTCTACTTCACTTGACCTTCATGATCCATCTTTTAGAAGTAGCACATGCATAGAGACTGATTATTGTGCCTATCCCAATCTTGTTCCACTCACTGAGGGCCAGCACGAGGAACCTCAAGATTATTAGTTTTGTGAACCTAATGATGCACAATTAGAGGACATTTTTTATCAATTTATGCAACAGCAATTGAGTTTTAATAACGAGTGCAACCAAGCCTTAGATGACTTGAGAGAACAACTTTCTAAGTTAACACAAGCTATGAGCACCATCTAAGTGGTAACATGACTGAGACGTCGACCTCAGACACTATTATAGGCACTAAGTGGGACAATTGCCCTAACTACATTGGGGATAACATTTGTAATGACCAACTTTCTCATAGTCCTCTAGACACTCCCATTCAAGATGTTCCTTTACCATCTACGGAGAGTCAGGGGGACATACAATTCTTTCCTACTACCGAACTTGATGCTCAACCTACCCCAACCACCCCAAGCCTTATTGAGAGTCCTTTGACTCCAACTGAGCATTTGAATGCCACATGGCCCGAGGAACATATCATTGAGTCAGTTGACCCCAGTTCACTCCACTACACAACCGAGGTTGAGAGTGGTGCACACTGATTACACTCGAAAAGTGTAATTACAAACGACACTTTTGCACACTCATTTACATGGTTTACTACGTTTTCCTCATGATTTATCACTATTTTATCACTTACGTAAACCATTTTGTCAATCGCAGGAAAAATGGTGAATTCAACGAAGAAGACAGTGATTTTGACAACTCCAAGGAGGAAGGAAACAAAGGAGAACAAAGCGTGTCAACAATGGTTCAAGCTTCCCCAAGAGTTGGCTTAAATGGAGGAGCAAACATTGAAGAAACCTATACACTGTGGTCCGGACCCCCTTGCTTGATGGTCCCGACCACAGAAAGCTGGAGCTGTTGAAGAGGATTTCATGTACACTGTGGTCCGGACCCCCTTGCTTGATGGTCCCGACCACAGAAGCTCGCCTTCCAGCCGATTGAATAAACCATACACTGTGGTCCGGACCCCCTGAGGGACGGTCCGGACCCCCTTATACGGAATTGTTGCTCCGCGTTTTGAATGATTAGGGTTTTGTGTTTGCTTATATATATGACACTGTGTAGCCGAATGAAGGGGGCTGCTGCATATTGTTTTTCTTCCTCTTCCTCCTACTTCTCTTAGGTTTAAGTTTAGTTTTAGTTATTTATTTATTGAAGATTTTGAAGATTTTTATTCGTGAATGTTACTACTTACGTACTCCAAGTTTTTAAGACGATTGTCATTGCGATTGCTACTCAAGTTCTTATTTCAAAGTTCGTTTTCAAGTAAGTTAATATTTCATTCTTGCTCTTCATTAGTTTTTGAATGTTCGTGGATGATTTTTTATGATTAATGCCATTAGTTTGTTTAAATCTTTGATGCTTTAAAATATTAGGGTTTCGTTTAGAGTTTGATACGAATGCTGCACGTTTTGATCTTAAGGTTTAACTTTAATTAATCTAGTATTTCGTTTTGGTTCATTATTATTAATTGAATGTTCGTAGGTAGGTTTTACATTCATTAGGACTGTTTTAATTACGTTTTTGAAGCTTTAACAGTTATGTCTTCATCTAAGCCTGTTAAGTTGTTTCAAAGCATGCTAGGGTAAAAACCTTTGTTCTTGATTCACTGAATCAATGAAGGGTAATTTGTTATGAACTGAGGGATGTACGTAGATCCTTCACATGGGTTTCAAAAGCCTATGTGAAGTGATCTACTATTTTCAAACTTGATTTGTTGTTTGGAAAACCTTTGAAAACAAGAGTGTTTGTTCATATTCTCTGTAATCACTGATAAACACTCTTGATTATAATTTTCTTGATAATTTTTAAACAATTTAAATCTAGATTTGAACTCGAGTATTTTTATCATAAAATCTTTCCAGTTTTATCTTCCATAATGAAACGTGAATTTAAAACTGTGTATCGAGGAATTTTGGAATGTATTGAAAATCTTTCCCAATCCATAGATCCTTTGACGTGAACTATGGATTGTATTTAAAATCATCCCTTGGTGAAATAACAGATTACTTGGAATTGTGAAGGTTGAATCAAGAACCCTTTTCTATTAGAATTTCAATTTGATAAAATCACTGCTTTAAATTTCTTATAAATCTTGTTTGCAATTAGATTAGATTATTCTTTAAATTTAAGTTAGTAATTTTAATTTGCTGAGTTGTTTAAATTAGTTCGAATTTTATTTAAGTTGAAACATTCCTTTAATTAGTAATTACTTTGTTTTTAGTTTAATTTCTCAAATTTCAACTCTATCAAATCTAATTTAAGTTAATTGCAACTTTAATTCTAATTCAATCCTACAATTCATATTTGAACTTAGAAACTGAAACACATAGGCTTCCCTGTGGATTCGACCTCGGACTCACCGAGATTAAAACTACACCGCACACCCTTGCACTTGGGGGTTAATTAGCACTGCACTATTTACGAGCGGTCAAGTTTTTGGCGCCGTTGCCGGGGAACGCCAATTTTAGTTTTTAGGTTCTTAGAATCTTTAGGATAAAAAAAAAAAATTAAAAATTTAAAACTTAAAATTTGAAAGTTGAATCTCTCTTAGTTAAATTTTTCTTAGAAAGATTCGCTTGGCTTATGCACAGGTTGGATTAGAGGGGAAGACGGTAGATTGTTACGCCCTGAATCATTAGCTGTTCCTTTAGAATTAGAGTCCTCTTTAGGAGAAACTCAAACTCCTAGAATTCCTACTCCACCATTAGAAATGGCTGCTGAAGATCAAGCTGTCGCAGCAAGACAATCCTTGAGAGATATCTTGCAGCAGAATAGCATACTCCTGAATCCTGCATAGTTTGGCCTGTAAACCAAACTTTTCACTTTAAACCAGGGATGATCCAATTGTTACCTACTTTCCATGGGATGGATTCTGAGAATCCATATGACCACTTAACTCGCTTTAGGAACATTTGTGTCACTATAAAGGATCAAGGATGCCAAATAGAGCTGGTATTTCTTAAGCTATTCCCATTTTCATTGCAAGATAAGGCTGCTAGATGGTTTGAATTCCTACCATCTAATTCCATTCGCACCTGGGATGAAATGCAAGCCAAATTCTTAAAGAAATTTTTCCCACCTAATAGAACTGATGCAATTCAGCATCAGATTCTGAACTTCGCTTCACAACATGGTGAGACATTCTACCAAAGTTGGGAGAGGTTTAAAACTCTCTTACATTCCTGTCCTCACCATGGATTTGAAGTCTGGCGTCTAGCGAGCATCTTCTACGGAGCCCTGACACCACAATTGAAACAATTTGTGGAAACAATGTGCAATGGGCAGTTTTACGATAAAACCCCTGAAGAAGCTTATGAATATTTTGAATTCTTAGCTGAAAATGCACAAACTTGGGATACCACGGGACCTCAGAATACTCAGAATATTAATGGTACTCCTATTCGAGGTTTGCATCACTTAAGTGAAACCGATGATCTTAAGGCAAAACTAGCAACTCTGACCCGAGAAATAGAGACCCTTAAGAGTAAAAAGGACACACCTATAGTTAAAGAACCCATAGCAAATGTCTATTGCGTAGCTTGTGATAGCCAATCTCATAGAACGGATGATTGTCCTAGTATGCCCCTGTGTAGAGAAGTCGTGCAAAATCAGCTATCTAGTGAACTTCCTATCCATGCAATAAACCAATACCGACCTCCATATCGTGGACAGAATTTGGGAGGAAATCCCTATTCTGAAACATATAATCCGGGTGTGAGGAACCATCCAATTTTAGTTGGAGAAATGATGGAGCAGCTCAAATGCCACAATCTATCACCCTCCACCTCCTCCAAATCCTCAGGTTTCAGTCACTAATCCAGGATTGCCTCAGAATGTGGGACCTTCTCATACTCCATATATTCCCCCAAATAAGAGGTCCACAGAAGAAACACTTCAACAATACATGAACACACAATCCACACTTTGGGCTCAAAATAATAGAACTTTGGACGACATTAGGGGACAGTTGACTCTTTTAACCCAAACGTTGACTACACAACCTAAAGGTCAATTCCCTGCTCAACCACGTCCAAATCCAATTGCCCAAGTGAAAAATGTTGAAGGGTCTTCCAATATGCCTGGCAATATTGAGCAGGTACAAAACATCACGACGCTTAGGAGTGGTAAAACTATAGATAAAACCATTCACCCTAAGATGGTTGAGGTTAGGGAAGAGTTAGAACCTAAGCGGATGTCGGAAGATAATAGGAGGGAAGGAAAACAACCCATAGGCATGGAAGAAGAAAAATCTAAGAGGGAAGAGGAATCTAAGAAAGAGAAGAGTGAGGAAGAAAAAGGGGAGAATCAAAAGGAAAAAGAATCTATCTTAGTGCCTAGGGAGTATATCCCTAAAGCACCATTTCCCCAAAGGTTCTTGAAAGCTAAGAGAGAAGCTCAAGCAGCTGAATTGCTAGAGGTTTTTAAACAAGTAAAAATCAATATACCTCTTTTAGATGCAATTAAACAAATCCCAGTGTATGCAAAATTCTTGAAAGAGCTATGCACTGTGAAGAGGGGACTGAATGTTAAGGAAAAAGCTTTCCTAACAGAACAAGCAAGTGCTATTCTTCAATGTCGCACACCCCCGAAATATAAGGACCCTGGGTGTCCTACTATCTCTTGTTATATAGGGAAATTCTTTGTTAGTCGAGCACTTCTTGATTTAGGAGCTAGTGTGAACTTACTTCCCTATTCAGTGTACGAGCAACTAGGATTAGGAGAGATTAAACCTACCCGTGTGACTCTGCAACTTGCAGATAGATCTATAAAAGTCCCACGAGGTATAGTTGAAGATGTACTGGTGCAAGTGGAAAATTTTTATTTTCCGGTGGATTTTATAATCCTTGATACACAACCACTAACCAGTTTGTCAGCACCTGATCAGACACCTGTGATTCTTGGACGTCCATTTTTAGCAACGTCAAATGCTTTGATTAATTGTAGGAATGGATCCATGAAGATGTCCTTTGGTAACATAGAGTTTGAAACAAATATCTTTCATGTTACCAAACAACCAAAAGAGGTGGCTGAAATACAAGAGGTAGACGTAGTCGAAACCATCGTTCAGAATTACGTTGATAGGGAATTCATAGAAGACCCTCTAGAAAGAATACTATGCAGTGATATAGAAAAAGGGGATTTTATGATACCTAGTGAACTTAGCAACATGCTATATGAATGGTTAGACGTTTGCCCATTAATGTCGATAGGTAATTGGAAACCGATGTTTGAAAATCTAGGGCCACTATTGAACAAAGCTCAATCTTCGAATGTGAAAGCCCCAAGTCCCGATAGGAAACCATTACCTTCTAATTTGAAGTATGCTTTTCTAGGTGAAGGAGAAACATACCCTGTAGTAATATCTTCTGAATTGGCTACTGACCAAGAACATATCCTTGATAGAGCTGTTAAAATCCCATAAGAAAGCATTAGGGTGGTCAGTGGCAGATTTAACAGGTATAAGTCCACTCCTTTGCACACATTACATTTATTTAGAAGAGGGTGCCAAGCCGGTACGACAAATGCAAAGAAGGCTCAATCCAAATATGAAAGAGGTAGTACGGGCTGAGGTACTAAAGTTGCTTGATGTAGGGATAATTTACCCAATTTCTGATTCCCAATGGGTAAGTCCTACAGCAAGTGGTACCTAAGAAGTCAGGTATTACCGTAGTTCGGAATGAAAATAATGAGCTAGTCCCAACGAGAGTGCAAACTGGCTGGCGAGTATGCATTGATTATAGGAAACTCAATGCAAGTACTAGAAAAGACCACTTTCCTCTTCCATTCTTAGATCAAGTTTTAGAAAGAGTGGCTGGGCATGCTTATTACTGCTTTTTAGATGGCTATTCGGGCTATAACCAAATAGAGGTAGCTTTAGAGGATCAATCCAAAACTACATTCACCTGTCCCTTTGGCACCTTTGCATACAAACGAATGCCGTTTGGCCTATGTAACGCCCCTGCCACTTTTCAGCGTTGCATGATTAGCATATTTAGTGAGATGGTAGAAGAGATCGTCGAAGTATTTATGGACGATTTCTCTGTCTATGGTGACTCATTCGAGCAATGCTTGCAACACCTTGATCTAGTATTAACTCGATGCTGAGGAAAAGAACCTTGTCCTTAACTGGGAAAAGTGTCATTTTATGGTGACACAAGGCATCGTTCTGGGGCACATAGTTTCAAAAGAAGGTATTCAGGTAGATCAGGCGAAAGTAGAGCTGATTCAAAAGCTTCCCAAACCCCAATCAGTAAAAGATATTAGATCTTTCTTGGGACATGCTGGATTCTATCGAAGGTTCATTCAATCATTTAGTGAAATTTCCAGGCCTTTGTGTAAATTACTAACACAAGATAC
Organism: Vitellaria paradoxa; assembly: GCA_019916065.1. Taxonomy (NCBI): domain Eukaryota; kingdom Viridiplantae; phylum Streptophyta; class Magnoliopsida; order Ericales; family Sapotaceae; genus Vitellaria; species Vitellaria paradoxa. Next base: position 32,646,972 of record CM034234.1, read on the forward strand.
ACCCTTTGAATGGACTGATCAATGCCAGCAAGCTTTTGAAAAACTCAAGGGATGTCTAACTACAGCTCCTATTTTACAAACTCCTGATTGGTCACTGCCATTCGAATTGATGTGCGATGCTAGTGACCATGCTATTGGAGCTGTACTAGGACAGAGAAGAGATAAAAAAGCACATGTGATTTATTATGCTAGTAAGACCCTTAATGACACTCAAAAGAATTACACAACAACTGAAAAAGAATTACTAGCAGTTGTTTTTGCCCTTGAGAAATTCCGATCTTATCTCATTGGTTCAACAGTCATCATCTTCACTGACCATTCTGCACTTAAGTACCTGTTGACCAAGAAAGAGGCCAAACCACGATTACTCCGATGGATATTACTACTACAAGAGTTTGACCTCGAAATAAGAGATAAGAAAGGTGTAGAGAACGTGGTGGCGGATCATTTGTCACGTTTACCAGTTGAAGTCTATCCTAAAGATGATACTCAAATCAATGATAGCTTCCCTGATGATCAGCTATTTCATGTGCAAGCAATAACAGCCTCTACCCCTCCTTGGTATGCTGATATTGCTAACTACTTAGTGACAAGACAAATCCCGGATGAATGGACTTCTAAAGATAGGAAGAAATTCCTTAGGAATGTAAGAGTTTTCTTTTGGGATGATCCGTATTTATTTAAATACTGCCCTGACCAAGTTATCCGTAGGTGTATTCCTGACTGGGAAGTCCAAGGAATAATTGAGTTCTGCCATTCTCAAGCGTGTGGTGGCCATTTTTCCACGAACAAAACAGCTGCAAAGATATTACAATGTGGATTCTATTGGCCTACGTTATTTAAGGATGTTCATCAATTCTGTACCACCTGTGACAGATGTCAACGGCTAGGTAGCTTGACTCGTAGGAACATGATGCCTCTATCTCCTATTCTTGTTTTGGAAATATTTGATTGTTGGGGAATAGACTTCATGGGTCCTTTTCCAAGCTCCTTTGGGTATGAATTCATATTAGTAGGAGTTGATTACGTTTCTAAATGGGTAGAAGCAGTAGCTGCTAAGACAAACGACCATAAAGTAGTTCTTAAATTCCTCCATGAAAACATATTTTCACGCTTCGGGGTACCTCGAGCGATAATTAGTGATGGGGGGAAACATTTCTGTAACCGACCTGTAGGCACTCTATTTCTTAAATATGGGGTGGCACATAAAGTAGGAACTCCATATCACCCCCAGACAAGTGGCCAGGTAGAGCTTGCAAACAGGGAAATTAAGACAATCCTAGAAAAGACGGTTAATCCTAACCGCAAGGATTGGTCACTACGATTGACAGATTCCCTATGGGCATATCGCACTGCATATAAAACTACCTTAGGAATGTCTCCCTACAGGTTAGTTTACGGTAAACCATGCCATTTGCCCGTTGAATTAGAACATAAAGCTTATTGGGCAATTAAGAACTTCAACTTTAATCTTGATGAGGCGGGGTTACACCGTAAACTACAAATTGCAGAAATGGAAGAGTTACGGAATGACGCTTATGAGAATGCCTTACTATCTAAAGAGAGGATAAAGAAAATACATGATCGGCATATTGCTCGACGATCATTTCATGAAGGCCAAAAAGTATTACTTTATCGCTCACGACTTCATCTATTCCCAGGGAAACTACAATCTAGGTGGTCAGGTCCTTTCATAGTAACGCATGTGTCAGATCATGGAGCCATTGAGATTGAAAATCCAAAGAATAAACATCGTTTTAAGGTGAATGGGCATAAGTTGAAACCATACTTACAAAACTTTGCGGCTTGCATCGAAACATGGGATCTTTTAGATCCCCCTCCTTATGAATAGTCCTGCATTTAAGTATTTGTAGTGTATATTAGTAGATCTAGGTTAGCTTGCCGTTTATTTATTTTAGTTTTTTTTCTTTTTAGTTAGTATTATTAGGAAAATTGAGAGAATTAGAGCAACAAGCAAGACTTAGAGCCATTACTGTGGTCCGGACCCCCTAGGGAATGGTCCGGACCCTGCAAGGAGGGATGTAGGCCGAGTATACTGTGGTCCGGACCCCCTGAGGGACGGTCCGGACCCTGCGGGTGTCTTTAAAGCAGATCGGTCCCCTTTTCAGCTCAATTCGGCAGCCCTCTCTTCAATTCTCTTTTCAATATTCCCTCTCTCTAGCAAAATATAACCTAGAAATCTTCTACCCGTGCAAGATTCTTCAAAAAAGAAGTTGATTCAACTCCTATTTCAGCCGAAATCAACTATTTTCTGCACTTTCACATCATCTATAAGGTATGTCTTCTCCATTCTTCAAGCCCTAGTTCGGTTCTTCCATATTTGTTCACCTCAAGCTTCAAAGCTTCAAGAGTTATGTTCTATCTCACCAAAACACTTTCTTTGGACATTAATATTCAAGGGTAGTATTAGTTTGAATTAGTTTCCAAAGTTTGCATTTTTTTCTACCGTGGGTTTGATTTGGATCCATAAGAACATTGTTTGGTGATTTGGTGCTATTTCTTAAGTATTTTGTTTAATTGTCATTAGAATGGGGCCACCACATTTGGGTGGACATAGGATTGATTAGAATGATTCATTATTTCTCCTTGTTGGGTTGTAGTTCCCATGCCCCCACGGACTAAGCATGCTGCCAATCGACGACTTGAGCCTGTCTTTGATAGAAATCGATTTTGGAGGGCAGAAGCTGAACTTAGTTACGATGACAATTGGGTAAACAAACCAGTAGTGGTTGAACGGTATTGGAGTATTGAACATTTTAAAAGTGAAGACTTTCTATTAGAACAAAACTTTGAGGGGCGACAATGGCTCGGTATAGCTAAGTTCAATGCCTATTGTGTGGTTGACTTGGTTCGAGAATTCTTTGCTAATTTCAAAGAAGGATCCATTAGTAAGAGACGAGGAAGAGAACGCCTTGTCAGTTGGGTTAGGGGAGTTGAAATCATTCTTACACCGGATGATTTAGCCCAAGTTTTTCAATTACCCCGGGTTCAAAGGCCCGAATTTTCTTATCCAGATGAAGGGACACCACCTTTCCTGAATTTAGTGTCAGAAATCGTCTCAGAAGGACAAGAATGGGAGGCAGAATATAGAAAGCCAGCCTCAATACTTGCTGATAAATACTGGGCTCTGCACATGTTTTCTTGCACCAATTTACTTCCTCAAAATCGAAATTCAGACTGCACACCTCTTAGGGCCAGATTGATCTATGCAATTGGTACTGGAATGACTATTGATTTACCCTCCTACCTATGGAACCATATTGCTTATGTTTGCGAGCAACCTAACTCGTTGACAGCTTTGCCCTTTGGAGGTGCCCTCACAGAGATCTTTAGGAGGAAGGGGGCCCAGGTTACGGATGATATGCCTATAGCCTTGGGATTGCAACCATTTACCATAACTTCTTATTCCAAATCCCGTGGCAACATGGCTACTAAAAAGAGGAAAGCCACAACGGTTCATGAACATACGTCAGCACCTATATTGGAGGAAACCGAGGAGGGACAGGAAGTCACCAATACTGAGTTGGCTGATCGGCTTGATGTTTTAGAAGGGCGCATGGATCACATAGAGAAGAATCAAGAAGAATATCATCAGTTGCTCCTACGCATCCAGCAGTCTCAGCAGACCCAGGAACATTTGCTGAAAAGTGTCCTGGATCACCTTCGTGACTCTTTTCCACCTCCACAGTGAGAGGACCTTGTTATATTTGGGTTCTGAGAGTTTAGGATTTTGATCACTCATTGTGTAACTTGTTACTCCTAAAACTCTTTTAGGGTGCATTTATTTTCTGGGATGTAATTATTGGATACTTATGCTACTTTTGATTCTATGGTGATGTATTATGCCTTATTTGCTTTATGTTAATTTCCTTGTGCTTGGATGAACTATCACCATTGGTTTTTTTTTGAGAAGGGGAGTGCTAACAGTGAGGTTGAAAATGGAATTGACAATAATTTAAATGAATCGAATGTGGATGATTATGGAATTCCTTTACAGTTTTTATTTGAATTTCGGCAACATTTAGACCTGAAGGATGCTATCAGAAGGTATGTTCCTTTCCATTTTTATTTTATTGCTTTCTTTTCTTTTTGTCTCGTTTTTTTTTATTTTATTTTATTCTTCTGTTACTATTATTAACCACTTGCATTGCCATGAATATTTCTATTCTTAGTGGTTAATATGATAGATGCATGTTCAGTCTTAGTTATGCTTTACTGTTATTGTACCTCATCATGCTCACTTTGCACACTACATCCTCACATATACTTCATAGTTTTCACATTGAGGACAATGTGACATTTAAGTTGGGGGGTAGGGTCGCATGATGAAAAGATTTTACATGAATGAGAAAATTTTTTTTTTTTTGAAATCTTGAAAATCATTGTTATTTATGACTTTCTTGAATTTGCATGACTAGACTGTATATGTGTTCTCTTAACTAGTTTAATGTTAGTATCAGTCATGAAAATAATGAATGGTTTGGTTTCAATCTTGAAGAAGGCACTTTAATTCAAATTGAGTATAAAATTGCCTATTGCATTGATAACTTGTCATTTTGAAACCATTATATGAAAATGTATTAAGGATTTGAATTCATGAGAATTAGTCATTCAAGTATGCCAAGATATAGGTGAAGACTTAAAACCCCATACTTTTGTGAGCTTTAGAGCTTACTCTTTTATTCTCGAGGGTTTTATACTTCAATTCTTTATGACTTCTTTCATCTCACTTTTCTTGAATAGCTTCATTACATTACTTTGTTTTGGTATTAAATGCACAAGATGCTATTTTTGATTTACATGTCTGGGTCAATGCCTCTAAAAAAGTGTTAGAAACCTAGAGAGTGATGTTAGGCCATCTTTCATACATTTGGAAGCTTATAACTTTTCTTTTATTACATTACCCTTGGAGCCACTTTGAAGCCTATGAAAAAAAAAATATATATATATATATATGAAATTTCTTGTTTTAGCCACATTGATGTCCTTTTAGCCTTAGATATATAGGTGAGCCCACCCTTGCATGTCTTGGGATGTTTGTGCAAGAATTGAAACAAGGTGTATAAGGGAGGAGCTTATATTAGAAAATGTGTCCAAAAAAAAAAAAAAAGAGAGAAAAAAAAATAGGGACATAGCAATTCATAAGTTCATTATTATTAGTCCCATGAAAAAAAAAATATTAATAATAAGAACAGCTTCAATGTTTAGTATTCAAGGAGTTGAAAAGAGAGAAGTTGGGGGGTTTGTCATTGCACTATCATTGTAATCCTTAGACATGCACTTTGATTTTCCTATCCTTTGTTTGTCTAACCAATACCCCATGGCCAAGCTACAACCTAGTAAAGACCTAATGGACTTTAGGTGAACAACACTTATAAGAGCATTGATCTATTTCATGTGGTTGATAATAGTTCTCTTGTAATGCATTAATACATTCCATTCATGAAGCTATGCAACACTCTATATCTTAATTCTTTCAGTCACTTCGTGAATTGGGTTCATTGCACTTATTTGACATTGCATTCTTGCATGAACCATGAGAGTAACCTTGTTCGAGTGATTTTATTTGTGAGTGGGCATCTTGGTGAGAATTGAAGTCAAGGCCACAATCTTAGAGTATATTTGATGACTATTTTGAATGAATGATATGAATTGATACATTTGAATTAATGGGTTGAGAATTAGGTAAGTTTAACATGCATTGGGAGGTTTTATGGAATTTTTGGGTGTAGTGACTAATTCTTTATTGAGATTGAACCAGAAATTGTTTGAAAGACTTTTACTACACATTGAACTAGTTTATTGAATTTTGTGGGTAGATTCACTACAAACCTTCACGAGACCTTACTCGTCCACTAGGGGGAACCTAGGGGTTTAAAGGGCTTGCTACACGTAGCTAAGTGTAGCCGTGTTTCCAACGAAAAGAGAATATTTGCTTCACATTCCAACAAACTGCACTGCTAGGGACTAGCAAGACTCAAGTTGGGGGGTGTGATTACACTCGAAAAGTGTAATTACAAACGACACTTTTGCACACTCATTTACATGTTTTACTACATTTTCCTCATGATTTATCACTATTTTATCACTTACGTAAACCATTTTGTCAATCGCAGGAAAAATGGTGAATTCAACGAAGAAGACAGTGATTTTGACAACTCCAAGGAGGAAGGAAACAAAGGAGAACAAAGCGTGTCAACAATAGTTCAAGCTTCCCCAAGAGTTGGCTTAAATGGAGGAGCAAACATTGAAGAAACCTATACACTGTGGTCCGGACCCCCTTGCTTGATGGTCTCGACCACAGAAAGCTGGAGCTGTTGAAGAGGATTTCATGTACACTGTGGTCCGGACCCCCTTGCTTGATGGTCCCGACCACAGAAAGCTTGCCTTCCAGCCGATTGAATAAACCATACACTGTGGTCCGGACCCCCTGAGGGACGGTCCGGACCCCCTTATACGGAATTGTTGCTCCGCGTTTTGACTGATTAGGGTTTTGTGTTTGCTTATATATATGACACTGTGTAGCCGAATGAAAGGGGGCTGCTACATATTGTTTTTCTTCCTCTCCTCCTACTTCTCTTAGGTTTAAGTTTAGTTTTAGGTATTTATTTATTGGAAGATTTTGAAGATTTTTATTCGTGAATGTTACTACTCTACGTACTCCAAGTTTTTAAGACGATTGTCATTGCGATTGCTACTCAAGTTCTTATTTCAAAGTTCGTTTTCAAGTAAGTTAATATTTCATTCTTGCTCTTCATTAGTTTTTGAATGTTCGTGGATGATTTTTATGATTAATGCCATTAGTTTGTTTAATCTTTGGATGCTTTAAAATATTAGGGTTTCGTTTAGAATTTGATACGAATGCTGCACGTTTTGATCTTAAGGTTTAACTTCAATTAATCTAGTATTTCGTTTTGGTTCATTATTATTAATTGAATGTTCGTAGGTAAGTTTTACATTCATTAGGACTGTTTTAATTACGTTTTTGAAGCTTTAACAGTTATGTCTTCATCTAAGCCTGTTAAGTTGTTTCAAAGCATGCTAGGGTAAAAACCTTTGTTCTTGATTCACTGAATCAATGAAGGGTAATTTGTTATGAACTGAGAGATGTACGTAGATCCTTCACATGGGTTTCAAAAGCCTGTGTGAAGTGATCTACTATTTTCAAACTTGATTTATTGTTTGGAAAACCTTTGAAAACAAGAGTGTTTGTTCATATTCTCTGTAATCACTGATAAACACTCTTGATTATAATTTTCTTGATAATTTTTAAACAATTTAAATCTAGATTTGAACTCGAGTATTTTTATCATAAAATCTTTCCAGTTTTATCTTCCATAATGAAACGTGAATTTAAAACTGTGTATCGAGAAATTTTGGAATGTATTGAAAATCTTTCCCAATCCATAGATCCTTTGACGTGAACTATGGATTGTATTTAAAATCATCTCTTGGTGAAATAACAGATTACTTGGAATTGTGAAGGTTGAATCAAGAACCCTTTTCTATTAGAATTTCAATTTGATAAAATCACTGCTTTAAATTTCTTATAAGTCTTGTTTGCAATTAGATTAGATTATTCTTTAAATTTAAGTTTAGTAATTTTAATTTGCTGAGTTGTTTAAATTAGTTCGAATTTTATTTAAGTTGAAACATTCCTTTAATTAGTAATTACTTTGTTTTTAGTTTAATTTCTCAAATTTCAACTCTATCAAATCTAATTTAAGTTAATTGCAACTTTAATTCTAATTCAATCCTACAAGTCATATTTGAACTTAGAAACTGAAACACATAGGCTTCCCTGTGGATTCGACCTTGGACTCACCGAGATTAAAACTACACCGCACACCCTTGCACTTGGGGGTTAATTAGCACTGCACTATTTACGAGCGGTCACACACCTCTCATCTCTTGACTTAGTCCAATCCAGAAGTCTTACTATGGGAATTGTGAGCGACGACAATGAGATCGGCCATCATTGGGGAGAGGTAGTAGACACGAGGAAGGTTTACATTGACTTTTTGGGTGTTGAAAGTTCATTCAAACCTAGCATTTCTACACCCATAGATTTCGTGGGCATTGAAAGAATTATTGAACACACCTTTTCCTGGGTTATGAAAAGCGCCTCAATGTTAGTGATGTGAGTGGGGGTTGGGAATGGAAACTTTTTAGAGCATATTGAGAGGGAATATTGGGTGGAGAATTCAGCTTATGTTTATTTCATTATTTCAAAAAAAAAAGAAAAAAAAGAAAAAGAAGAAAAAAGAGAAAAGAAAAAAAAGGCTGTCATTCATTTTTGCTTATGTAATTTTGGGACTTGTGCTTTATATTATAATTAGTGAGAATGTCTCATGAGTAGTTTGTAAGTTAGTGAACAAGCTTCTTGTTGTAGTTCTTCTTGGGGTTGGAAAGGAAATGGGTAGTTTGGGACTTGTGTGCACTTGAACATCTTTATCCCAAGACATGTGCCTTGATTTCCATATCTTTCATTGTTCACCATTACCCTTGGCCAAGTTACAACCAAAATAAAGACCTAGTAGATTCTAAGCAAGCAACTCTTGTATTGTGCATGTAGTGGTCTTGTGTAGGTTATGTGATGTGAATTTTACATATGCATTGAAACATGGTTAGGAGCTGTCCACTTTGAGTTTTATTTTAATTCATTCATATATTATGGAGTTATGTGCAACTAGGATAGCATTTTATGCTAATAGGAATGTGTGAACCCTTGAATGAGTGAATTTCTTTCTCTGAGTGGAATCCTGTGAGCTTTTGAAGTCAAAACTTAGTTCCAGTTATGCTCTTGAGACCTTGTTGAATGAATGAAACAATTTTGCACACATGCTTCTTCTACTTTAATAGTCCAAGCATTACGCTTAGCACTTGGAAATTACACATGATATGTAGATTTTGTAACTTATTGAGCTTGAACTTAATTCATCTTAGATTCGGATCACTTTTTGACACTTTGAGACCATGCCATAGAATTTTGTGGGTAGATTCACTGCAAACTCTCACGAGACCTCACTCGTCCACTAGGGGGAACCTAGGGGTTTAAAGGGCTTGCTACACGTAGCTAAGTGTAGCCGTGTTTCCAACGAAAAGAGAAATAGGATAGTAGTTGCATCTCATTTTAATAAAGAACATCATGCATTTCATTTTAATAAAGAGCATTGCTAGGGACTAGCAATATTCAAGTTGGGGGGGTGTGATTACACTTGAAAAGTGTAATTACAAACTCCCTAACTCAACACTTATTCATGCATTTAAATAATTAAAGTTGAAGTTTTAGTGTTATTGTATTACTTATATTTTTATTGTTTATTTGCAGAGAAAAGGGCAAGGATGTCGAAGTTTACAGCTATGGAAATGGCCGAGAAAACGAAGGAAATGTCATGGTTCAAGCCCCACCTTGGATGGCCAAAGACTCAACCTAAAGGAGGAAGAAAAGCAAGAAATCAAGATACTTGGGGGTCGGGACCGTCCATCTAATGGTCGGGACCACAGTGTATAGGATTTGAGAAGAAAGTTTTCTGTGGTCCTGACCCCTAGATTAGACGGTCGGGACCACCGTGTATCCAAAATTCAAGAACTAAAGCACTTTTTTTAGGGTTTCTCGGCATCTATATAAAGAGCTTTTGCATGGCCAAGAAGAGGAGAAGCCCTTTTTGATTTTGCACCTTCAATTAAGTGTTAGAATAGAATTTTGAGAGTTTTTAGATTAGGTTTTAAGCTTGGATGCGTGGATTCATGGTTTTTGTTGGAGCTTACATCGTTGTTTTTGTAGTGATTCTTCACTTTGTCTTTTATATTCGCTTTACGTTGTAAGTCGCATTTTAATCTATTTCGTTTTATTTCGATTTATTTCATAATATCATATTTTGGTTGTTTCAATTCTCTTTTCGTATGATTGAATGCTATTTGATTGTTTTTAAGATGCTTAAAGTAGTTTTAGCGTAAAACCCTAATCTTGATTCAACGAATCAAGAACGGGTGGTTCACGAAAAGCCTTGGGGTGTTCGTAGTCCCTTCGCGTAGGTTGCGAGACCTTTCGCGTAGGTTGCGAAACCTTTCGCGAAGGGATTTACCTTTCACAAATCTATTTTTTTTCATATTTCGAAAACATTCGAATACGAAAACCCTTAACCAAATCCGTGTGAGATCACTGGTATAGATTTTCGTAACCAATCATCAAATACTTTTGAATAAAATTAAAAATCATATTTTTATTAATATTTTGGTGTTTAATTGAAAAACTCTAGGAAACAAGGGTCTTTAACCATATCCGCTTGAGATCACTGGTACTGACCTTTGATTATAACATTTTCAAAACTTTTCAAATTAAACCCTGTTCTTCAAACAAAAACATCCCAAGGTAAAGTAGTGAACTACCCGAACTTGAAAGTTGGATCAAGAACCTTTTTAGTATTGTGCTTGTTATTTAATTTAATTTATGAGTTGATTTATTCGTTTTAGAATTTAGAGCAGATGCTTTGTTTGCATTTTAAAATTAAATTGAATTTCTTTCATTTAGAATCTAAAACAAAAGTTTGAGTTGCAAAAAAAATTAGTTTAAATTAATTTAGGTTCACCTACTAACTAAGAGAACAAGTCTAGAGCTTTTAACAAAGCCCTCCCTGTGGAAATGACCTCGATACTCACCGAGTTTTAAAACTACGACTGCCGTCTTGCACTTGAGAGGTAGAACCCAAAACACAATTTAGGGTCGGTCAGCTGCTCTAGTCTATATCATTTGGCGCGAAAGAAGTTCTCGTCTTCATGATCAGGATTGTTTGGATGCTAATTCATTAATGAGGCATGTGGAGTCCACTGTATGTCTTAGAATTGTGTCTCCTAAACCTTTTCCTAAGACTAATGCTAATTTTTTTTGAAAGGTAAATATAAATTTTATTAAAACAAAATAAAAAATTCATGTACAAATACTCGGGGGCATACCCCTGGCACTCAACATGAAATCACTCCCTCACAAGTAATCATGGAAACTAGGAGAAAACAGGAAAACTACCAATTAACACTACTCAATAACAGATTGAGGACGATTCCATTGGTGAAGAAGATGTCGATTTTGATTCGTTTTAGGTAGACTCGAGCAATCCATAAGTCGCAATCGAAGCAAATCCTTAATCGCACGAAGGATGGTCACCTCATCTTGAAATTGCTTTTCATGCTACCTCCTATTCCTTTCCTGCCAAAGAACATAGACCGAGGCTGCAAGTGTGAGGTTACCAATAACCGAAAGCAAAGTCGAGCCTTCACAGATAATAGAGGCCCAAGTAATGACATCATCCCAATCGCAAGATGAGTTTTGCAATCCTGATATTGCCAATAAAGACTGCTATACTCTATAAGTGAAGGAGCAACTAAAAAATAGGTGATCATGATCTTCACGTGACATCCCACAGAAAGTGCAACTCATGGTAGAGATCAATCCAAAAGAGAGAAGCCTATCCTGAGTAGCAAGTTTTCTTCTTACCGCCATCCAAAGAATGAAAGCATGACTGGGAGTATGAAATTTGAACCAAACTACCTTGAACCACCGCACGGGTGGATGAGAAACTCGCAGAGAATTCCAAACAACCTTGGTAGAAAAGTCTTTCTACACCTTATCCCAAAGCAATACATCACCACAAGAAGGATTAGAAGGAGACAGACCTTCAGTCTCCCTTTTAAGATCAAGTAACTCTGGGGAATTTGCAACTGGCCAAGACCATCTATTCCCAGAAATAATTGTTTTCACCATAGCATCCTTTGGCAACCCTGAATCATATATAACTCTATCTTTTGGAGAAGAACAAATTTGACCTCTAGTCATCTAAGTATCAAACCATAGAGAAGTATGCATTCCATTACCCACCTTCATAGTCAAAAAGGGCCGTACTTTAAGACTGATGCTAATAGGCACTTAGTGAGTGTGTGGTTACTTACCAAAAAAAAAAAAAAAAAAAAAATGTGTGGTCTCTTCCATCCACTGTTCTAAGTGATTAATTTCCTTTATTTCTTTGGATGTCTTGTAGGCTCCGGCCATGTTAATGAGGGGTATGCCCCTTTTGTCTTGTTCATGTTTTGTTCTCTATACAGTTTCAGTGGCTGTTGCTATGAATGTTTCTGCCCAGGTCAACAACATCCCAACGCTGAGCAGGACAAACCCTAAGGTCGGGAAAAAAAAACTATGGAGATTGTCATCGGTTGTATGGATTTGGATATTGCACTTCGGTCGGACTGACCCACTACTGCTCCGAAAAACCTCAACGAGGTTAAAATTGAACATTGGGATCTGTGCATGATAATCGTGAAATGTTCAAACCGTGGAGATTGTCCTCGGCTGTATGCTTGTTTATTTTGTTCTCTGTGGATTCTAAAATATGTAAGGAGTTTCTCTGGAAACCCGTCAAGACCGTATCTTGGATACTTTTGTTGGGGATTGTAGAGCCTTAATATTCACGCGTCCTCTAAAAAAGTGGAAGGTTATAAATAAAGGTCACTCCCTCCTTTGTAAACATCCAAGTTTGTGGTGTAAAATTGCAACGCCCTTTACACAATTGTCCTGTATTGTAAAATAAACTAATTGAACCAATATGCTACCAAAATAACCTTTATTGTGTAGATTTGTTTATTTCAGGATATTAAGAAGTGCTTGTTTTTTATTCATGCGAGTAATGACCGATCCAAAGAAAGGTTATTGATTGGCCAAATAATAAACATACCTGCGGGAATAAATGTGTGAAATTACTTGAGTCAATTGTTTTACTATTTTTGAATTACGGCACGCTATTTATTATGGCATGTTATTTTATTTTGATCCAGTTAGTCTAATATCTTCACTTACATTGATTAAGAAAACATGCTGCCAAGGCGACTTCTGTTGTGAAGATTAATTTAACTGGAAATGCATAGATATTTGTGCAGAGTTATATATGCGAGCTGTGCTTGGCCCAAAGAAAGACACAGTTTGCCTAAATAACAACGCACTTGTTGTGATAAAATGCGTGACGATTGCAAAGGCTTTTCATGTGAACAACACTCGGTTCAAAGAAAAATGCTGTTGGGTGACAGATCTAATTGTCAGTATTTGGTCGTTGCACAAAGATTACCACTTGAATTTTATTTCTCTGATCGAAGACTAGGAATTAATGATGTTGTACAAGGTATCTTGTTCAGGTTTTGCTCTCTATACCGTTTCGGTGGCTGCTGCTATGAATGTTTCTGCCCAGGTCAGCAACATCCCAACGCTGAGTGGGACAAACCCTAAAGTCGGGAAAGAACCATGGAGATTGTCCTCGGCTGTATGGATTTGGATATTGCACTTTGGTCAAACCGACCCATTGTTGCTTCGAAAAATCGCAATGAAGTTAAAATTGAAAATTGGGATCTGTCTAACTGAAGGTGGATGATAATCGTGAAATGTTCTGATCGTGGAGATTGTCCTCAGCTGTATGCTTGTTTATTTTGTTCTCTGTAGATTCTAAAATATGTGAGTTGTTTCCTCTAGAAACTCATCAAGACCGTATCTTGGATACTTTTGTGGGGGATTGTAGAGCCTTAATATTCGCGCGTCCACTGAAAAAGTGGAAGGTTAAATAAAGGTCACCCCCTCCTTTGTAAACATTCATGTTTGAAGTGTGAAATTGGAACGCCCTTTACACAATTGTCTTGTATTGTAAAATAAACTAATTGAAGCAATATGCTACCAAAGTAACCTCTATTGTGTAGATTTGTTTATTTCGGGATATTAAGATGTGAATGTTTGTCTAGGCACTCCTTTATTCTATGGTTGGCTATTTGTGATGAATTGTCAACCCAGGATAAGCTTCGATTGTGTGGAGTGGTGCAGCCTTCTGGATGTGCTCTCTGTGAGTGTGATCTGGAAAGTCACTCCCATTTGTTCTTTCAATGCTGCTGCATTGAGCGGTTGTGGTTTATGCTGTTGCAAAAGTTGGGATTACAATGTTTTGCCACTAGCTGGGATGATGTGGTTCTCTTGTGTGAAAGTAATCTTTCTGGAACTTTTGTACTTCATCTGCTGGGAAGATTGGGTTTCACTGCTCTAGTCTATATCATTTGGTGTGAAACAAATTATCGTCTTCATGATCAAGATCCTTTGGATGCTACTTCATTAATGAGGCATGTAGAGTCTACTGTACGTCTTAGAATTGTGTCTTCTAAACCTTTTCCTAAGACTGATGCTAATAGGCACTTAGTGAGTGTGTGGTTACTTACCAAAAAAAAAAAAAAAGTGTGTGGTCTCTTCCATCCACTGTTTTGAGTGATTAATTTCCTTTATTTCTTTGGTTGTCTTGTAGGCTCTGGCCATGTTAATGAGAGGTATGCTCCTTTAGTCTTGTACATTTCATATTTTTAATTAATGAATTTATTTTACCTTTCAAAAAAAAAAAAAAAAAAAGATGTGCATGTTTGTTATTCATGCAAGCAATGACCGGTCCAAAGAAAAGTTATTGATTAGCCAAACAATAAACATACCTGCGGGAATAAATGTGTGAAATTCCTTGAGTCAATTGTTTTATTATTTTCGGATTACAACACGCTATTTTATTACTGCATATTATTTTATTTTGATCTAGTTAGTCTAATATCTTCACTTACGTTGATTAAGAAAACATGCTGCCAAAGCAACCTCTGTTGTGAAGAGTAATTTAACTGGAAATGCATAGATATTTGTGCGGAGTTATTTATGTGAGCTGCGCTTAGCCCAAAAAAAGACACAGTTTGCCCAAATAACAACGCACCTGCTTTGATAAAATGTGTGACGATTAGAAAGGCTTTTTATGTGAACAACACTCGATTCAAAGAAAAATGCTGTTGGGTGACAGAATTAATTGTCAGTATTTGGTCGTTGCACCTGAGATTACCACTTAAATTTAATTTCGCTGTCTGGAGACTAGGAATTAATGATGTTGTACAAGGTATCTTGTTCATGTTTTGTTCTTTATATAGTTTCGGTAGCTGTTGCTATGAATGTTTCGGCCCAGGTCAGCAACACCCAACGCTGAGCGGGACAAACCCTAAGGTCGGGAAAAAAAACCATGGAGATTGTCCTCGGTTGTATAGATTTGGATATTGCACTTCGGTCGGATCGACCCACTGCTGCTCCGAAAAGCCTCAACGACGTTAAAATTGAACAATGGGATTTGTCTAACTGAATGTGCATGATAATTGTGAAATGCTCCGACCATGGAGATGATGCTTGGCTGTATCCTTGTTTATTTTGTTGTCTGTAGATTCTAAAATATGTGAGGAGTTTTCTCTGGAAACTCGTCAAGACCGGATCTTGGATACTTTTGAGGGGGATTGTAGATCCTTAATATTCACGCGTCCACTAAAAAAGTGGAAGGTTGTAAATAAAGGTCACCCTCTCCGTTGTAAACATCTAAGTTTGAGGTGTGAAATTGCAATGCCCTTTATGCAATTGTGTTGTATTGTAAAATAAACTAATTGAAGTAATATGCTACCAAAGTAACCTCTATTGTGTAGATTTGTTTATTTTAGGATATTAAGATGTGCATGTTTGTTATTCATGCGGGCAATGACCGGTCAAAAGAAAGGTTATTGATTAACCAAATAATAAACATACCTGCGGGAATAAATGTGCGAAATTCCTTGAGTCAATTGTTTTATTATTTTCAGATTAGAGCACGGTATTTTATTACGGCGTGTTATTTTATTTTGATCCAGTTAGTCTAATATCTTCACTTACGTTGATTAAGAAAACATGCTGCCAAAGCAACATCTATTGGGAAGATTAATTTAACTGGAAATGCATAGATATTTGTGCGTAATTTTTTTTTTTTGTAGTTAAATGTTAATTTTATTACCAAAAAATTTTAGATTTACAACGAGCTCAACACTAACCCCAATGGGTACACATCCCATTTAAGGGAATCCAAAATACTAAAAAAACCCATCTAACCTATCCTTCTAATAATTCCTCTTACACCCCAAGTGGATAGGTTAGCAAAATAGGTCTCACATGCGACTTCATCTTCTCCCTTTTTTGCTAGACTTGGAATTTGAATCTTTTGTAAGCGAGATGCTTGCAAGTGCTTGTACTTTAGTTAAGTTGAATTTTTGAATACGGTCTAGAAGTTGCTTCTTCCCCCAAGCTTGGAAGGAAGTTGGTGTTGTACTTGCTTGCTTCGGTCCTTGCTTGGTTAATACCTCATCATCCTTTGGCTCTTCAGTTGGGTTACCTTCCTCTTCCTCCTTTGATTGCTCTTCGGTTGGGATGTCTTTCACTTCACCTCTTGAGCACTCATCCTCTTGACATGATTGTAGAATTGCAAACATATTGGATGAAGTTTGTGGCGTCTCCTTGTTCCTTTCCTTTGGTGTGGGAGCGCTTTTATCTTTGCTTTATTTCACTTCTTACCATTCTTTTTCTTCTTGTTGCACCTTTGCTTTCCATTCTTGTTTGAAAGGCTTGGTATCATGTTTGGGCTTGATTGGGCAGGCCATTGTGGAGTGACCAAAAGTTCTGCAACTCTCACATCTTTTTGGACTCCAAGGGACTTTTACCTTTATTTCAAATGAACTTCCATATCCTAAGTTTAGCTTGAAGGATTTAAGGATGTCTTTCTCAACCTGAACTTCAATGCAGATTTTAGCAAAACTAAGCCTTGTCTTCTTCTGTGTATACTCATCAAGAAATAGAGGCTTGCCAATTACACTTGCCACATAACTCAATCCCTCATTTGACCAAAGCTGAAGAGGAACATTGTAGAATTTAACCCAAATAAGAATGGATGAGAACTCTTTTTTAGTTAATTACATGCCGGGGTGCCATTTTTTAAAGAGTATTAGCCGACTTCCACAGTAATAAGGACCCCCTTCCAAAATTTTCTTCAAATCATCCTTATTCTTAAAATTGAAAATGTAAAATCCATTGTCAAGGGAGACTACCTCTTTAAGCTCTTCTGCCCACATTTTCCTTGCCCATGTTGTTATATAATGAAAGGAATTCCATTTGTCAAGGAAGTAACCAACAAGAGCATGATCCCAATGCATATAACCTTGCTTTGAAATTTCTAGTGGGACTTTTAATTCATTACCTTCTAATTCAACATCAAAATGCCTAAGTTTAGAGGGCTTGACATGTTCTTGTGAATTAAATAATTTAGTCCAAGTAAGCTTACTTGATTCGGCTCCTTTGGCAAGTTGGATTTTTGTTGTTGGCTCAATCTCATTGTTCACACCTGAGAGGTAGTTTATATTGGCAGCTTCATTGTTGAATTGTTCACTTGCACCATTATGGGGCCCTTGGATTGATGATGTGGAAATAATGGGTTGATAATTTGTGCGGAGTTATCTATGCGAGCTACGCTTAGCCTAAAAAAAGACAGTTTGCCCAAATAACAATGCACCTGCTGTAATAAAATGCGTGACGATTAGAAAGGCTTTTCATGTGAACAACACTCGGTTCAGATAAATGCTGTTGGGTGACAGAACTAATTGTCAGTATTTGGTCGTTGCATTGAGATTACCACTTAAATTTAATTTCTCTGTCCAGAGACTAGGAATTAATGATGTTGTATAAGGTATCTTGTTCATGTTTTGTTCTCTACACAATTTTGGTGGCTGCTGCTATGAATGTTTCTGCCCAGGTCAACAACATCCCAATGTTGAGCGGGACAAACCCTAAAGTCAGGAAAAAAACTATGGAGATTGTCCTCGGTTGTATGGATTTGGATATTGCACTTCGGTCGGACTGACCCACTACTGCTCCGAAAAACCTCAACGAGGATAAAATTGAATATTGGGATCTGCCTAACCGAATGTGCATGATAATCATGAAATGCTCCGACCATGGAGATTGTCCTCGGCTGTATCCTTGTTTATTTTGTTCTTTGTAGATTCTAAAATATTTGAGGAGTTTCTCTGGAAACCCGTCAAGACAGTATCTTGGATACTTTTGTGGGGGATTTTATAGCCTTAATATTCACGCGTCCACTTAAAAAGTGGAAGGTTATAAATAGATGTCACCCCCTCCTTTGTAAGCATCCAAGTTTGAGGTGTAAAATTGCAACGCCCTTTACACAATTGTCCTGTATTGTAAAATAAACTAATTGAACCAATATGCTAACGTCTATTGTGTAGATTTGTTTATTTCGGGATATTAAGATGTGCATGTTCATTCAGGAAGCTTTGTTAGAATTTCATAAATACTCAGGGTTGCAACCAAATGGGAGCAAGAGTAAAATATATATAAGTGGAATCAATCTCCAACAAAAGCAACACTTATGTTCTTTGCTCGGGTTCCAAATGGGAGAATTGCCTGTGAAGTATCTTGGAGTTCCTCTAATTTCCACCAAACTCAAATATGATGATTACAAAGAGTTAATTGACTGAATCCTTAAAAGAGTTCAAAGTTGGACATCCAAGGCTCTATCTTATGCAGGAAGGCTAGTGCTTATTAAATCTATTCTCTTCAGCATACAAGTGTATTGGTGCATCCACTTCATATTCCCCAAAAAGGTGATCAATGCAATAGAGCAGATTTTGAGAAGGTTTATGTGGACGGGTGCAGACTTAAAGAAATGGGGCTGCAAGGTTGCATGGAACGAAGTATGTCTTCCTACTAGGGAAGGGGAGCTTAGCATACGTAACTTATGGGAATGGAATAAAGCTTTAATGTTGAGACATCTTTGGGCCATTTGTACAAGAAGGCAATCATTATGGGTAGATTGGTGTTATTCCAACCTATTAAAAGGTAAGTGTTTTTGGGAGATCAAAATCCCTTCTAATTGTGCATGGACATGAATAAAGATATTGAAGCTCAGAGAAGTTGCTATCCACATTTCTTATTACAAGGTTGGGAATGGCGAGACTATATCACTTTGGCATTCAAATTGGCACCCAGATGGGCCCTTTAATTCCTAAATACACACCTAGAGTTGCTTATGATGTAGGAATCCCAAGAGATGCCAAAGTCTCGAGGGTGATAGCTAATGGACAATGGCATTGGCCATATCCCACCACTTGGGAGCTGAGAGAGATAATAAAGGAGAGCCCACCAGAGTACTTGCCATCTTGGCACCAGGACACATTTGTGTGGAAAGCCTCCAAAGATGGAACTTACAAAGCTTTAGCTACATGGAATGCTATCAGGACTCAAGCCCCTAAGGTTAGATGGAAGAAACTTTTGTGGTTCCCTAACCATGTCCCGCGGTTCAGCTTCATATCATGGTTGGCAATCAAGGGCAAATTAAACACCAAAGACAAGATAGTGAAATGGGGAATTTCTAATGATCCAGCTTGCTTACTTTGCAATGAAGGGGTGGAAACTATTGAACATCTTTTCTTTCAATGCTTTCTCAAGGGAATTAAGGCAAATGGTCTTCACCCTATGCTCCATCACCAAAGGAATACAGTCTTGGCCGAATGAAGTTGAATGGGCTTTAGGTAAATTCAGTAAGAAGTGCTTTTTTAGTACAATGTGCAAGATAGCTTGGTCTACCTTGGTCTACTAAATATGGAAAGAAAGGAATGCCCGGATCTTCAAGGGGACTTCATCAACCACTACTATGCTGCTTAAGGAAATCAAACATGTAGTTAGATTAAAAGCTTCTCAAGTGTATACTTTTAAGCCTAGTGATGAAAACGTTAACTTTTGTAATAGATGGGAGATCCCATTAAGTAATTTTGAATAGCTTGTACAGTATACGGGGAATGCCCCCTAGATGATGTAAATTTCTCCTATAATCCAAATTCACTTACCAAAAAAAAAAAAGATGTGCATGTTTGTTACTCATGCGAGTAATGACCAGTCCAAAGAAAGGTTATTGATTGGCCAAATAATAAACATACCTACGGGAATAAATGTTTGAAAAATCCTTGAGTCAATTGTTTAATTATTTTCGAATTATAGCACACTATTTTATTATGGCATGTTATTTTATTTTGATCTAGTTAGTCTAATATCTTCACTTACGTTGATTAAGAAAACATGCTGCCAAAGCAACCTCTGTTGTGAAAATTAATTTAACTAGAAATGCATAGATATTTGTGCGGGGTATTTATGCGATCAACGCTTGGCCCAAAGAAAGACACAGTTTGCCCAAATAACAATGCACCTACTGTGATAAAATGCGTGACGATTAGAAAGGCTTTTCATGCAAACAACGCTTGGTTCAAATAAAATGCTGTTGGGTGATAGAACTAATTGTCAGTATTTGGTCGTTGCACTGAGATTACCACTTAAATTTAATTTCTCTGTCCGGAGACTAGGAATTAATGATGTTGTACTAAGTATCTTGTTCATGTTTTGTTCTCTATACAGTTTTGGTGGCTGCTACTATGAATGTTTCTGCGTAGGTTAGCAACATTGCAACGCTGAGCGGGACAAACCCTAAAGTTGGGAAAGAAACCATGGAGATTGTCCTTAGTTGTATGGATTTGGATGTTACACTTCATTAGGACTGACCCATTGTTGCTTCGAAAAACCTCAATGAGGCTAAAATCGAACATTAGATCTGTCTAACCGAATGTGCATGATAATCGTGAAATGCTCTGACCGTGAAGATTGTCCTCGGCTACATCCTTGTTTATTTTGTTATCCGTAGATTCTAATATATATGAGGAGTTTCCTTTGGAAACTCGTCAAGACCGTATCTTGGATACTTGTGTGGGGGATTGTAGATCCTTAATATTCACGCGTCCACTGAAAAAGTGGAAGGTTATAAATAAAGGTCACCCCCTCCTTTGTAAGTATCTAAGTTTGAGGTGTGAAATTGCAACGCCATTTACACAATTGTCGTGTATTGTAAAATAAACTAATTGAAGCAATATGCTAGCAAAATAACCTCTATTGTGTTGATTTGTTTATTTCAGGATATTAAGATGTGCATGTTTGTTATTCATGCGAGCAATGGCCGGTCCAAAAAAAGGTTATTGATTGGCCAAATAATAAACATGCCTACGGGAGTAAATGTGTGCAATTCCTTGAGTCAATTGTTTCATTATTTTTGGATTAGAGCACGCTATTTTATGACGGCATGTTATTTTATTTTGATCCAGTTAGTCTAATATCTTCACTTACATTGATTAAAAAAACATGCTGCCAAGGCGACCTCTATTGTGAACATTAATTTAACTAGAAATGCATAGATATTTGTGCAGAGTTATTTATGCGAGCAGCTCTTAGTCCAAAGAAAGACACAGTTTGCCCAAATAACAACGCACCTGCTGTGATAAAATGCGTGACGATTAGAAAGGCTTTTCATGTGAACAACACTCGATTCAAAGAAAAATGCTATTGGGTGACAGAACTAATTGTCAGTATTTGGTCGTTGCACTAAGATTACCACTTAAATTTAATTTCTCTGTCCGAAGACTAGGAATTAATGATATTGTACTAGGTATGTTGTTCATGTTTTGTTCTCTATACAGTTTCGGTGGCTGCTGCTATGAATGTATCTGCCTTGGTTAGCAACATCGCAACGCTGAGCAGGACAAACCCTAAAGTCGGGAAAGAAACCATGGAGATTGTCCTCGGCTGTATGGATTCGGATATTGCACTTCGGTCAGACTGACCCACTGCTGCTCCGAAAAACCTCAACGAGGTTAAAATTGAACATTGGGATGTGTTTAACTAAATGTGCATGATAATCGTGAAATGCTCCAATTGTGGAGATTGTCCTTTGTTGTATCCTTGTTTATTTTGTTGTTTGTAGATTCTAAAATATGTGAGGAGGTTTCTCTGGAAACACGTCAAAACCGTATCTTGGATATTTTTGTGGGGGATTGTAGATCCTTAATATTCACGCGTCCACTGAAAAAGTGGAAGGTTATAAATAAAGATCACCCCATCCTTTGTAGGCATCCAAGTTTGAGGTGTGAAATTGCAACGCCCTTTACACAATTTTCATGTATTGTAAAATAAACTAACTAAATCAATATGCTAGCAGAGTAACCTCTATTGTGTAGATTTGTTTATTTCGGGATATTAAGATGTGCATTTTTTTTATTCATGCGAGCAATGATCGGTCCAAAAAATGTTATTGATTGGCCAAATAATAAACATACCTGGGGGAATAAATGTGTAAAATTCCTTGAGTCAATTGTTTTACTCTTTTTGGATTACAGTACGCTATCTTATTACGGCATGTTTTTTATTATGATTCAGTTAGTCTAATATATTCACTTACGTTGATTGAAAAAACTTGCCGCCAAATTAACCTCTGTTGTGAAGATTAATTTTACCGGAAATGCATGGATATTTGTGCGGAGTTATTTATGCGAGCTGCGCTTAGCCCAAAGAAAGGCACAGTTTGCCCAAATAACAACGCATCTGCGATGATAAAATGTGTTGCGATTAGAAAGGCTTTTCATGTGAACAACACTCGGTTCAAATAAAAATGCTGTTGGGTGATAGAACGAATTGTCAGTATTTGGTCGTTGCACAGAGATTACCACTTAAATTTAATTTCTTTGTCCGAAGACTAGGAATAAATGTTGTACTAGGTATCTTGTTCATGTTTTGTTCTCTATATAGTTTCGGTAGCTACTGCTATAAATGTTTCTTTCCAAGTCAGCAACATCGCAACGCTGAGCGGAACAAACCCTAAAGTCGGGAAAGAAACCATGGAGATTCTCCTCGGCTGTATAGATTTGGATATTGCACTTCGGTCGGACCGGCCCACTACTGCTCCAAAAACCACAATGAGGTTAAAATTGAACATTAGGATTTGTCTAACTGAATGTGCATGATAATCGTGAAACGCTCCAACTGTGGAGATTGTCCTCGGCTGTATGCTTGTTTATTTTGTTGTCTATAGATTCTAAAAGATGTGAGGAGTTTTCTCTGGAAACTTGTCAAGACCGTATCTTGGATACTTTTGTGGGGGATTGTAGATCCTTAATATTCACACGTCTACTGAAAAAGTGGAAGGTTATAAATAAAGGTCACCCCCCCTTTGTAAGCATCCGAGTTTGGGGTGTGAAATTGCAACGCTCTTTACACAATTGTCCTCTATTGTAAAATAAACTAATTGAAGCAATATGCTGGCAAAGTAATCTCTAATTGTGTGATATGTTTATTTCGGGATTTTAAGATGTGCATGTTTGTTATTCATGCGAGCAATGACCGGTCCAAAAAATGTTATTGATTAGCCAAATAATAAACATACTTGCAGGAATAAATGTGTGAAATTCCTTGAGTCAATTATTTTATTATTTTCGAATTAGAGCACG
Organism: Vitellaria paradoxa; assembly: GCA_019916065.1. Classification (NCBI taxonomy): domain Eukaryota; kingdom Viridiplantae; phylum Streptophyta; class Magnoliopsida; order Ericales; family Sapotaceae; genus Vitellaria; species Vitellaria paradoxa. Next base: position 32,670,216 of record CM034234.1, read on the forward strand.
CTATTTTATTACGGCATAGTATTGTATTTTGATCCAGTTAGTCTAATATCTTCACTTACGTTGATTGCAAAAACATGATACTAAAGTAACCTCTGTTGTGAAGATTAATTTAACTGGAAATGCATAGATATTTGTGCGGAGTTATTTAAGCAAGCTGTGCTTGGCCCATGTAAAGTCTCGTGGCAAATCCAATCAAAATCTTAGTTAAATTAGGAATGCTATTAAAGTTTCCTAAAGTGATACAAATTGAAGATTTGAAGAATTCTGAACAATTAAGGAGATAAAATGAATTAAGTTGACCAAGATTTTGAAGAATTATAATTGGTGTGAAGGATTACAAAACTTAATGAGATTCGGACGCAACTTTCTGGAATGTGGATGAAATTTCAGTGTACCTCGCAGGCACGGCACGGGGAGCACGCGGGTGCGCTCCAAGCACGCAAGGAGACCACAGGGAGCGCACAGGTGCGCCAAGGTGTCCTAGAAATTTCAGTGAGGTCCACAGGTAGGAGGATGGGAGAGCGAGGCTGCGTCAGTATTATTTCCTAAAGCATAAAATTCCAGTGCAGGTCGCAGGCTGGAGGATGGGAGCGTGAGGGATCGAGCTATGAATATTTTGTTTGGATTTAATTTCCTATTTTGCCAAACTAGGGCAACCTTGTGTAACCCTATATATGTGAAACCAACTCTATCAATAAAGGGTGTGGAGAACATATTATAGGGACCTAGAGAAAGAGTCTTTAATTATTGAGAGCTTTCATGTTCTTTCTCTAAATTCTTCTTGTATTCTCTTTTCACTTTCTGTGTGAGGCAGAAAGCCTGCTTGTAGGGTTTATCGAGTGATTCGAGCAAGAAGGACGAAAGGATTTGTGCGAGTGATTCGTCGAGAGTCTGAGTAGAGTCTTGTAACTCGTTGATAGTGGGATTGTAAATAGAGGTTTTTCTCCCTGTGATAGGGTTTTCTCGTTATTCTCTTGTGTGATTACTTTCACTGTGTGTGTGATTGTGTGGGTTTGGAATTTTCAATTGGTATCAGAGCAGGTCACTCTAAGTTCAGGTCACTCTAAGTTCTTGAGTGAATATCTTCGTCCAAACCAATGGATCCACCACGTGAAGGAGGTTCAAGCACCAGACCCTCTTGGTTTGATGGCTCAAACTATTCATACTGGAAGGTACGAATGCAAGCTTTTCTTTTGGGAATGAATTACAAAGTCTGGATGTCAATAGTTCAAGGATGAGAAGAACCAACTCATGAAGTTGATGGAAGAATCGAACAAAAGCCAATTCAGACGTGGACTAAAGCTGAGCAAGAGAGTTCGGAGTGGAACTTCAAAGCCTTGAGTGCCATATTTTTTGCAGTCTGCCCTAATGAATTCTGTCGCATCTCAAGTTGTACAAGTGCCCGAAAAGCGTGGTTAATTCTGCAAAGTACACATGAAGGGAACGAACAAGTCAAAACCAGCAAGCTTCAAAAACTCACTTCTGAGTTTGAGGGACTAAGGATGAATGAAGACGAAAGGTTTGACGATTTTTATGTCCGGCTCAGTCACATTGTTAATTCCTGCCACAACCTTGGAGAACCAATTCCAGAATACAAAGTGGTACGTAAAATTTTACGTTCTCTTCCAAGAGTATTTGATTCTAAAGTCACAGCAATAGAAGAAGTCAGAGATGTGAACTCCATGAAAATAGAAGACCTTGTGGAATCCTTGCAAACGTTTGAAGCAAATATGGTGAAACCTCGCAAAGCGTCAAAAGGTATCACTTTAAAGACAGTGGAAGAAGAAAGTGATGAAGAAGAGTCGGATAAAGAAATGGCGCTTGTGGCTAAACGATTCATGAGATATATGAGGAAAAAGGGTTTATTTAATAAGAATAACAAGAATGAGTCACAATCTCAAGAAAAAGGAAAGAAGATCAAGAAGATTGAATCTGGGGAAGAAAACAAGAAGAATAAAATCAAGTGTTTTGAGTGTCATGGATATGGACACTTTGCTCAAGACTGTGCAAACAAAAAGATGAAAAAGAAACAAGTCAAAGTTATGAACACTACCTTAGATGATGAATCCAGTTCAGATGAATCATCTTCATTAGCATCCTCAAATAATGAAGGTAATTTTGTAGTTTTTATGGCATCTCACTCTTCGTCTGCAGGAACTCCATCTGGATCTCAACGCGACACCGATATATCAAATCATGAAGATGATGACTCTGAGAATGAATTCAACAATGATTTGTAAGTGGCCTATGATGCTCTTATTGTCGAATACAGTAAAGTGAAGAAATAAAGATAAGCCCAACATACTTGCAACTGTAAACTTCGAAGTGAACGAGATTCCTTGAAGAGAGAGAATGAAAAGCTCACAGGTAAAATATCTATTTTGGAATCTGACAAAACTTCTCAGTCTCATAGTGCAGAAAAGTTCAAAGAAAAACTTGAAGAAGAGAATAAAAAGATTGATGAATTGGAGAAAGTTGTTAGAGAACTGTAGGATGAGATTAGTAAGCTGAAAAAAAAGATCAAGAGTGATGAGAAGATAATTGAAAGAATGAACTACAGTTCTCAAAAGCTTGAATAAATTTGGAGCCAACAACGAACACATGGAGACAAAGCAGGCTTAGGCTACACCGGAGAGAAAAGTACAATTGTTTCATCATCATCAGCACCTTCAGTAGTAGCAAAGGTTGTTTCAAAACCTATAGCCAATCCCAAGACCTTCCCAAAGCCTGCTGTACCACCAAAGAAGAGTTTTGAAAATAATAAACACCATCAGCATCCTCCTCACATAGTGAAAGGTACGCATTTTGCTAGACCCCAATCCCTTGTACCTGGTTGTCACCATTGTGGAATCAAATGTCATATACGCCCAAACTGTCACAAACTCCATGGTCTTCCTTTAAACTATGTTAAAAATTTTTCAAAAAATCATGGACCTAGAGTTCTTGTGAAAAATAGATTTCAAGTGTTTTCAAATTCTCAGAAGATTTTTACAAAAACTCACGCTCTTTTCAAAAACAAAACAGTCCAACATTTCAAAAAGGTAAAAATTTCAAATTTGTTGAGAAAAATAATTTTCATAAAAGTCAAAAACGTGAGAAAAACCTGTCAAGACAACTGGTCTTAAAACTAGAGCTATTTGGATTAGAAAGTAAGATTTAAATTGTTTTGTTTAACAAACTGCCCTGAAAGCCTTGAACTCAAACATGTGGTATCTTGACAGTGGATGTTCTAATCACATGAGTGGAAATAAATCTCTATTTTCAAATTTAGAAACTTTTCAGGGTGGCATAGTGACCTTTGGTGATAGTAGCACATCTCAGGTAAAAGGCAAAGGTGAGATTAAGTCCATAATTTTTAAATATTTGAAAAATGTTTTTATGTGGATGGACTTAAAACTAACCTTATAAGTATTAGTCAGTTGTGTGATGCTGACCATGTTGTCCAGTTTTCTAAAAATGAATGTAGTATTTTCAACAAAAAGGGACAACAAGTCTTGCATGGCATACGCACATCTGATAATTGCTATGGGGTAGCAAATTCAGAAGGTTTTCTTTGCAATTCAGCCACTTTAGATGAAAATGAGTTATGGCATCAAAGATTAGGACACATGAATTACAAAGATTTACACAAATTGTCCAAATCTGAACTCATAAAAGGCTTACCTAATCTTAAAAAGCAGAAAAACAGTGTATGTGGTCCGTGTCAATTGGGAAAGCAATCTAGGAAGGCTCACAAAAAGATAAAATCAATCAACACTTCTGAACCACTTGAGCTTGTCCCCATGGATCTAATGGGACCCACACGCACTAAAAGTCTTGGAGGTAGGCAATATATTTTTGTGGCTGTAGATGATTTTACTCGGTTTACATGGGTAAATTTTTTGTGTGAAAAATCAGATACTTTTGATGTTTTTAAGTCCTTGTGTTTCAGGTTACAACAAGAAAAGCAACGTGTGATAGGTTCCATCACTAGAATCAGGACTGACCATAGAAAAGAATTTGAAAATCAGAAGTATGTTGACTTTTGTGACGAAAATGGGATTAAGCACGAGTTTTCAGCTCCAAAGACACCTCAACAAAATGGAATAGTGGAGAGAAAAAATAGAGTTCTGCAAGAAATGGCGCGGTCTATGCTACATGGGAAACAACTCCCTGCAAAATTTTGGGTAGAGGCGGTACACACAGCATGTTACATAGCAAATAGGGTGTATCTTCGTCCTAATTCATGTAAAACACCCTATGAGCTATGGAATGGTAAGAAGCCCAATGTTAAGTATTTTAGAGTTTTTGGGAGCAAATGTTTCATCCTCAAGGATAGGGTAAATCTTGGAAAGTTTGACTCCCAAAGCGATGAAGGAATCTTCTTGGGCTACTCTACTATTAGTCGTGCTTTTCGTGTTTATAATTTAAATACATCTTCTATGATGGAATCTGCCAATATAATTGTTGATGACAATACTAATGCTACTGTCCTTGAATAGGGTGAAGAAGATAATGAACATATAAAGGAGATTGAAGAAGCACAAGAGCATATGGAAGAAGAAAACACTGGATTGAGAAAAGAAGACAAAGTTGAACATGCCAAAACCACAAAGCAGTTGGAACCATCATCCAGAGTAAAGCTAAATCATCCAGTTAGTCAAGTCATTGGTGAGGTAACTGATAAGATGAAAACACGCATGCAATTAAGGAATGAGGTAACTTATGTATGCTATGTTTCTTGTATTGAACCAAAAAATATTAAAGAAGCCTTGCTTGATGAAAATTGGGCAAATGCCATGCATGAAGAATTAGATCAATTTGTTCGTAATGATGTGTGGACCTTAGTACCTAGACCTACTAACACTAATGTAATTGGGACTAAATGGATATTTAAAAATAAAAGTGATGAGTTTGGAAATGTCATTAGAAACAAAGCTAGACTTGTTGCACAAGGCTACACACAAGTAGAGGGAATTGACTTTGATGAGACTTTTGCACCAGTTGCTAGACTTGAATCCATTAGGTTGCTTTTGGCTGTTGCATGTTTGTTGAAATTCAGATTATTTCAAATGGATGTCAAGAGTGCATATTTGAATGGTGTTCTTCAAGAAGAAGCTTATGTCGAACAGCCTAGAGGGTTTGAGGATCCTAAATTTTCAAATCATGTTTTTAAATTGAAAAAGGCTCTTTATGGTTTGAAACAAGCTCCACGTGCATGGTATGAAAGACTCACTGCATTTTTAATTGAATTTGGATTTACTCGTGGTAGTGTAGAGAAGACATTATTCCTTCACATGGATTCTAAGCACATCTTAATTACACAAATTTATGTGGATGACATTGTGTTTGGTTCTACTTGTGAATCTTATGCTATTGAGTTTGGTGAGTTAATGTCTACACAGTTTGAGATGAGCATGATGGGTGAGTTGACTTACTTTCTTGGACTCCAAATTAAACAGGAAGATAATGGGATTTTCATTTCACAATCCAAGTATGTTAGAGACTTAGTGAAAAGATTTGGCCTCTCAAGTGCAAAACATGCTAGAACCCCCATGAGCACAAGTACAAAATTGCATAAAGATCTAAGTGAAAAAAGTGTTGATCAGACCATGTATAGAAGTATGATAGAGAGTTTGTTATATCTTACATCTAGTAGACCTGACATTGCATTTAGTGTGGGTGCGTGCGCTAGATATCAAGCTAATCCTAAGGAATCACACTTGCATGCAGTCAAAAGGATAATAAAATATGTCAGTGGTACACTAGAGTTTGGGATATGGTTTACATGTGACACCAATTCTGATCTTGCGGGATACTCTGATGCTGATTGGGCAAGAAGTGTAGATGATCGCAAGAGCACTTCTGGCGGATGTTTCTATGTTGGAAATAATTTAGTCTCTTGGCACAGTAAGAAACAAAACTCTATTTAATTATCTACTACAGAGGCTGAATACATTGTTGCTGGTAGTTGCTGTACCTAACTCCTATGGATGAAGCAAATGCTTGCTGACTATGGGATGGAGCAAGGCCCTATTACTCTGTTTTGTGATAACAAGAGTGCTGTTAGTATATCTAAGAACCCTGTCTTGCATTCTCGCACCAAGCCTATAGACATTAGGCATCACTTCATTAGAGAGCTGGTAGAGGAAAACATCATCATATTGGAGCATGTGCAAACTGAAAATCAACTTGCTGATTTTTTCACAAAACCCTTGGATGCCCTTCGCTTTGAGTTTCTAAGAAAATCTGTAGGCATTTGTGCACACCATTGAAATCTAAAAGATAAACTAGAAGTTTATTAATTAAGTTGAAAATATTTTATGACTTCTATACTGTTACATGTGCATTAAATCTTCCAAATTTATAGATTTCAATGAGTTCATAATTTTTGCATTCCTTGTAATTTGATACGAAGTGTCTTGGTGAGTTTAGTCATAATTTTGGAGTGCTTCCTATGACACTTGATTGTACATGCATATATCTCTCTCTTCTTTTCTACGAATCAAGGGTTATTGTTTGATGTGTTTAAAAAATGTTGAGGAGCCTGATATGTGCATATCAAAGTTATGCATAATAATAAAATTAAAAAACAAAATATTGGAAAGGGCTACCGGTGAGACCAGTGAGAAGCCCCTTAATGACTCGTTGATTATTAAGGGAATAGCTACCTACCCATAAGCGTGTGAAAGCCGCCAAGTGTTTGAAAAAAAAAAAAGGAAGATTGGCTCTCAATTCATTTGGTACATCAAATTTAACTTTTTGAGTCTATGATTTGTTTGAGGGGGAGCCTATATGTATATTATAGTCAAAAACTCACACGTGCACAAGCATTTGTTCAATTTTATGACTTATTTCACCTCCCGACACAGAATTGACAATCTTCTTGAAAAATCAAAATGTGAATCTTTGAATTTATGGAGGGTGAGAGATTGATGTACATGCATTGGTATAGTGGAATTAAAATTTTTTACATTTTTAATAAATTCTTCTACTGTCTCTTTTTTGGTTTTGGTTGTCTGTGTCCAAATCTACTCTTACAAGATTTTCCTGAGAGCCTCGCAGGTAAGACGCAGGATGCACGCCCCTTCGCCGCCCCGGCGCAGGCTACCCGCTGGATGCTCGCGGGAGCGCTGTGGGGTATATATGGGGCCTGGACAGTTCACGGGTCATTTTCCAGCACGTGTTTCTCCTCTGCACCAGCGACCATCCGGCTTCCTCTCCAGCGTCTGTGTTTGCATGTGTGCATTCTAGGTACTCTTCACGTCTTTCTCATTTAGTTTCTGTTATTTTCCTAAACATGTCTAAAAGAAATCGAACTGGGTCTTCCTCCACATCTGGCAATCGATTTTTGAATCAAAATGAATTCCACACGTTGTTTTCCAAACGCCTAGTTCTCATTGAACGTCAACTAGACTTAAATGATTTTCCCATGATTCAACCTTTGTTTGCCCAGTTAGGTTAGGAGTTTGTTACTTCTCTATCTGCATGTGTTCCTGTGAAGTTGGTGCAAGAATTTTACGCAAATTTTTGTGAGACTGATTTTGAAAATGCCATCTTTAAGACTTCAGTTAATCGTGTGTCCATCACTGTCACTCCTGATTTTATTGCCTCCATTTTGAGCATTGCCCGACCTACTCTTGAGGAACGTTCTTCACTTTTCTATCCTACTCAAGATGGTGTGTCTCTCACCAAAGAAGAACTGACCAATGTCTTTAGTATTATGACTGGATCACCATCCTGGTGTGGTGAAACATATGTTCATGGGCATCTCAAAACCGATCATCGCATGCTTAATCTATTTGTGTCTGCATCCATAGATCCTACCTCACATTATTCTGATGTCACACTTAAAAGAGGTCGTGTCATGTATGCCATACTGATGGGTCTTCGTTTTGATCTTGCCTTATTCATGTTTCGTCTCATGTTCACTGCTCAACAATTGAAACGCACAAAGGATTCTCTTCCGTTTGGTTTTCTTGTCACCAAAATTATACAGTCCCATCACATTGACTTACCTTCTTCTGGCCTCACTCCATAGCCTACACCCATCACCCGCCTTACTACTAGGAAATCAGTTAGTCAGGCTGTGGATGACACACTTGATGCACCAAACGAGGCTGAATCTAGTCATAGCACACGTCCATTTACTATGAACTCCATGTCTTTGTCTTTCCTGCGACTTGAGGGGGAGGTTGAAAATATTCATGCTGATCAGACTACAATTAATGGGCGGTTGGATACTATCGATGCAAACATCTAAGCCTTAACAGATTTGTGCACCACTCAATTTCAGTCCTTACATCGCCAGATTGATAATTGGGGAGCATTTCAGGATGAGCTACCACAGGACGATGATGAAGATGACACTAGATTTGGTGGTGGTTCTTTTGGAGGAGCTGATGGTGCTGGCGGCAGTGGCAGTGGTGGTTTTGATGATGGCAGTGGGTTCTTTTGATTTGTTCTGATTGTTTATTTTTGTGAGCTTGTCATTTCCATATCAAAAAGGGGGAGTCATTTCAGTGGTTAGGTTATGTATGTAATATGTGAACTTGTTTCAGCTATGGCATGATATATTATGTATTATGTGCTCAGTGTGTTAGTTTGGTAATGATATTATTGATCATTTCTATATCACCACATGGTGCCTTGATGTTTGTGTTCAGTACGTACAGAATTGAGCAGATTTTAAAATTTAACTTAAGTTTTGATATGGAATTGCCAAGGGGGAGATTGTAAAGTCTTGTGGCAAATTCAATCAAAATCTTAGTTAAATTAGGAATGCTATTAAAGTTTCCTAAAGTGATACAAACTGAAGATTTGAAGAATTCTGAACAATTGAGGAGATAAAATGAATCAAGTTAACCAAGATTTTGAAGAATTATAATTGGTGTGAAGGATTACAAAACCTAATGGGATTCGGACGCAACTTTCTGGAACGTGGATGAAATTCCAGTGTACCTCGCAGGCACGGCGCAGAGAGCGCGTGGGTGCGCTCCAAGCACACAGGCAGACCGCAGGGAGCGCGCGGGTGCGCCAAGGTATCCTAGAAATTCCAGTGAGGTCCACAGGCAAGAGGATGGGAGAGCGAGGCTGCGCCAGTATTATTTCCTAAAGCATAAAAATTCCAGTGCAGGTTGCAGGCTGGAGGATGGGAGCGCGAGGGATCGAGCTATAAATATTTTGTTCGAATTTAATTTCCTATTTTGCCAAACTAGGGCAACCTTGTGTAACCCTATATATGTGAAACCAACTCTATCAATAAAGGGTGTGGAGAACATATTATAGGGACCTAGAGAAAGAGTCTTTAATTATTGAGAGCTTTCATGTTCTTTCTCTAAATTCTTCTTGTATTCTCTTTTCACTTTCTGTGTGAGGCAGAAAGCCTGCTTGTAGGGTTTATCGAGTGATTTGGCAAGAGGGACGAAAGGATTCGTGCGAGTGATTCGTAGAGAGTCTGAGTAGAGTCTTATAACCCGTTGATAGTGGGATTGTAAATAGAGGTTTTTCTCCCTGTGATAGGGTTTCCTCGTTATTCTCTTGTGTGATTACTTTCACTGTGTGTGTGATTGTGTGGGTTTGGAATTTTCACCCCAGAAAAAGACATAGTTTGCCTAAACAACAACGCACTTGCTGTGATAAAAATGTGTGACGATTAGAAAGGCTTTTCATGTGAACAACACTCGATTCAAATAAATGCTGTTGGGTGACAGAACTAATTGTTAGTATTTGGTCGTTGCATTGAGATTACCACTTAAATTTAATTTCTCTATCCGGAGACTAGGAATTAATGATGTTGTACTAGGTATCTTGTTCATGTTTTGTTCTCTAGACAGTTTCGGTGGCTACTGCTATGAAAGTTTCAGCCCAGGTCGGCAACATCCTAATGCTGAGCGGGACAAACCCCAAAGTCGGGAAAAAACCATGGAGATTGTCCTTGGCCGTTTGGATTTGGATATTGCACTTCGGTTGGATTGACCCACTATTGCTCCGAAAAACCTGAACGAGGATAAAATTGAACATTGGGATCTGCCTAACCAAATGTGCATGATAATCGTGAAATGCTCCGACCGTGGAGATTGTCCTCGGCTGTATCTTTGTTTATTTTGTTTTCCGTAGATTCTAAAATATGTGTGGAGTTTCATCTGGAAACTCGCCAAGACTGTATCTTAGATATTTTTGTGGGGGATTGTAGATCCTTAATATTCATGTGTTCACTGAAAAAGTGGAAGGTTATAAATAAGGGTCACCCCCTCCTTTGTAAGCATCCAAGTTTGAGGTGTGAAATTGCAACGCCCTTTACACAATTGTCTTGTATTGTAAAATAAACTAATTGGAGCAATATGCTCCCAAAGTAACCTCTATTGTGTAGATTTGTTTATTTCAGGATATTAAGATGTGCATGTTTGTTATTCATGCGAGCAATGACCGGTCCAAAGAAAGGTTATTGATTGGCCAAATAATAAACATACATGCGAGATTAAATGTGTAAAATTCTTTGAGTCAATTGTTTTGTTATTTTCAGATTACAACATGCTATTTTATTACGGCATGTTTTTTTTTTATTATGATCCAGTTAGTCTAATATATTCACTTACGTTGATTAAAAACATACCGCCAAATCAACCTCTGTTGTGAAGATTAATTTAACTGGAAATGCATAGATATTTGTGCGGAGTTATTTATGCGGGTTGCGCTTGGCCCAAAGAAAGACAGTTTGCCCAAATAACAACGCACCTGCTGTGATAAAATGCGTGACGATTAGAAAGGCTTTTCATGTGAACAACACTCGGTTCAATGAAATGCTGTTGGGTGACAGAACTAATTGTTGGTATTTGGTTGTTGCACTGAGATTACCATTTAAATTTTATTTCTCTGTCTAGAGACTAGGAATTAATGATGTTGTACTAGGTATCTTGTTCATGTTTTGTTCTCTATACAATTTCAGTGGTTGCTGCTATTGATGTTTCTGCCCAGGTCAGCAACATCCCAACGCTAAGCGGGACAAAACTTAAACTCTGGAAAGAAACCATGGAGATTGTCCTCGGCTTTATGGATTTGGATATTGCACTTCGGTCGGATCGACTCACTACTGCTCCGAAAAAACTCAACGAGGTTAAAATTGGATATTAGGATCTGTCTAACCAAATGTACATGATAATCGTGAAATGCTCCGACCGTGGAGATTGTCCTCGGCTGTATGCTTGTTTGTTTTGTTCTCTATAGATTCTAAAATGTGTGAGGAGTTTCCTCTTGGAAACTCGTCAAGACTGTATCTTGGATACTTTTGTGGGAGATTGTAGAGCCTTAATATTCACGCGTCCACTGAATAAGTGGAAGGTTAAAAATAAAGGTCAACCCCTCCTTTGTAAGCATGCAAGTTTGAGGTGTGAAATTGCAACGCCCTTTACACAATTGTCTTGTATTGTAAAATAAACTAATTGAAGCAATATGCTACCAAAGTAACCTCTATTGTGTAGATTCGTTTATTTTGGGAATTAAGATGTGCATGTTTGTTATTCATGCGAGCAATGACCAGTCCAAAGAAAGGTTATTGATTGGCCAAATAATAAACATACCTACAGGAATAAATTTGTAAAATTCCCTCCAATCAGTAGACCCACACACGGGTCTACCATGTTCAAAGCACCTGACAATGCCCACTCAACTACTACGCATATTCTGACCAACGTGCAAGCTTTTCAAACCTCGGGTATTACCCATGATAACTTGTCAAACATAAGTTACTTCCATAGATCAGCTGTTCACTATCGTCTGGGAGATGATTTCCCCCCTATTAGTTGAACTGAGCCAGACTCCTCACCTCTAAAAGCTGGGTCAATTTGTCCCAAACCATCTTGGAGCCAACTCTTCTCTTCCAACCAATTCAAGGCTAATGGAACTGCTCTTGAGTTCATCCCGTGTGAGCATGGAAAAGATGAAATCAACATACCAGTTACAATCACTATGGAAAAGGTCTCGGACGAACTTGAAAGGTGGAATAGTGCGCTGGTAGGCCAAGTCATAAGAGCCAAACCTCCATTCAATCTCATGAAGCAATTCATTGAAAGGAGATGGAAGGCATTCGGTGGTATTGATCTCTATATTTTGAAGGTTGGACTTTTTGTTTTCAATTTCCAAGATGAAGAAACTAAGCTAAAGGTGCTTGAACTTGGCCCTTGGAGTTATTATGATAAGCCTCTAATTTTGAAGCCATGGTCCTCCTCAAACTCTTATAACACAGAAGGTCCGCAATTCCTCCCAATATGGGTCCGATTCCCTCATCTTAAGCTCCACCTATGGTCGGCAAAGTCTCTTAGTAAAATTGCTAATCAAATTGGCAAGCCTCTCTTCACTGATAAGATGACTTCTCTAAGGCAACGGCTGGCTTTTGCTAGGGTGTGTATTGAAGTAGATAGAGAAGCCAAATTTCCTCCTTTTATTGATATAGTAGATTATGATGGCAAGACAATTAGACAACTAGTGGAGTATGAGTGGCTACCTACAACCTGTGATACTTGTAAACAATTCGGGCACAAGGCAACCCAATGTCCAAGAAATATTAAGAAGCAATGGAGGCCTATAGTAAAATCAGTGGACAACCAAAAAGCACAAACTGCACCTATAGAAGAATTACCAGTAAACACCAGCTCCTCCAAAGCAAATGAGTTCACCAATGCTCAAACCCCACCCAATGAGGTGCTAGCTCCAACCCTTTCGAGCTTGAATATAGGCTTAAGCAATTAATTCAGTCTACTTACTGAGCAAGATGATTCGGTCTTGGCAACTCAAGAATCACAATCAGAAGTTGAGAATTCAATTCCCTTACTTGGAATCTTAGGGAACGACAATGTTGAGACGACTCCTTCTTCCTCGAATGATTAAGTTGTTGACAAATGGGAGCAAAAAATTTCTAAGAGTCAAAGGAAGAAAAAATTGAAACTCAAGCAAGCACCAGCTCAAACTAGTGCAAAAGAGAGACACTCCGGGTGGAATTAGGATGCTCTTATCTGATGCCCAAATTTTTTGCAATATGCCTATAAGGAACAAACTTTTGTAATAGCTAGAAGATACTTGTTTTGATGATTGAACATGTTATACAGGGGTATGCCCCCAAGATGATGTAAAAATTTATTTCCCATTAATCCAAATTATACTTAATTACTAAAAAAAATGTGTAAAATTTCTTGAGTCAATTGTTTTATTATTTTCGGATTACAGCACGCTATTTTATTACGGCATGTTTTTTTTTTTTTGAAAGGTAAATAAATGAATTAATTTAAAATAAAGGGAATGTACAGATACCTAGGGGCATACCCCTGGCCAGTAAAACCTCACTCATTAAATAAAGAAATACACATCTGAGGAAACAAGAAATGAAACTATTTCAAGGTAGAAGCAGGAAGTGCCCAAACTTGAACTAAATGTCTAATACAATCAGTTAGAGGGAAAGCCTTGCAAGACATAATTCGCATCTGTACCATAGCCTCTATATGATTCCATAAAGTTGTTGCCCTTTGAGAAGAAGAGTCAAATAGCCGAGCATTACGTTCTCTCCAAATGAAATAAACCAAGGCAGCAAGAGCAAGATGCCCCAGAACATGAAGCAATGAATTACCTGTGAAAGAAGTGGCATACCATGAAACAATCTCCTCCCAAGAAGATGCAGAACATTGAAAGCCAAGCTTTTGAAGCAACTTATACCATAGCCATGAGGTGTAGGGGCAATGGAAGAATAAATGGGAGTGATTTTCAGAATCAGCTTCATAAAGAAAACAACGAGAAGGCAGCATAACTCCATGGGAGATAAGTTTGTCCTGGGTAGGTAAACGTTGTTTGATAGCTAGCCATAAGATAAATGAATACCTGGGTACATGATACTTGAACCATACTATGGAGTGCCATTGGACCGCATCATGATGCTCTCTTAGCACTTCCCAAGCAGCCTTAACCAAGAAAATGCTTCCAAAAGGAGATCTTGAAATCACTCTATCACATGCTAATGTGTCAAGTAAAGGTATGGCATTAGTTGCTAGCCGAAGATCCATCAACTCATGGGTGTTAACCCTCAACCAAGCCCATTTCCCATCTTTAATAATGGCAGCAACTCTAGCAAATTTAGATAGCCCCGAATTATAGATTACCCGAGCTTTCATGGAGTCACAAATAGGACCATTAGGTAACCATGGATCAAACCATAAAGACAAATCAACTCCATTACCAACCTTATAAGAAATGTATGGTCTAAGGAGGGATCTTAATTACAAGATCTTCCTCCATGACCAAGAACAATCCCAAGGCACCTTTGCTATCCAAAATTGACTTCTTACAAGTAAATTAGAATGAACCCATTGTGCCTAAAGGAAGTAGTATTAGGATCACAAAGTAGCCAAACATACCTTGCCATGGAAGCCCAATTCCAATCCTATATCTTTTTAATACCAAGCTCACCTTCTTTATTAGGTCTCGTGACCTCCTCCCAAGCCACCTTTGCACCTGTGGTAGAAAGAGAGGTACCCTTCCATGGGAAAGCACGCAGTTTTGCTTCAAGAGATTTCACCACTTTTGCTGGAAGTATGAACTGAGAACTCCAACAGGATAGGATGCTAAATAACACAGATTGAATTAGTTGTAGCATCCAGAATAGGAAAGAAACTGGTTATGATTAATACGGCATGTTTTTTTATTATGATCCAGTTAGTCTAATATATTCATTCACTTACGTTGATTAAAAAAACATGCCCCCAAATCAACCTCTGTTGTGAAAATTAATTTAACTGGAAATGCATAGATATTTGTGCATAGTTATTTATGTGAGCTGTGCTTGCCCAAAAAAAGACACAGTTTGCCCAAATAACAACGCGCCTGCTGTGATAAAATGCGTGACGATTAGAAAGGCTTTTCTTGTGAACAACACTCGGTTCAAAGAAAAATGCTGTTGGGTGACAGAACTAATTGTCAGTATTTGGTCATTGCACTAAGATTGCCACTTTAATTTAGTTTCTTTGTCCGAAAACTAGGAATTAATGATGTTGTACTAGATATTTTGTTCATGTTTTGTTCTCTATACAGAAAGGTGGCTGCTGTTATGAATGTTTCTGCCTAGGTCAGCAACATCCCAACGCTGAGCGAGATAAACACTAAAGTCTGGAAGGAAACCATGGAGATTGTCCTCAGCTATATGGATTTGGATATTGCAGTTCAATCGAACCGACCCACTGCTGCTCCGAAAAACCTCAACGAGGTTAAAATTGAACATTGGGATCTGTCTAGTCGAATGTGCATGATAATCGTGAAATGCTCCGACCGTGGAGATTGTCCTCGGTTGTATGCTTGTTTGTTTTGTTCTCTATAGATTCTAAAATGTGTGAGAAGTTTCTCTGGAAACTCGTCAAGACCATATCTTGGATACTTTTGTGGGGGATTGTAGATCCTTAATATTCACGCGTCCACTGAAAAAGTGAAAGGTTATAAATAAAGGTCACCCCATCCTTTGTAGGCGTCCAAGTTTGAGGTGTGAAATTGCAACGCCGTTTACACAATGGCCTTGTATTATAAAATAAACTAACTAAAGCAATATGCTAGCAAAGTAACCTCTATTGTGTAGATTTGTTTATTTCGGGATATTAAGATGTGCATGTTTCTTATTCATGCGAGCAATGACCAGTTGAAAGAAAGGTTATTGATTGGCCAAATAATAAACATACCTGCGGGAATAGATGTGTAAAATTCCTTGAGTCAATTGTTTTACTATTTTCGATTTATAGCACGCTATTTTATTACATGTTCTTTTTTTCTGATCCAGTTAGTCTAATATATTCACTTACGTTGATTAAAGAAATATGCTGCCCAAATCAACCTCTGTTGTGAAGATTAATTTAACTGGAAATGCATAGATATTTGTGCAGAGTTATTTATGCGAGTTGCGCTCGGCCCAAAGAAAAGACACAGTTTGCCCAAATAACAATGCGCCTACTGTGATAAAATGCGTGACGATTAGAAAGGCTTTTCTTGTGAACAACACTCGGTTCAAAGAAAAATGTTGTTTGGTGACAGAACTAATTGCCAGTATTTGGTCGTTGCACTGCGATTACCACTTCAATTTAGTTTCTCTCTCCGAAGACTAGGAATTAATGATGTTGTACTAGGTATCTTGTTCATGTTTTGTTCTCTATACAATTTCGGTGGTTGCTGCTATGAATATTTCTGCCCAGGTTAGCAGCATCCCAACGCTGAGCAGGACAAACACTAAAGTCGGGAAAGAAACCAAGGATATTGTTCTTGGCCGTATGGATATGGATATTGCACTTCGGTCGGGCCGACCCATTGCTGCTCCGAAAAACCTCAACGAGGTTGAAATTGAACATTGGGATTTGTCTAACTGAATGTGCATGATAATCGTGAAATCCTCCGACCATGGAGATTGTCCTCGGCAGTATCCTTGTTTATTTTGTTCTCTGTAGATTTTAAAAAATGTGAGTTTTCTTTGAAAACTCGTCAAGTCCGTATCTTCGATACTTTTGTGGGGGATTGTAGATCCTTAATATTCACGCGTCCACTGAAAAAGTGGAGGAATAAAGGTCACCCCATCCTTTGTAGGCATCCAAGTTTGAGGTGTGAAATTGCAACGCCCTTTGCACAATTGTCCTATATTGTAAAATAAACTAACTAAATCAATATACTAGCAAAGTAACCTCTATTGTGTAGATTTGTTTATTTCAGGATATTAAGATGTGCATGTTTTTTATTCACGTGAGCAATGACCGATCCAAAGAAAGGTTATTGATTGGCTAAATAATAAACATACTTGCGGAATAAATGTGTAAAATTCCTTGAGTTAATTGTTTTACTATTTTCGGATTACAGCATGCTATTTTATTACGCCATGTTTTTTTTTTATTATGATCCAGTTAGTCTAATATATTAACTCACGTTGATTAAAAAACCATGCCGCCAAATCAACCTCTGTTGTGACAATTAATTTAACTGGAAATGCATAGATATTTGTGCGGAGTTATTTATGTGAGCTGCGCTCGGCCCAAAGAAAGACACAGTTTGCCCAAATAACAATGCACCTGCTGTGATAAAATGCGTGACGATTAGAAAGGCTTTTCTTGTGAACAACACTCAATTCAAAGAAAAATGTTGTTGGGTGACAGAACTAATTGTCAGTATTTGGTCGTTGTACTGAGATTACCACTTAAATTTAGTTTCTCTGTCTGAAGACAAGGAATTAATGATATTGTACTCGGTATCTTATTCATATTTTGTTCTTTATATAAAAAGGTGGCTGCTGCTATGAATGTTTCTGCCTAGGTCAGCAACATCCCAACGCTGAGCGGGATAAACCCTAAAGTCTGGAAAGAAACCATGGAGATTGTACTCGGCTGTATGGATTTGGATATTGCAGTTCGATTGGACCGACCCACTGCTGCTCCGAAAAACCTCAACAAGGTTAGAATTGAACATTGGGATTTGTCTAACCGAATGTGCATGATAATCGTGAAATGCTCCGACCGTGGAGATTGTCCTCGGCTGTATCCTTGTTTATTTTGTTCTCTGTAGATTCTAAAATATGTGAGGAGTTTTCTCGGTAAACTCGTCAGGACCGTATCTTGGATATTTTTGTGGGGGATTGTAGATCCTTAATATTCACGTGTCCACTGAAAAAGTGGAAGGTTATAAATAAAGGTCACCCCTCTTTTGTAAGCATCCAAAATTGAGGTGTGAAATTGCAACACCCTTTACACAATTGTCCTCTATTATAAAATAAATTTATTGAAACAACATGCTACCAAAGTAATCGCAATTGTGTAGATTTGTTTATTTCGGGATATTAAGATGTGTATGTTTTTTATTCATGTTAGCAATGATCGATCCAAGGAAAGGTTATTGATTAGCCAAATAATAAACATACTTGCGGTAATAAATGTGTGAAATTCCTTGAGTCAATTGTTTTATTATTTTCTGATTAGAGCACGCCATTTTATTACGGCATGTTATTTTATTTTGATCTAGTTAGTCTAATATCTTCACTTATGTTGATTAAGAAAACATGCTGCCAAAGCAACCTTTGTTGTGAAGATTAATTTAACCGGAAAAGCATATATATTTGTGCGGAGTTATTTATGCGAGCTACCCTTGGTCCAAAAAAAGACAGTTTGCCCAAACAACAACGCACATGCTGTGATAAAAATGCGTGACGATTAGAAAGCCCCCTTTCATGTGAACAACACTCGGTTCAAATAAATGTTGTTGGGTGACAGAACTAATTGTCAGTATTTGGTTGTTGCATTGAGATTACCAAAAACATGCGCGCGCGGGTGTAAAGACGCATAAATATGCGCAAAAACACGCACAAACACGCGCTTGCGCGCGCAATGACACAAACCCACGCGTGCGCTTATACACGCGCAAACACGCGCGCGCGTTCGTACACGCACGAACACGTGCACGCAGAGACACACAAACACGCGCAAAAACACGGGCGTGCACAGACGCACAAACACACGCAAACAAACGCGCACTCACGCACAAACACGCGCATGCGCGAGCACAGACACACAAACGTGCAAATACGCGCGCGTGCCCCAACACGCACAAACACATGCGCACACGCTTAGAGACGCAAAAACACTCGCGCGCCTAGACGCACAAAGACGTGCACGCGCACGCGCGCACACAAACTCTTGCGCGAGCGCACAGAGACGCAAAAACACGCGCGCGCACAGACACACAAACACGCAGAAACACAGGCAAAAACACGCGCAAACACGCGCGTGCTCAGTGACGCACATACACGCGCGTCCAAACGCACAAACACGCGCGCGCACCCACGCACAAACATGCGTGCGCACTCATACACACACAAACACGCACGCCCGTGGATGCACAAACATGCGCGAACATGCGCGCATTTATACACGTGCGAACACGCGCCCGCTCATACACAATCAAACACGCGTGCGCGCGCGCAGAAATGAACAAACACGCGTAAAAGCACGCGCGCGCCCACACGCGCAAACACACGCACGCACGCGTAGAGACCCACAAACACGCGTGCAAAGACGCACAAACACGTGCGCACGCGTACACAAACGCACAAACACGCGCAGAGATGCACAAAAAATACGCGGGGGTGCACACGCGCAAATACGCACGCGCTCACGAACACACACAAACGCGCGCAAACACGCGCGTGCTCGAGCACAAACACGCTCGCATGCCCACACGCACGAAAAAAAAACGCGCGCATAGATGCACAAACACGCGCAAACATGCATAAACACGCGCACGCACGGGCGCACACGCACAAACAAGCGCGCGTGCTCAAACACACGCAAACTCGCGCGCGCGCGCGGAGAGACGCATAAACACAGGCAAAAACACGCTCGCACACAAACGCACAAACATGAGTAAACACAGGCGCGCGCCCACACGCACAGACACACAAACACGAGCAAACTCGCGTGCGCACGGACGCACAAACATGCGCGCGCGCGTACACGCACAAAACGCACGCACAAAAGCACAAACATGCGAAAACAAGCGCGCGCAGCCAAGCACAAACACGTGCGTGCGCTTATACACGCGTAAACACACGCACGTGCGCGCAGAGATGAACAAACACGCACAAAAACACATGTGCGCAAACACGCACAAACACGCGTGTGCGCTCATACACCTACAAACATGCGCGCGGGCACGCGAAGACGCATAAACACGGGCAAAAACACGTGCGCATAGATGCACAAACACGAGTAAACACAGGCGCGCGCCCACACACACAGACACACCAACATGAGCAAACTCACGGGCGCACGGACGCACAGAAGCACAAACATACGAAAACAAGCGCGCATGGCCAAGCACAAACACACGTGTGCGCTTATACACGCGTAAACATGCGCACGTGTGCGCAAAGATGCACAAACACACACAAAAACACGTGTGCGCAAACACGCACGCACGCTCATACACCTACAAACATGTGCGCGAGCACGCAAAGACTCATAAACACGGGCAAAAACATGCGCGCGCCCACACGCACAGACACACAAACACGAGCAAACTCGCGGGCGCACGGATGCACAAACAAGCGCGCGTGCGTATATGCACAAAACGCGTGCACAGAACCATGAACACGCGAAAACAAGCGCGCGCGGCCAAGCACAAACATGCGCGCGCTCTTATACACGCATAAACACGCGCGTGTGCGCGCAGAGATGCACAAATACGCACAAAAACATATGCGCGCAAACACGCACAAACACACGTGCGCGCTCATACACCTGCAAATATGCGCATAGGCGCGCAAAGACGCATAAATACGGGCAGAAACACGCGCGCGCACAGACGCATAAACACGAGTAAGCACAGCGCGCGCCCACATGCACGGACGGACAAACACGCGCGCGCGTACACGCACAAAGCGTGCGCACAAAAGCACAAACACGTGAAAACAAGCGCGTGCGGCCAAGCACAAACACGCGCGCGCTTATACACGCGTAAACATGCGCGCGTGCGTGCATAGATGCACAAATACGCACAAAAACACGCGCGCGCAAAAACGCACAAATGCGCGCGTGCTCATACACCTGCAAACATGCGCGCGAGCGCGCAGAGACGCATAAATACGGGCAAAAACACGAGTAAACACAGGCGTGCCCACACGCACAGACGCACAAACACGAGTAAACGCACGTGCGCGCATAGACGCACAAACACGAGCAAACGCGCGCATAGAAGCACAAACACATGAAAACAAGCGCGTGCGGCCAAGCACAAACAAGGGTGCGCGCTTATACATGCGCGCGCGAAGACCCACAAATACGCACAAAAACCTACACGCGCGCACACGTACAAGCACGCACAAAAACACGCGCAAACACAGATGCACAAACACGCGCACAAAGAAGCACAAACAAACGCACAAACATGCGCGCGCATTCATACACGCGCAAACACGTGCGCGCGCGTGCAAAGAGGCACAAACACGCGCACAAACACGCGCGCGCACTCATACACACGCACAAACACGCACAAAAACACGCACGCGCATAGATGTACAAATACGCGCAACGCGCTCGTGCGCGCACGCACAGACACACAAACACGTGCAAACACGCGCGTGCGCGCGCCCATGCACAAACCCGTGCAAAAACACGCGCGCGAGCTCATACACAAGCAAACATGCGCGCGCGCGCAGACACGCATAAACACGCAAAAACATGCGCACGCGCACAAACGCACAAACACTCAAACATGCGCAAACATGCCCGAACGACAACTTATAGCCGTTTTTAATTTGGATTGTAAGTCACGTAAAAATACAAAAAATGAATACAAATATCATTGTGATCGCACACCCGAGCGCCAAGTTTTTGTGGTTTTTAATTTAAATGCGCGGATCACGTAAAATTATAAAAAATGAAAAAAATTTTACTCTAACCAGACACACGAGCGCCAAGTTTTAGCCATTTTTAATTTGGATTTGTAGATTGCGTATAAAGACAAGAAATGAAGAGATATATTATTGTAATTGGACACCCGAACGCCAAATTTGGGCTATTTTTAATTTAAATACGCAAATCAGGTAATAATAAAAAAATAAACAAAAATATTACTCTAATCAAACACCCGAGCGCCAAGTTAGTGCCGTTTTTAATTTGGATTCGTAGATCGTGTACAAATATAGAAAATGATGACCAATAACATTGTAATCGGATACCCAAGTGCCAAGTTTTGGGCGTTTTTAATTTAAATGCTCAGATCACGTAAGAATGCAAAAAAGTGAACAAAAATATTACTCTAACCGGATATCTGAGCGTGAAGTTATAGTCGTTTTTAATTTAGATTCATAGATCGCGTATAAATTCAAAAAATAAAGAAAAATATCATTGTAATTGGATATCCGAGCGTCAAGTTTTAGCTTTTTTAATTTAAATGCGCGGATTACGTAAAAACACAGAAATGAATAAAAATTTTACTTTAACCAGACACCCAAGCGCCAAGTTATAGCCGTTTTTAATTTAGATTCGTAGATTGCATAGAAATACAAAAAATAA
This sequence comes from Vitellaria paradoxa, assembly GCA_019916065.1. Lineage (NCBI taxonomy): Eukaryota > Viridiplantae > Streptophyta > Magnoliopsida > Ericales > Sapotaceae > Vitellaria > Vitellaria paradoxa. The sequence goes on from CM034234.1 coordinate 32,692,262, forward strand.
ATACAAATATCATTTTAATCGGACACCTGAGCGTCAAGTTTTGGCTATTTATAATTGAAATGCGCAGTTTATGTGAAAATACAAAACATGAACAAAAATATTACTCTAACTAGACACCTGCGTGCCAAGTTTTTTCCCTTTTTAATTTAAATACGCGGATCACATAAAAATACAAAAAATGACCAAACTTTTACTTTAACCAAATACCAGAGCGCCAAGTTATAGCCATTTTTAATTTGGATTCGTAGATCGCATAAAAATACAAAAAATAACGACAAATATCGCTGTAATCGTACACCCGAGTGCCAACTTTTATCCGTTCTTAATTTAAGTGCGCAGATCACATAAAAATATAAAAAATGAACAAAAATATTACTCTAACTAGGTACCTGAGCGCCAAGTTATATCCGTTTTTAATTTGGATTCATAGATTGCGTAAAAATATAAAAAATGAAGACAAATATCATTATAATCGGACACTTGAGGGCCAAGTTCTGGCCGTTTTTAATTTAAATGCATAGATCACGTGAAAATATAAAAAATGAACAAAAATATTACTGTAACTAGACACCCAAGCGCCAAATTATAGACGTTTTAATTTGGCACGTACAAATACAAAAAATGAAGCCCAATATCATTGTAATTGGATAACCGAGCGTCAAGTTTTAGGCGTTTTTAAATTAAATGCGCAGATCACGTAAAAATACAAAAAAGTGAACAAAAATAATTCTCTAACCAGACACCTGAGCACCAACTTATAGCTATTTTTAATTTGGATTCATAGATCGCATAGAAATAAAAAAATAAAGACAAATATCATTGTAATCGGACATCCGAGTGCCAAGTTTTGGCGATTTTAATTTGAAAGCGCGGATCACGTAAAAATACAAAAAAATGAACAAAAATCTTACGCTAACTAGACACCCAAGCGCCAAGTTATATAGCCATTTTTAATTTGGAATCGTAGATCGCGTATAAATGTAAAAAATGAAGACCTATATCATTGTAATTGGATACCCGACCGCTAAATTTTGGCCGTTTTTAATTTAAAAACGCAGATCACGTAAAAATACAAAAATTGAACAAAAATATTGTTTTAACCAGACATCTGAGTGCCAATCTATTGCCGCTTTGAATTTAGATTCGTAGAACGCGTAAAAATACAAGAAATGAAGACAAATATCATTGCAATCGGACACCTGAACATCAAGTTTTGGCTGTTTTTAATTTAAATACGCAGATCACGTAAAAATACAAAAAATGAAGACAAATATTATTGTAATCGGACACCCGAGCGTCATGTTTTGGCCGTTTTTAATTTAAATGCGCAGATCACGTAAAAATACAAAAAATAAACAAAAATTTTATTTTAACCCGACACTCGAGCGCAAAGTTAAAGCCATTTCTAATTTGGATTCGTGGATCGCGTAAAAATACAAAAATAAAAAAAATATCATTATAATCGGACACCCAACCGCCAAATTTTGGTCGTTTTCAATTTAAATGGACAGATCACGTAAAAATATAAAAAATGAACAAAACTTTTACTCTCACCTAACACCCAAGCGCCAACTTATAACCGTTTTTAATTTAGATTCGTAGATCGTGTAAAAATACAAAAGATAAAGACAAATATCATTGTAATCGGACACCTAAACGCCAAGTTTCAGTCGTTTTTAATTTAAGTGCATAAATCACCTAAAAATACAAAATTGAACTAGAATATTGTTCTAACCAGACATCCGAGCGTCAAGTTATTGCTGTTTTTAATTTAGATACGTAGATCGCGTAGTAATACAAGATATGAGGACAAATATCATTGTAATCGGACATTCGAACGTTAAGTTTTGGCTGTTTTTTATTTAAATGCGCAGATCACGTAAAAATACAAAAAATGCACAAAAGTTTTACTTTAACCAGACACCCAAGCACAAGGTTATAGCTATTTTTAATTTGGATTCGTAGATCGCGTAAAAACAAAAAATAAAGACAAATATCGCTGTAATCAGACACTTGGGTACCAAGTTTTATCCGTTTTAGATTTAAATGCGAATATCACGTAAAAATACAAAAAAATGAACAAAAATATTACTATAACCAGACACCCGAGCGCCAAGTTATATCCATTTTAAATTTGAATTCGTGGATCGCGTAAAAACACAAAAAATGAGAACAAATATCATTATAAACGGACACCCGAATGCCCGGTTCTAGACGTTTTTAATTTAAATGCGCAGATCACGTAAAAGTATAAAATTGAACAAAAATATTACTCTAACCAGACACCCGAGCGCCAAGTTATATAGCCATTTTTAATTTAGATTCGTAGATCGCGTATAAACACAAAAAATAAAAAAAAATATTATCGTAATCAGACACCTGCGTGTCAAGTTATAGCCATTTTTAATTTAAATACGTGGATTACGTAAAAATATAGAAAATGAATTAAAATTTTACTTTAACCAAACACCCGAACGCCAAGTTATAGCCGTTTCTAATTTAGATTCGTAGATCGCGTAAAAATATAAAAAATAAATTCAAACATCATTGTAATTGGACACCCGAGCACCAAGTTTTGGCATTTCTAATTCAAATCCATAGATCACGTGGAAATACAAAAAATAAACAAAAATATTACACTGACCAGACACCCGAGTGCTAACTTATAGCCGTTTTTAATTTGGATTTGTATATCGCGTAAAAATACAAAAAATAAACAAAAATATCATTGTGATCGCACGCCCAAGCGCCAAGTTTTGGTCGTTTTTAATTTCAATGTGCAAATCACGTAAAAATACAAAAAATGAACAAAATTTTTTCTGTAACCAGACATCCAAGCACAAAGGTATAGCCATTTTTTAATTTGGATTCGTAGATCACGTAAAAATACAAAAAATAAAGACAAATATCATTCTGATCGCACACCCGAGCGCCAAGTTTTGGTCGTTTTTAATTTGAATGCGCAGATCACGTAGAAATATAAAAAATGAACAAAAATATTACTCTGACCAAACACCCGAGCGCCAAGTTATAGCCATTTTTAATTTAGATTCATAGATCGCGTAAAACTACATAAAATTAACACAAATATCATTTAATCGGACAGCTGAGCACCAAGTTATAGCCGTTTCTAATTTGGAATCGTAGATCGCGTATAAATACAAAAAATGAAGACAAATATCATTGTAATCAGACACTCAAGCAGCAAGTTTTCCCCATTTTTAATCTAAATGCGCGGATCACGTTAAAATACAAAAACTGAACAAACATTTTACTCTCACCCGACACTCGAGCGCCAACTTATAGTCGTTTTTAATTTGAATTCGTAAATCGCGTAAAAATACAAAAAAATAAAGGCAAATATCATTGTAATCGGACAACTGAGCACCAAGTTTTGGTCGTTTTTAATTTAAGTGCGCAAATCACGTAAAAATACAAAATTTGAACATAAATATTGTTCTAACCAGACATCTGAGCGCCAAGTGATTGCCATTTTTAATTTAGATTCGTAGATCGCGTAGAAATATAAGAAATGAAGACAAATACTTTTGTAATCGAACACCCGAGCGCCAAGTTTTGGCTGTTTTTAAATTAAATGTGCAGTTCACGTAAAAATACAAAAAATAAAAAAAAATATTACTCTAACCAGACAGCTGAACGCCAAGTTATAGCCGTTTTTAATTTGGATTCGTAGATCGCGTACAAAGACAAAAAATGAAGACAAATATCATTATAATTGGACACCCGAGCGCCAAGTTTTGGCCGTTTTAATTTAAATGCGCGGATCACGTAAAAATACAAAAAATGCACAAAAATTTTACTTTAACTAGACACCCAAGTGCTAAGTTATAGCTATTTTTAATTTGAATTCATAGATCGCATAAAAATACTAAAAATGAAGACAAATATCACTGTAATCGTACACCCGAGCGCCAACATTCATCTGTTCTTAATTTAAGTGCGCAGATCACGTAAAAATATAAAAAATAAACAAAAATATTACTCTAACCAAACACCCGAGCGTCAAGTTTATCCGTTTTTCATTTGGATTCGTAAATCGCGTAAAAATACAAAAATTGAAGACAAATATCATTGTAATCGAACACCCGAGTGTCAAGTTCTGTCCGTTTTTAATTTAAATGCGTAGATCACGTAAAAATACAAAAAAGAGCAAAAATATTAATCTAACAAGACACCCGAGCGCCAAGTTATAGCCGTTTTTAATTTGGATTCGTAGATCGTGTACAAATACAAAAAAAGTAGACCAATATCATTGTAATCGGACACCCGAGCGCCAAGTTTTGGACGTTTTTAATTTAAATGCGCAGATCACGTAAAAATAGAAAAAGTGAATAAAAATATTATTCTAACCAGACACCCGAGCGTGAAGTTTATAGCCGTTTTTAATTTAGATTCGTAGATCACGTATAAATGCAAAAAATAAAGAAAAAATTTCATTGTAATCGGACAACCAAGCGCCAAGGTTTCACTGTTTTTAATTTCAATGCACAGATCACGTAAAAATACAAAAAATGAATAAAAATTTTACTTTAACCAGACACCCTAGCGCCAAGTTATACCTGTTTTTAATTTGGATTCGTAGATCGCGTAAAAATACAAAAAATCAATACAAATATCATTGTAATCGGACAGCTCCAAGTTTTGGCGTTTTTAATTTAAATCCACATATCACGTAGAAATATAAAATATGAAAAAAAATATTGCTCTAACGAGACACCCGAGCGCCAACTTATAATTGTTTTTAATTTAGATTCATAGATCGCATAAAAATACTAAAAATAAACACAAATATCATTGTGATCACACACCCGAGCACCAAGTTTCAACCATTTTTAATTTCAATGCATAGATCACGTAGAAATACAGAAAATGAGCAAAACGTTTTCTGTAACCAAACATCCGACTGTCAAGTTTTGGCCGTTTTTAATTTCAATACGCGGATCACATAAAAATACAAAAAATGAACAAAAATATTACTCTAACTAGACACCCGAGTGCCAAGTTATAACCATTTTTAATTTGGATTCATAGATCGTGTAAAAATACAAAAAATGAACACAAATATCATTGTAATCGGACACATGAGAGCTAAGTTTTGTCCGTTTTTATATTAAATGGGCGAATCACGTAAAAATACAAAAAATGAACAAACAATTTTTCTTTAACTCGACACTGGAGCGCCAAGTTATAACCGTTTCTAATTTGGATTCGTAGATCGCATATAAATACAAAAAATGAAGACAAATATCATTGTAATTGGACACCCGAGCGCTAAGTTTTGGCCGTTTTTAATTTAAGTATGCAAATCACATACTAATACAAAAAATGAACAAAAATATTATTTTAACCAGACACCCGAGCGACAAGTTATACCTGTTTTTAATTTGGATTCGTAGATCACGTAAAAATAAAAAAAATAAAGTCACATATCATTATAATCAGACAACCGAGCTCCATGTTTTGGTCGTTTTTAATTTAAGTGCGCAAATCACATAAAAATATAAAAATTGAACAAAAATATTGTTCTAACCGGACATATGAGCGCCAAGTTATTGCCATTTTTAATTTAGATTTGTAGATCGCACAGAAATACAAGAAATGGAGACAAATATCATTGTAAATAGACACCCGAGTACCAAGTTTTGGCTGTTTTTAATTTAAATGCGCAGATCACCTAAATATGCAAAAAATGAACAAAAATATTACTCTAACCAGAGAACTGATCGTCAAGTTATAGCCGTTTTTAATTTATTTATTTTTTTTTTGGTAGGTAAGTAAGTGTATATTTGGATTAATGGGAAAACTTATGTACAATATCAAGGGGGCATACCCCCGAATCAAGCCATACAAAGTAAGCTACATGTGGATTCCCCAACTATGCATTAAGCTAACATTTACATTAGCCATGTTTAGGGATTGACTTGAGAATTTGGCTCTAGCTACTTGCTCTATTTTCTTCGCAATAGTTGTAACTGTGGATGCCTTGGTCTTGAAGATTCTTGCATTCATTTTTCCCCATAGGTGATAGATCATACTAGCCCATACGGTTTTGCAAAGTGTATTGCTAGGTTGCTTCCCACTAAACTTTCCCAAGGCCCATTGGACTTCGGCTTCCCATGTTTGGTTGACTTTTGAGATAAAGCATCTTCCCATCACTATGGATCTCAAATCAGCTGCAAATGGACATTGGAAGAAGAGATGATCCAATGATTCAAGCCCGTTACCACATAAGACACATGATGGATCAATATTCAATCCCCACCCAAGCATTCGGTCTTTGGTGTTAAGTCTACCTTTGATTGCAAGCCAAAGGATGAAGCTAAATTTGGGAATGTGGTTTCCATACCAAACTAGTCGACTCCAATTTACTTTGCTCCTTCTTGCTCAGATGGCCTTCCAAGTAGAAGCTGTCGTGTATTCCCCTCTCCTTGAAGTAGTCCAAATGAATTTGTCACCCGAATTGGTGCTAGGGAAGTAGTGATTACACTTGAAAAGTGTAATTACAAACTCCACATTTTGATACTCATTGATGCATTTAAGTAGTTAATTTCAAAGTTTTATCATTATTTTATTATTTATAGTGTTTATTCTCTTAATTGCAGGTAAAAGGGGAAAATACGTGAGATTAGCAGTGTTGAAAGTGGCTTCCGAGGAGGAAAAAATGGTCCAAAGTTCAAGATAGTTGAAGTGGTGTGCAGCTGAAGTTCCAGCTCGACACCTTGTCAGTATTTAGACCATAACTTTTCACTCACAACTCGGATTGACCTGATTCTTTTTGGGTTGGAAAGAAGACTCAAAGGGCTACAACTTTCGTGCTTTAGCCGAAGCCTGAATCGATCGTTTGCGAGGTCAAAATCGCAGTGGAAGTTGAGGACAGAAAGCTGGAGCTGTTGAAGAGGATTTCATGTACACTGTGGTCCGGACCCCCTTGCTTGATGGTCCCGACCACAGAAAGCTCGCCTTCCAACCGATTGAATAAACCACACACTGTGGTCCGGACCCCCTGAGGGACGGTCCGGACCCCCCTATACGGAATTGTTGCTCCGCGTTTTGACTAATTAGGGTTTTGTGTTTGCTTATATATATGATACTCTGTAGCCGAATGAGTGGGGGGGGCTGCTACATATTGTTCTTCTTCCTCTCCTCCTACTTCTCTTAGGTTTAAGTTTAGTTTTAGGTATTTATTTATTGGAAGATTTTGAAGATTTTTTATTCGTGAATGTTACTACTTTACGTACTCCAAGTTTTTAAGACGATTGTCATTGCGATTGCTACTCAAGTTCTTAATTCAAAGTTCGTTTTCAAGTAAGTTAATATTTCATTCTTGCTCTTCATTAGTTTTTGAATGTTCTTGGATGATTTTTATGATTAATGCCATTAGTTTGTTTAATCTTTGGATGCTTTAAAATATTAGGGTTTCGTTTAGAGTTTGATACGAATGCTGCACGTTTTGATCTTAAGGTTTAATTTTAATTAATCTAGTATTTCGTTTTGGTTCATTATTATTAATTGAATGTTCGTAGGTAGGTTTTACATTCATTAGGACTGTTTTAATTACGTTTTTGAAGCTTTAACAGTTATGTCTTCATCTAAGCCTGTTAAGTTGTTTCAAAGCATGCTAGGGTAAAAACCTTTGTTCTTGATTCACTGAATCAATGAAGGGTAATTTGTTATGAACTGAGGGATGTGCGTAGATCCTTCACATGGGTTTCAAAAGCCTATGTGAAGTGATCTACTATTTTCAAACTTGATTTGTTGTTTGGAAAACCTTTGAAAACAAGAGTGTTTGTTCATATTCTCTGTAATCACTGATAAACACTCTTGATTATAATTTTCTTGATAATTTTTAAACAATTTAAATCTAGATTTGAACTCGAGTATTTTTATCAGAAAATCTTTCCAGTTTTATCTTCCATAATGAGACGTGAATTTAAAACTGTGTATCGAGGAATTTTGGAATGTATTGAAAATCTTTCCCAATCCATAGATCCTTTGACGTGAACTATGGATTGTATTTAAAATCATCCCTTGGTGAAATAACAGATTACTTGGAATTGTGAAGGTTGAATCAAGAACCCTTTTTTATTAGAATTTCAATTTGATAAAATCACTGCTTTAAATTTCTTATAAGTCTTGTTTGCAATTAGATTAGATTATTCTTTAAATTTAAGTTTAGTAATTTTAATTTGCTGAGTTGTTTAAATTAGTTCGAATTTTATTTAAGTTGAAACATTCCTTTAATTAGTAATTACTTTATTTTTAGTTTAATTTCTCAAATTTCAACTCTATCAAATCTAATTTAAGTTAATTGCAACGTTAATTCTAATTCAATCCTACAATTCATATTTGAACTTAGAAACTGAAACACATAGGCTTCCCTGTGGATTCGACCTCGGACTCACCGAGATTAAAACTACACCGCACACCCTTGCACTTGGGGGTTAATTAGCACTGCACTATTTACGAGCGGTCAAGTTTTTGGCGCCGTTGCCGGGGAGCCAAATTTTAGTTTTTAGGTTGTTTTCATTTTTAAGTTAACTTCTTTTTCTAAAAAAAAAAATAAATAAATAAATAAAATAAAATTTTTTAACATGGATTATTTTCCTTATAATTCTGGTTCACCAGACACCATTCACCCACTCATTAGTTATTTAGGCAGCATTTATGGAATTGAATTTTGCCTAGAAACTTTTTCTATGCTACCTAAATTTTATGGACTTCAACATGAGGACCCTAGAGTTCATTTGGAACGTTTTGAGTCAGTTTGTTTCTATTGCACGAGTGGTTACATAGATAACACACTTAAGTATAATTTTTTCCCGTTGTCATTATGTGGAGTAGCCGATGATTGGTGTCGTGCTGCTACTTGGTCCATTAATATTTGGGAAGAGTTACAAAATGATTTTATTGCAAATTTTCTCCCCAATTTTCAAAACTTCACTTTCCGCTTTCAAATTAGAAGTTTTTGTTTTAAGAAGGGTGAAGTATTTTATAAATGCTGGGAGAGATTTAAAAACCTTTTAGAAACTTTCCCAAATCATGGACTAGAACTGTGGTACATTCTAGGCATATTCTACAATGCTCTACCTTGTGAGTTACACCGAGCATTTGATAAAAGTTTGGGTAAGGAATTTCTTGACCTTACCCCAGAAGAGGCATGGTCATTTTTTGAATTTTTCTATGAACACACCAAGCCACGAGAAAAACTTGAACCTAGTTTTGAACCTCATTCACTTGAAAGCCACATTGACCCTTTCCCACATCCTCCTACTTCACTTGATTCTCATGATCGATCCTTAGAAAATGGAGTAGGAGTTGAGCCTGATTACTTGGATATTGCATGTCCCAACTCCACTCTACTTACCGAGGGCCAGTCTGAGGAACCCCTAGATCATTGGCTTACTGAATCTAGCAATACACAAGTTGAGTCACTCTGTGAGAAAACTCAACATAGGGAAGAAGTTAACTTAAAAGTAGATTCTAGTGCACATGAGACTTCCACATATTGACTCTACATTAGATGATACATTGTTCGAGTCCACAGCATGTCCTTATATTCGTCCACTGCACTGAAGCTGAAATAGCTGAATCTAGGTCTTTTTTGTTACTTGCACGAGAAAATTCTAATTCAAAAACCCTAGACTTTGAGTGGAGCGACTATTCTGATAATGGTTGCGATAATGAAGGGAATGAGCCCTTTGACTTGTTCCCACCAAACTCTAACGTGCACGAGACTTCATCTGTTGAGAGTCTAGAGGACATGCCAACCAACACCACCACAGAGCTTGAAGCTCATCCCACCCTAACAACTAAGATGACCTTGGAAAGTCCTAAGACTTATTCTAAGAGCTTTAATGCCAGAGGTTCAGAGGAACACACTGTTAAGCCAGTCACTTTAGTTTCATCATGTGCCACTATACCACTCACTGAGACCACTTCTGATATATCTTTTCCTGTTGGGGCTAGTACACTTGATGACTTACCTGTTAGACCCCTATATTTGAGTGGAAGTATGATTCTAATTATGGTTGGGTTCCTACTTCAATTACGCAGGACTCTTATGAGAGCGAATTTTCTTTATCATCCTTTGAGAGTTCGATAGACAAGCCTAAGAGTGAGAGTGGTGCACAACTCTCATCTTTTGCTGTCGCCCCAACTAGGAATCTTACTGAGGGAACTGAACATGTTTTGACTAAGACTGACCACACATTTAGGGAAGTGGTGGAGACCAAAAACATAGTTTGCATTGACTTTTTAGGTGTCGAGGGGATACTAGAAAACCCACAACTACATTCCATGTTCACATATGCAAATAAATTTGGGTCATATTTGGGATTCAAGGATTCCCACAAGGCCATGCATTTTCTAGTGTTTTCTGCACTAGGAGCACACTCATTTTCAGTACCTCTTGGGCCCAAGGAGAATATTTCATTCCTAAAGCCATTTGGTAAGGCTTGGGAGAGATTAGGAGTTGGATAGTATGTTTTGGCATTAACCCTTGTATATTAGTAGATTAGATTTTATTTACTTATTTATTTATTTTAGTTTTCTTTCTGCCTAGATTAAATTTTAATTTTCTTTTAGTTTACTTTTATTTGTTTATTCTAACATTTTATCTCGTAGAAGTTTTATTTTTTTTCTTTTAGTACAATTTAATTCAAAGGAATAAAGTGCCCAAGTTCTTTTATTTTCTTCAAATAAGGAAGCTCGTGAGGTAATATCCTTCCTCTCCCTTTTATTTAGTTTTGCACTTCTAATTGGTACTTCACATATATAATTGTTCTTGTTGGGAGTGCTGTAGAATCTAAGTTGGGGGGATGTATTGGGTGATGCCTTAAGTGGCTTGAATAATGGGTGCATGCTTGGTTTAATTTGTGCTTTGTTCTTATTTGTGCCTTTGTTGTTATTGTTTCATGCTCATCATCATGCTCACTATTGCACACTACAGACCCACATATGCATCATGGTTCTCACATTGAGGACAATGTGAATTTTAAGTTGGGGGGTAGGGTTCGCATGATGACCTTTTGTGCCAAAATTGTAAAAATTTAAAATTTTTTTGAGCATCTTTAAGCATGAATACATGAATTTAGCACATTTGTACCTACATGTCATCCTTTCTTTCTGGTTTGGTCGATTGTGGAATTAAGTGAGAAAGTGATGAGTGAGTTTTGTTCAAGCTTTAATAGGAAACTTAGTTCAAGTTGATTGTATAATGACCTTGTCCATCTTTGACTATCAATAGAAGAGTTTATGTGCTTAGGAGTTGATTTCTTTAACATTGGTTAATTGAGCATTCTTGGACTAGGTAGAGACTTATACCTCTAATGGTGAGCTTTTGCAGCACTATTATCGACGGTTCTTGAGTCAGTGGTTTGCACAGAATCACAGCTCTTATTATCCATGTACTATTGGTTTCCAATGCCCTCCAATTGCCATTCACACACACTTGCATTAGTTTCACTTGGCATATTGGTAGAGTTGTTGCAAGCTTATGAACATGATGCCTAGGCCATCTTTAGCTATGAGTTGGGCCTCTTTACCTTTCTTAGTTATGAATTATCCTAATGATACCACTTGAAGCCTTTTAATGCAAGTGTGTGATTATTTATGATATATTTTTTGTGCTTGGTTCCCCCTCATATATTGTCCTTTAACCTTAGCTTCACACACTCTAAGCCTTACCTCCATCATGAACAATGTCATGGTGGCTGGGGGTTCCGAAGTGACACTTTATTGAGCGAATGGATGTAGAATAGGGTTGCAACTAAGAATTTCTTCTATTAAAAAAAGACATTATGTAGAATCATATAAGCTTTGTTCCATTCTTCAAGCCTTCTCATTCCTAGGCCGCCTTCCTTTCTCGGCTTGCAAACTTCTTCCCATGCAACTTTGCTTTCCTTTTGCTTTAGTTCCACACCGAACCACAAGAATCTCCAAAGGACTTGTTCAATGGCCGTGCATATATTCTTTGGCAAAACAAAGTGCATGCTCCAAAAGACTTGTATACTAAATAGGATGGTTTTGATGAGTACCACTCTACCCGCATAGGATAGGTGCTTTGCTGTCTAACTTTTAACTCTCCTTGTGACCTTATCAATCAACTCCTTGCAATCTTCATGTTTGAGCTTGGTTGAGATCAAAGGCACTCCCAAATATTTTACTGGAAGATCTCCGAGCTGAATTCCGAGAATGGAGCATAAGTTGTGCTTTTCTTGATCATTGACTCCAGAAATATAAGCTTTACTCTTGGTGCCATTAGGTTGCAATCCCGAGTATTTGTGAAACTCCTTGAGTGCATCATGGACTATCTGGAAAGAAGAGACATTGGGAGTGCATAGAACAAACAAATCATCTGCAAAGAAAATGTGATTAATGAGAGGGTTTAAGCATTTTGGATGATAAGTGAAATTACTCCCCTTCACCATCTTGTTGAGAAGCCTTGAGAAAAATTCCACAATTATAATGAACAGATATGGGGATAGTGGGTCTCCTTGCCATAGGCCTCGAGCACCATGGAAATAGCCTTCTAGAGTCCCATTCATTAAGATTGAGAATTGAGGAGAGGTGATACAAGCTTTAATCCATGTGATAATCCTATCCGGCAATTTAAGTGCTTGCAAAGAGTCCAGGATGAGGTTCCATGAGACTGAGTCAAAAGCTTTCTTTAAATCTATCTTCAATGCACTCCTAGGTGACATGTTCTTTCTGTGATAATTCCGCACTAGCTCATGCATAAGCAAAATTTGATCTGTGATTGATCTACCTTTAACAAAAGCTGCTTGAGAAGGGCTAATTATAAGAGGCATCAACACCTTGAGCCTATTATAATTTTTGAGATGCAATTGTAAATTGTAGTGCAACAAGAAATAGGACGATAGTCTGTCACCTTGCTTGGATTAGGAGTCTTTGGGACGAGAGCAATAACAGTGGAATTTACCTCCTTTAGCAGTTTCCCTGACCTGAAAAAGGATCTAACAGCATCAAGAACATCATTCCCAACAATATTCAAAGCTTTTTTGAAGAAGTGTGGGGTAAACCCATCTGGACCTGGAGCTTTATGACTTGGCAGAGAAAATAGGGTGTTCTTTATTTCTTCATCCGTGACCATGCAATCAAGAGATGTCATTACTTCCGAAGGCAGATTTGTTTGCATAATGCTGTCCACATAACCCTTTGCATCTTGCAGGTATTAGAAAGGTGTACCCAAAAGTCGTTTGTAGAACTCAATGAAAGTAGATTTGACCACCTCATAGTCCTCTTGTCTCTCACCTTGATCATCTTGAATTGAAAGAATTTTATTTCTAGAACAATGGGCTTCAACTTTTTTATGAAAATAAGAAGTGTTTTGATCCCCCAACTTAATGGAATTATCTCTAGCTTTTTGCTTGAAGAAAGCTTCCTCAGCTTGGGCAAGGTGGTGGTAATTGTCAAAAGCTTCACTTTCATCTTCCAAAAGTTTTGAACTGGCATTAACTTGCAGCTTCTTCTGGATTGCTTCCAATTGGGATTTAGCTTCAGAGACCTTTACTGAGATGCCACCATAGTGTTTAAGGTTGAAAGCCTTAAATGATCCTTTGAGGAGCTTGAGCTTAGAAAAGAGCTTGAACATGGGGGTGCCTTGCACTTGAACATTCCATGCCTCCTCGAATACTTTAAGGAACTCCTTATTCATAGTCCAATAGTTGAAAAACTTGAAAGGCTTCCTACCACTTTGATCCTTAGGCTGAATGTTGATCATGGTAGGGCTATGATCTGATATGCCAGGGGTAGGAAAGAATGCCTTAGAGTTAGGAACAGTTGTAAGCCAATACTCATTCACCAAAGCTCTATCTAGCTTGTTGAAAATAATATTTCCTTCATCTTGCTTGTTACACCGAGTGTATAAGCAACCAGAGTATCTAAGGTCAAACACTTCAATTGCCTCAAGGCAATCATTAAATTCTCCAACCGCAGCCTTATCTACTCTTCTTCCACCTCTTTTTTCTTATTCTTCTTTAACAACATTGAAGTCACCCAAAATTATCTATGGAGAAGTAATCCCAGCTATAGCATAGTTGGCTCAGAGTTCATTCCAAAGTTCCACACGGCTAGTTCTATCATTTAAGGCATATACATAAGTGACAAAAAATTCCACAGAGGTAGATAGATAACTTACATGGCAAAAAATTTATTGATTAGTGCAAGATATAACTTGAACCTTGATTGCTAGAGGATTCCACAAAATAAGTATTCTAGCTGTCAAGCTGTCCGAATGATTCCCAAAGTTTTCAAAAGTGGAGTTAATACACTTACAAACCTTATCTACATTTGAGCCTTGAACCTTAGTTTCCAAAAGACCAATCAAGTTAAGGGAGAAGGACTTTATCAACTTTTTAACTTTATTCTATTTTATGGGCCAATTTAGGCCTCTAATGTTCCAGGCAACAAAATTCATTTAGGAGATGAGGAAGAGGGGCTGTGCTTAGCTTGTGCAGCTTTACATCTTTGAATTGCATACTCCTTCTTTGCTTTCTTTTTCCTTTGGCTTCGGGATAGCTGAAATTCAAGATCTTCTTGTACCATTTCATAATTGACTTCTCTGATGTCCTCTGTTTTGCAAAGAGTACCAGTGGGATCATTTAGGCTTGAAGCTGAAATGTCCTCTTGGGAAGCATTCGAACTTTGGATGGCCAATGGAATGATAGTTAATGGGCTTATCTCTTGCATCTCCTGCTTGTCATATTTCCATACTTCAACTTGTTACTTGATGGGGGGTTTTTCTACAATGCATAAAGCTGGTTTCCTTCAACTTCACAATTAGCATCTTCCAATTCAACTTCATTATCATCATGTAATTCAGTTCTTGTAGAGCTCTCGGGTTTCTTCTCACACTGGTCTTCTTTTAGCTCCTCTTGCTTCTTCTCTTTGGGGATAGGTCTCCATTCTTTCTTGACTACTCTTGGGCATTGATTAGCACTGTGACCAAGCTGTTTACAGCCTTCACATTTTATGGGAATCCATTCATACTCCACTGCTTGTTGGAAAATCTTGCCATTGTAGTCCTTTATGTCAATATAGGATGGGAGATTAGCATTCTTGTCCACTTCAACACATACTCGGGCATAAGCTAACCTCTGCCTTTGAGATGTCTTCCTATCCGTAAACAAGGGCTTACCTATTTGGCTAGCAATCTTGCTGAGGGACACGGCTGACCATAGATGAAGCTTCAAGTGTGAAAATCTAACCCAAATTGGTAGAACCTTAGGGCTCTCTCTATCATATATCTCATCAAGTGACCATGGCCTTAGAATTAGTGGCTTATCATAGTAGCTCCAAGGTCCCATTTCTAGCACTTTGAGCTTGGATTCTTCATCTTGGAAGTTGAAAATAAAAAGACTAGCTTTTAGTATGAAGATATTAATGGCACCGAAGGCTCTCCATCTCCTTTCAATAAACTGCTTCATGAGCTTATACGGGGGCTTAGCTCCAATGACGTGGCCTACTGTGGCATTATCCCATCTATCCAATTCTGTCGAGACTTCTTCAACGATTATGTCTACTGGTAGTTTGTTTTGGTCTTTAGAAGGTTGGCTTGGAAAGTGTTCTAATTTGGTTCCATTAGTTTTGATTCGGTTAGAGTTAAAAAGTTGGGACCAGGTGGGTTTTTGGCTATCTTGGTGGTTGAAGCTTTGTGGATTAGCATTCTCCATTTTGGTTGTTGTAAGTAGTGGGAAGTCCTCATTCGGTTCAGTTGGAATTGGAGGGAAACAAGGTTTGGTGTGTAGCAGGTTTTTGGATTTTAAATCTGGTTGTTTGGGCGGGTTTGCTGGGTATGTACTGGTTTTGGGAGGGTTTTGCTCAATGGTTAAAGGGTAGGTATGAAAAGGCTGGCCGGTTGCAGGTATTAGTATATGTGTGGTTGACTTGGAGGGGTTTGCATGTTGGTCAAAAGCTTAGACCAGTTTTGAAGAAGAGCACTCGAGTGGTTGCAACTTTAGGGAGCTACCATACACCTTCTTCAACCTTTCAGATTTTTGAGTCCCCGGTTGCAGAAGTGTATCAATTGTAATAATGGGAAGCTTACCTCTGTCATCCTTTAATGAGTTGGAAGCATCAACTTCATTACCAACTTGGCTCATCATTTGCATTTGCATTTGCGCTATATCAGCTCTCAACTGGTCAATACTACGAGATCGAACCAAAGTGGACGGAACTTTGCTAGCTTGCTGACTTTGCTCCTTTAAGTAAGTATTTTGCCTCCCAAGAGAAGGAATAGAAGGAATAAAAGAGGATGAAATCTGCAGAGAGGTATCATCCAAGCCTATACCTTCATTCAAATTGGCTTCAATCGTGTAACTCCTACTTCAACTTGGAGACCTTGGTTGTCATGCTTATCTGAAAGGAGCTTGTTCCCATCTTCATAACTCGGATTCGCAAAGGAAGAAGAAGAAGAAACTAATGACAAGAGAACTTTAGATGTAAGGGAGGTAGGAGGTGAAGGATTGGCCATGGAAGTTTAGAAAGAGGAAATTCTAGAGAGAGAAGCTCTCATCTTGCTCTGTCTTAAGCGCCGTTTTTAATTTAGATTCGTAGATCACGTAAAAATACAGGGAATGAAGACAAAAGTCATTGTAATCGGGCACTCGAGCACCAAGTTTTAGCCGTTTTCAATTTAAATGCGCGGATCACGTAAAAATACAAAAAATGAACATAAATTTTATTTTAACCAGACACCCGAGCGTCAAATTATAGCCGTTTTTAATTTGGATTCGTAGATCGTATAAAAATACAAAAAATAAAGACAAATATCATTGTAATCGGACACCTGAACACTATGTTTTGGCCGTTTTTAATTTAAATGCGTAAATCACGTAAAAATACAAAAACTGGACAAAAATATTGCTCCAACCAGACCCCCGAGTGCCGACATATAGCTGTTTTTAATTTAGATTCGTTGATCGCGTAAAGATACAAAAAAATGAATACAAATATCATGGTAATCGGACACCCAAGCAACAAATTTTGGCCGTTTTTAATTTAAATGTGCGGATCATGTTAGAATACAAAAACTGAACACAAATTTTACTCTCACTCAACACTTGAGCGCCAACTTGTAGACGTTCTTAATTTGGATTCATAGATCGCGTAAAAATAAAAAAAAATGAAGACAAATATCGTTGTAATCGGACACCCAAATACTAAGTATTGCTGTTCATAATTTAAATGCACAGTTCACGTGAAAATACAAAAAATGAACAAAAATATTACTCTAACCAAACAGCTGAGCGCCATGTTTTAACCGTTTTTAATTTGTATTCGTAGATCGCGTAAAAATACAAATAATTAACACATATGATTGTGATCGCACACCCGAGCACCAAGTTTTGGTCGTTTTTAATTTAAATGTGCGGATCACGTAAAAATACAAAAAATACACCAAAAGTTTACTTTAACCAGACACCTGAGCGCCAAGTTATAGCCATTTTTAATTTGAATTCGTAGATTACGTAAAAATACAAAAAATAAAGATAAATATCACTGTAATCGTACACCCGAACGCCAACTTTTATCCGTTCTCAATTTAAGCGCGCAGATCACGTAGAAATACAAAAAATGAACAAAAATATTACTCTAACCAGACACCAGAGTGCCAAGTTATATCTGTTTTTAATTTGGATTCGTGGATTGCGTAAAAATACAAAAAATGAAGACAAATATCATTGTAATCGGACACCCGAGTGCCAGGTTCTGATCGTTTTTAATTTAAATGCGCAGATCACGTAAAAATACAAAAATAAACAAAAATATTACTCTAACCAGACACCCGAATGCCAAGTTATATCCGTTTTTAATTTGGATTCGCAGATCGCGTACAAATACAGAAAATGATGACCAATATCATCGTAATCGGACACCAGAGCGCCAAGTTTTGAACCTTTTTAATTTAAATGCGCAGATCACGTAAAAATACAAATAAATGAACAAAAATATTACTCTAACCAGACACCTGAGCGCCAAGTTATAACCGTTTTTAATTTAGATTCGTAGATCGCGTATAAATTCAAAAAATAAAGAAAAATATCATTGTGATTAGACACCCGAGGGCCAAGTTTTGGCCGTTTTTTAATTTAAATACGCGGATCACGTAAAAATACAAAAAATGAATAAAAATTTTACTTTAACCAGACACTCGAGCGACAAGTTATAACCGTTTTTAATTTAGATTCGTACATCGCGTAAAAATACAAAAAGTAAATACAAATATCATTGTAATCGTACACCAAAGCGCCAAGTTTTGGCGTTTCTAATTTAAATCCACAGATCACGTAGAAATATAAAAAAAGCACAAAAATATTACTGTAACCAGACAACCGAGTGCCAGTTATAGCCGTTTTTAATTTAGATTCGTAGATCGCATAAAAGTACAAAAAATGAACACAAATATCATTATGATCGCGCACCCGAGCGCCAACTTTTGGCCGTTTTTAATTTAAATGCGCAAATCACGTAAAAATACAAAAAATGAACAAAACTTTTTCTGTAACCTAACACCTGAGCGCCAAGTTTTAGCCGTTTTTAATTTGGATTCGTAGATCGCGTAAAATTACAAAAAATAAAGACAAATATCATTTTCATCGCACACCCGAGCGCCATGTTTTGGCCGTTTTTAATTTTAATGCGCAGATCACGTAGAAATACAAAAAAATGAACAAAAATATTACTCTAACCAAACACCCAAGCGCCAAGTTATAGCCATTTTTAATTTGGATTTCTAGATCGCGTAAAAATACGAAAATTGAAGACCAATATCAATGTAATCTGACACCGAGCGCCAAGTTTTGGACGTTTTTAATTTAAATACGCAGATCACGTAAAAATACCAAAAATGAACAAAAATTTTACTTTAACTCGACACCCGAGCGCCAACTTATAACCGTTCTTAATTTGGATTCATAGATCGCATAGAAATACAAAAAAATGAAGACAAATATCGTTGCAATCGGACACCCGAGCACCAAGTTTTGGCTGTTCACAATCAGTTCACGTGAAAATACAAAAAATTAACAAAAATATTACTCTAACCAGACAGCTGAGCACCATGTTTTAGCCGTTTTTAATTTGGATTCGTAGATCGCGTACAAATACAAAAAATAAAGACAGATATGATTGTAATCGTACACCCAAGCGCCAAGTTTTTGCCCTTTTTAATTTAAATGCGTGGATCACGTAAAAATACAAATAATGAACAAAACATTTACTTTAAGCAGACACCCGAGCTTCAACTCATAGCCATTTTTACTTTTGATTCGTAAATCGAATAAAAATACAAAAAATAAAGACAAATATCACTGTAATCGTACACCCGAGCACCGACTTTTGTCCGTTCTTAATTTAAGTGCACAGATCACGTAAAAATATAAAAAAATACAAAAATATTACTCTAACCAGACACCCGAGTGCCAAGTTAATCTATTTTTAATTTAGATTCGTAGATCGCGTAAAAATACAAGAAATGAAGAGAAATATCATTGTAATCGGACACTCGAGCGGTCAAGTTCTGACCGTTTTTAATTTAAATGCGCAGATCACGTAAAAATACAAAAAAGTGAACAAAAATATTACTCTACCAGACACCCGAGCGCCAAGCTATAGCTGTTCTTAATTTGGATATGTAGATCGTGTATAAATTCAAAAAATAAAGAAAAATATCATTGTAATCAGACACTCGAGCGCCAAGTTTTGGCTGTTTTTAATTTAAATGCGCGGATCACGTAAAAATACAGAAATTAATAAAAATTTTACTTTAACTAGACACCCGAGCGCCAAGTTATAGCCGTTTTTAATTTAGATTCATAGATCGCATAAAAACACAAAAAATAAATACAAATATCATTATAATCGGACACCTGAGCGCCAAGTTTCAGCGTTTCTAACTTAAATCCACAGATCACCTAGAAATACAAAAAATGAACAAAAATATTACTCTAACCAGAAACTCGAGTGCCAGCTTATAGCCGTTTTTAATTTGGATTCGTAGATCGCGTAAAAATAGAAAAAATGAACACAAATATGATTGTGATCGCACACCCGAGCGCCAAGTTTTGCCCGTTTTTAATTTCAATGCGTAGATCACGTTAAAATACCAAAATGAACAAAAATATTAATCTAACCAGACACCCGAGCGCCAAGTTATAACTATTTTTAATTTGGATTCGTAAATCGGGTACAAATACAAAAAAAGAAGACCAATATCATTGCAATCAAACACCCAAGCGCTAAGGTTTTGCCGTTTTTAATTTCAATGCACCGATCACGTAAAAATATAAAAAATGAATAAAAATTTTACTTTAACCAAACACTCTAGGGCCAAGTTATAACCGTTTTTAATTTGGATTCGTAAATCACGTAAAAACACAAAAAATAAATACAAATATCATTGTAATCGGACACCCGAGCGCTAAGTTTTGGCGTTTCTAATTTAAATCCACAGATCACCTAGAAATACAAAAAATGAACAAAAATATTACTCTAACTAGACACCCGAGTGCCGGCTTATAGCCGTTTTTAATTTGGATTCGTAGATCGCGTAAAAATATAAAAATTGAACACAAATATCATTGTGATCGCACATCCGAGCACCAAGTTTTGGCTGTTTTAATTTCAGAGCGCATATCATGTAAAAATACAAAACTAAACAAAATATTAATCTAACCAGACACCCGAGCGCCAAGTTATAGCCGTTTTTAATTTGGATTCGTAGATCGGGTTCAGATACAAAAAATGAAGGCCGATATCATTGTAATCGGACACCCGGGCGCCAAGTTTTAGATGTTTTAATTTAAATGCGCAGATCATGTCAAAATACAAAAGGTTGATAAAAACATTATTCTAACCAGACACCAGAGCGCGAAGTTATTGCCGTTGTTAATTTAGATTCGTAGATCGCGTATAAATACAAAAAACTAACACAAATATCATTACAATCGAACACCTGAGCGCCAAGTTTTGTCCGTTTTTAATTTAAATGCACGGATCACGTAAAAATACAAAAAATGAACAAAAATTTTACATTAACTCGACACCCGAGCACCAAGTTATAGCCGTTTTTAATTTGGATTCGTAGATCGCATAAAAATACCAAAAATGAACATAAATATGATTGTGATAGCACATCCGAGCGCCAAGTTTTGGCCCTTTTTAATTTCAATGTGCAGATCACATAAAAATACAGAAATGAACAAAAATATTAATCTAACCAGACACCCGAGCGCCAAGTTATAACCGTTTTTAATTTGGATTCGGAGATCGCGTACAAATACAAAAAATGAGGACCAATATCATTGTAATCGGACACCTGAGTGCCAAGTTTTGGACGTTTTTAATTTAAATGCGCAGATCACGTAAAAATACAAAACGTTGATAAAAATACTATTCTAACCAGACACCCGAGCGCGAAGTTAATGCCATTTTTAATTTAGATTCGTAGATCGCGTATAAATACAAAATACTAACACAAATATCATTACAATCGGACACCTGAGCGCCAAGTTTTGTCCGGTTTTTATTTAAATGCACGAATCACATAAAAATACAAAAAATGAACAAAAATTTTACTTTAACTCGACACCCGAGCGCCAAGTTATAGCCGTTTCTAATTTAGATTCGTAGATCGCGTATAAATGCAAAAAATAAAGAGAAATATCATTATAATTGAACACCCGAGCGCCAAGTTTTGGCCGTTTTTAATTTCAATATGCAGATCACATAGTAACACAAAAAATGGACAAAAATATTGCTCTAACCAGACACCCGAGCGCCAAGTTATAGCCGTTTTTAATTTAGATACGTAGATCGCATAAAAATACAAAAAATAAAGCCACATATCATTGTAATCGGACAATCGAGTGCCATGTTTTGGTCGTTTTTAATTTAAGTGCATAAATCACGTAAAAATATAAAAAGTGAACAAAAATATTGTTCTAACCAGACATATGAGCGCCAAGTTATTGCCGTTTTTAATTTAGATTCTTTGATCGCGTAAAGATACAAGAAATGGAGATAAATATCATTGTAATCGGACACCCGAGTACCAAGTTTTGACTGTTTTTTATTTAAATGCGCAGATCACATAAAAATGTAAAAAATGAGCAAAAATATTACTCTAACCAGACAACTGAGCGCCAAGTTATAGCCGTTTTTAATTTGGATTCGTAGATCGCGTAAAAATACAAAAAATGAAGACAAATATCATTGTAATCGGCAACCGAGCGCCAAGTTTTGGACGTTTTTAATTTAAATACGCAGATCACGTAAAAATACAAAAAAGTGAACAAAAATATTACTCTAACCAGGCCCCGAGCGCCAAGTTATAGCCGTTTTTAATTTGAATTCGTAGATCGCGTATAAATTCAAAAAATAAAGAAAAATATCATTGGAATCAGACACCCGAGCACCAATTTTTAGCCGTTTTTAATTTAAATACGCGGTCAAGTAAAAAAATACAGAAATGAGTAAAAATTTTACTTTAACCAGACACTTGAGCGTCAAGTTATAGCCGCTTTTAATTTAGATTCGTAGATCGCTTAAAAATAGAAAAAATAAATAAAAATATTATTGTAATTGGACACCCGAGCGCCAAGTTTTGGCGTTTCTAATTTAAATTCTTAGATCACATAGAAATATAGAAAATGAACAAAAATATTACTCTAACCAGACATCTGAGTGCCAGCTTATAGCCGTTTTTAATTTGGATTCGTAGATCGCATAGAAATACAAAAAATGAACACAAATATGATTGTGATCCCACACCCGAGCACCAAGGTTTGACCGTTTTTAATTTCAACGCGCAGATCACGTAAAAATACAAAAAATTAACAAAAATTTTTCTGTAACCAGACACCCGAGTGCCAAGTTATAGCCATTTTTAATTTGGATTCGTAGATCGCGTAAAAATACAAAAAATAAAGACAAATATCATTTTGATCGCACACCCAAGCGTCAAGTTTTGGCCGTTTTTAATTTCAATGTGCGAATCACGTAAAAATACAAAAATGACTAAAACTTTTACTTTAACTAGACACCCGATCGCCGAGTTATAGCCGTTTCTAATTTAAATTCGTAGATCGCGTAAAAATAGAAAAAATAAATACAAATATTATTGTAATCGGACACCCGAGCGCCAAGTTTTGGCATTTCTAATTTAAATTCTCAGATCACATAGAAATATAGAAAATGAACAAAAATATTACTCTAACCAGACACCCGAGCTCAACTTATAGCCGTTCTTAATTTGGATTCCTAGATCGCGTAAAAATACAAAAAATGAAGAATATCATTATAATCGGACACTTGAGCGTGCCAAGTTTTGGACCTTTTTAATTTGAATGCGCAGATCACGTAAAAATACCAAAAATGAACAAAAATTTTACTTTAACTCGACACCCGAGCGCCAAGTTATAGCCGTTTCTAATTTGGATTCGTAGATCGCATATAAATGCAAAAAATAAAGAGAAATATCATTGTAATTGAACACCCGAGCGCCAAGTTTTGGCGGTTTTTAATTTCAATATGCAGATCACGTAGTAATACAAAAAATGGACAATAACCAGACACCCGAGCGCCAAGTTATAGTCGTTTTTAATTTGGATACGTAGATCGCATAAAAATACAAAAACTAAGCCACATATCATTGTAATCGGACAATCGAGCGCCATGTTTTGGTCGTTTTTAATTTAAGTGCGCAAATCACGTAAAAATATAAAAAGTGAACAAAAATATTGTTCTAACTAGACATATGAGCGCCAAGTTATTGCCGTTTTTAATTTAGATTCTTAGATCGCGTAAAGATACAAGAAATGGAGATAAATATTATTGTAATCGGACACCCGAGTACCAAGTTTTGGCTGTTTTTAATTTAAATGCGCAGATCACATAAAAATGCAAAAAATGAACAAAAATCTTACTCTAACCAGACAACTGAGTGCCAAGTTATAGTCGTTTTTAATTTGGATTCGTAGATCGCGTAAAAATACAAAAAATGAAGACAAATATCATTGTAATTCGGCAACCGAGCGCCAAGTTTTGGATGTTTTTAATTTAAATGCACAGATCACGTTAAAATACAAAAAAGTGGACAAAAATATTACGCTAACCAGACGCCCGAGTGCCAAGTTATAACCGTTTTTAATTTGGATTCGTAGATCGCGTATAAATTCAAAAATAAAGAAAATATCATTGTAATCGGACACCCGAGCAGCAATTTTTAGCTGTTTTTAATTTAAATGCGTGGTCAAGTAAAAATACAGAAATGACTAAAAATTTTACTTTAACCAGACACCCGAGCGCCAAATTATAGAAGTTTTTAATTTAGATTCGTAGATCGCGTAAAAATAGAAAAAATAAATAGAAATATTATTGTAATCGGACACCCGAGCGCCAAGTTTTGGCATTTCTAATTTAAATTCTCAGATCACATAGAAATATATAAAATGAACAAAAATATTACTCTAACCAGACACCCGAGTGCTAGCTTATAGCCGTTTTAATTTGGATTTGTAGATCGCATAGAAATACAAAAAATGAACACAAATATGATTGTGATCCCACACCCGAGTACTAAGGTTTGACCGTTTTTAATTTCAATGCGCAGATCACGTAAATATACAAAAAATTAACAAAACTTTTACTGTAACCAGACACCTGAGCGCCAAGTTATAACCGTTTTTGATTTGGATTCGTAAATCGCGTAACAATATAAAAAATAAAGACAAATATCATTTTGATCGCACACCCAAGCGCCAAGTTTGGTCGTTTTTAATTTCAATGTGCGGATCACGTAAAAATACAAAAATGACTAAAAATTTTACTTTTACCAGACAATCGATCGCCAAGTTATAGCCGTTTTTAATTTAAATTCCTAGATCGCGTAAAATAGAAAAAATAGATACAAATATTATTGTAATCGGACACCCGAGCGCCACGTTTTGGCGTTTCTAATTTAAATTCTCAGATCACATAGAAATACAGAAAATGAACAAAAATATTACTCTAACCAGACACCCGAGCGCCAACTTATAGCCGTTCTTAATTTGGATTCCTAGATCGCGTAAAAATACAAAAAATGAAGACCAATATCATTGTAATCGGACACTCGAGCGCGCCAAGTTTTGGACGTTTTAATTTGAATGCGTAGATCACGTAAAAATACCAAAAATGAACAAAACTTTTACTTTAACTCGACACCCGAGCGCCAACTTATAACCGTTCTTAATTTGGATTCATAGATCGCGTAAAAATACAAAAAAATGAAGACAAATATCGTTGTAATCGGACACCCGAGCGTCAAGTTTTGGCTGTTCATAATTTAAATGCGCAATTCACGTGAAAATACAAAAAATTAAAAAAATATTATTCTAACCAGACAGCTGAGCACCATGCTTTTACCGTTTTTAATTTGGATTCGTAGATCGCGTACAAATACAAAAAAATAAAGAGAAATATCATTGTAATCGGACACCCAACGCCAAGTTTTTGCCGTTTTTAATTTAATGCGTGGATCACGTAAAAATACAAATAATGAACAAAACATTTACTTTAAGCAGACACCCGAGCTTCAAGTTATAACCATTTTTAATTTTGATTCGTAATTGTGTAAAAATACAAAAAATAAAGACAAATATCACTGTAATCGTACACCCGAGCACCAACTTTTATTCGTTCTTAATTTAAGTGTGCAGATCACGTAAAATATAAAAAAATAACAAAAATATTACTCTAACCAGACACCCGAGTGCCAAGTTAATCCGTTTTTAATTTGGATTCGTAGATCGCGTAAAAATACAAGAAATAAAGAGAAATATCATTGTAATCGGATACTCGAGAGGCCAAGTTCTAGCCATTTTTAATTTAAATGCACAGATCACGTAAAAATACAAAAAAGTGAACAAAAATATTACTCTAACCAGACACCCGAGCGCCAAGTTATAACCATTTTTAATTTGGATTCGTAGATCGTGTATAAATTCAAAAAATAAAGATAAATATCATTGTAATCAGACACCCGAGCGCCAAGTTTTGGTCATTTTTAGTTTAAATGCGCGGATCACGTAAAAATACAGAAATGAATAAAAATTTTACTTTAACTAGACACCTGAGCGCCAAGTTATAGCCGTTTTTAATTTAGATTCGTAGATCGCGTAAAAATACAAGAAATAAATACAAATATCATTATAATCGGACACTCGAACGCCAAGTTTTAACGTTTCTAACTTAAATCCACAGATCACCTAGAAATACAAAAAATGAACAAAAATATTACTCTAACCAGAAACTCGAGTGCTAGCTTATAGCCGTTTTTAATTTGGATTTGTAGATCTTGTAAAAATACAAAAAATGAATACAAATATGATTGTGATCGCACACCCGAGCGCCAAGTTTTGGCCCTTTTTAATCTCAATGCGTAGATCATGTAAAAATAAAAATGAACAAAAAAATTAAGCTAACCAGACAGCCGAGCGTCAAGTTATAGCCAATTTTTAATTTGGATTCGTAGATCGCGTACAAATACAAAAAAATGAAGACCAATAACATTGTAATCGGACACCCGAGCGCCAAGTTTTGGACGTTTTAATTTAAATGCGCAGATCATGTAAAAATACAAAAAGTTGATAAAAATATTATTCTAACAAGACACCCGAGCGCGAAAGAAATTGCTGTTTTTAATTTAGATTCATAGATCGCGTATAAATACAAAAAACTAACAAAAATATCATTATAATCGGACACCTGAGTGCCAAGTTTTGTCCGTTTTTATTTTAAATGCACGGATCACATAAAAATACAAAAAATGAACAAAAATTTTCTTTAACTCGACACCCGAGCGTCAAGTTATAGCCGTTTCTAATTTAGATTCGTAGATCGCGTATAAATGCAAAAAATGAAGAGAAATTTCATTGTAATTGAACACCCGAGCGCCAATTTTTGGCTCTTTTTAATTTAAATATGCTGATCACGTAGTAATACAAAAAATGAACAAAAATATTGCTCTAACCAGACACCCGAGCGCCAAGTTATAGCCGTTTTTAATTTGGATACGTAGATCGCATAAAAATACAAAAATAAAGTCACATATCATTGTAATCAGACAACCGAGCGCCATGTTTTGGTCGTTTTTAATTTAAGTGCGCAAATCACATAAAAATATAAAAATTGAACAAAAATATTGTTCTAGCCAAATATGTGAGCGCCAAGTTATTGCCTTTTTTAATTTAGATTCGTAGATCGCGTAGAAATACAATAAATGGAAATAAATATCATTGTAATCGAACACCCCGAGTACTAAGTTTTGGCTGTTTTTAATTTAAATGCGCAGATCACGTAAAAATGTGAAAAATGAGCAAAAATATTACTCTAACCAGATAACTGAATACCAAGTTCTAGCCGTTTTTAATTTGGATTCGTAGAATGTGTATGAATACAAAAAATGAAAACAAATATCATTGTAATCGGGCGCCCAAGTGCCAAGTTTTTGCCGTTTTCAATTTAAATGCGCGGATCATGTAAAAATATAAAAAATGAACTAAAATTTTATTTTAACCCGACATTCGAGCGCCAAATTATAGCCGTTTCTAATTTGGATTCATAGATCGCGTAAAAATACAAAAATAAAGACAAATATTATTATAATCGAACACCCGATCGCCAAATTTTGGCCATTTTCAATTTAAATGGACAAATCACGTAAAATACAAAAAATGAATAAAAATTTTATTCTCATCTAACACAAGAGCGCCAAGTTATAGCTGTTTTTAATTTGGATTCGTAGATCGCGTACAAATACAGAAAATGCTGACCAATATCATTGTAATCTAACACCCGAGTGCCACGTTTTGGACATTTTTAATTTAAATGCGTAGATCATGAAAAAATACAAAAAGTGAACAAAAATATTACTCTAACCAAACACCCGAGTGCCAAGTTATAACCGTTTTTAATTTAGATTCGTAGATCACGTATAAATTCAAAAAATAAAGAAAAAATATCATTGTAATCAGACACCCGAGCGCCAAGTTTTGGCGGTTTTTAATTTAAATGCGTAGATCATGTAAAAATACAGAACTGACTAAAAATTTTACTTTAACCAGACACCCGATCGCCAAGTTATAGCCGTTTTCAATTTAGATTCGTAGATCGCGTAAAAATAGAAAAATAAATACAAATATTATTGTAATTGGACACCCGAGTGTCAAGTTTTGGCGTTTCTACTTTAAATTCTTAGATCACATAGAAAATACAGAAAATGAACAAAAATATTACTCTAACCAGACACCCGAGTGTCAGTTTATAGCCGTTTTTAATTTGGATTCATAGATCGCGTAAAAATACAAAAATGAACACAATATGATTGTGATCGCACACCCGAGCACCAAGGTTTGACCGTTTTTAAATTCAATGCGCGGATCACGTAAAAATACAAACAATTAACAAAATGTTTCTATAACCAGACACCCGAGTGCCAACTTATAGCCGTTTTTAATTTGGATTCGTAGATCACGTAAAAATAAAAGAAATAAAGACAAATATCATTCTGATCTCACACTCGAGCGCCAAGTTTTACTGTTTTTAATTCCAATGCGCAGATCATGTAAAAATACAAAAAAATGACATAAATATTACTCTAACCAAACACCCGAGCACCAAGTTATAACCATTTTTAATTTAGATTCATAGATCGCGTAAAAATATAAAAAACTAACACAAATATCATTACAATCGGACATTTGAGTGCCAAGTTTTGTTTGTTTTTAATTTTAAATGCGCAGATCACGTAAAAATACCAAAAATGAACGAAATTTTACTTTAACTCGACACCTGAGCGCCAAGTTATAGCGTTTCTAATTTGGATTCGTAGATCGCGTATAAATACAAGAAATGAAGACAAATATTATTGTAATTAGACACCCGAGCGCCAAGTTTTGGCTGTTTTTAATTTAAATATGCAGATCACGTAATAATACAAAAAATAAACAAACTTATTACTCTAACTAGACACCTGAGCGCCAAGTTATAGCTGTTTTTAATTTGGATTTGTAGATCGCATAAAAATACAATAAATAAAGACAAATATCATTGTAATCGGACAACTGAGCGCCAAGTTTTTGCCGTCTTTAATTTAAGTGCGCAGATCACGTATAAATACAAAAAATGAACAAAATATTGCTCTAACCAGAGACCCAAGCACCAACATAAAGTCATTTTTGATTCAGATTCATTAATCACGTAAGATATCAAAAAATGAAGACAAATATCATTGTAATCGGACACCGAGCACCATGTTTTGGCTGTTTTTTAATTTAAATGCGCAAATCACGTAAGATGCAAAAATGAACAAAAATATACTCTAACCAGACAACTGAGCGCCAAGTTATAGCCGTTTCTAATTTGGATTCGTAGATCGCGTAAGAATACAAAAAATGAAGACAAATATCATTGTAATCGGCACCCGAGCGCCAAGTTTTGGTCGTTTTCAATTTAAATGTGTGGATAACGTAAAAATACAAAAAATGCAGAAAAGTTTACTTTAACCAGACACACAAGCGCCAAGTTATAAACCATTTTTAATTTGGATTCGTAGATCGCGTAAAAAAATAAAAAATAAAGGCAAATATCACTGTAATCAGACACTTGAGTGTCAAGTTTTATCCGTTTTAAATTTAAGCGTGCAGATCACGTAAAAATATAAAAAATGAACAAAAATATTACTCTAACCAGACACCCGAGTACCAAGTTATATCCATTTTTAATTTGGATTCATGGATCGCGTAAAAATACAAAAAATGAGTACAAATATCATCGTAATCGGACACCCGAGTAACAATTTTGGCTGTTTTTAATTTAAATGCGCAGATCACGATAAATACAAAAACTGAACAAAATTTTACTCTCACTCGACACCCGAGCACAACTTATAGTCGTCTTAATTTGGATTCATACATCGCGTAAAAATAAAAAAAAATGATGATAAATATTGTTGTAATTGGACACCCGAGCGCCATATTTTGGCTGTTCACAATTTAAATGCGCAGTTCACGTGAAAATATAAAAAACGAACAAAATATTACTATAACCAGACAGCTGAGCGCCATGTTTTAGTCGTTTTTAATTTGAATTCGTAGATCGCGTAAATACAAAAGTTAAACACAAATATCATTGTGATCAACCCCGAGCGTTAAGTTTTGGCTGTTTTTAATTTCAATGTGCAAATCACGTAAGAATACAGAAAATGAGCAAAAAGTTTTCTGTAACTAGACACCCAAGCGCCAAGTTATAGCCGTTTTTAATTTGGATTCGTAAATCGCGTAAAATACAAACAAATAAGACAATATAATTTGTGATCGCACACCCGAGTGCCAAGTTTTTGGCCGTTTTTAATTTCAATGTGCAGATCAATAAAAATACAAAAAATGAAAAAAATAATACTCTAACTAGACACCCAAGCGTCAAGTTATAACCATTTTCAATTTATATTTCTTGATCGCGTAAACAACAAAAAATGAACAAAATATCATTGTAATCGGACACCTGAGCGCCAAGTTTGTCCGTTTTTAATTTAAATGCACGCGTCAAGTAAAAATACAAAAAATGAACAAAATTTACTTTAACTCGACACCGAGCGCCAAGTTATAGCCATTTCTAATTTAGATTTGTAGATCGTGTATAAATACAAAAAATGAATACAAATATCGTTGTAATTGAACACCGAGTGCCAGTTTTGGCCCTTTTTAATTTAAATATGCAGATCACGTAGTAATACAAAAAATTAACAAAATATTACCTAACCAGACACCCAAACAAGTTATAGCCTTTTAATTTGGATTCGTAGATCGCGTAAAAATACAAAAGATAAGTCATATCTTGTAATCGGACAACCGAGCGCAAGTTTTGGTCGTTTTTAATTTAAGTGCGCAAATCGCGCAAATATAGATATGAACAAAAAAAAATATTATACTAACCAGACAATGAGCGCCAGTTATTACCGTTTTAAGTTTCGTAGATCGCGTAGAAAACAAGAAATGGAGAGAATATTCATTGATGCATTTAAGTAGTTAATTTCAAAGTTTTATCGTTATTTATTATTTATAGTGTTTATTCTCTTAATTGCAGGTAAAAGGGGAAATACGTGAGATTAGCAGTGTTGAAAGTGGCTTCCGAGGAGGAAAAAATGGTCCAAAGTTCAAGATAGTTGAAGTGGTGTGCAGCTGAAGTTCCAGCTCGACACCTTGTCAGTATTTAGACCATAACTTTTCACTCACAACTCGGATTGACCTGATTCTTTTTGGGTTGGAAAGAAGACTCAAAGGGCTACAACTTTCGTGCTTTAGCCGAAGCCTGAATCGATCGTTTGCGAGGTCAAAATCGCAGTGGAAGTTGAGGACAGAAAGCTGGAGCTGTTGAAGAGGATTTCATGTACACTGTGGTCCGGACCCCCTTGCTTGATGGTCCCGACCACAGAAAGCTCGCCTTCCAGCCGATTGAATAAACCACACACTGTGGTCCGGACCCCCTGAGGGACGGTCCGGACCCCCCTATACGGAATTGTTGCTCCGCGTTTTGACTAATTAGGGTTTTGTGTTTGCTTATATATATGATACTTGTAGCCGAATGAGTGGGGGGGCTGCTACATATTGTTCTTCTTCCTCTCCTCCTACTTCTCTTAGGTTTAAGTTTAGTTTTAGGTATTTATTTATTGGAAGATTTTGAAGATTTTTTATTCGTGAATGTTACTACTTACGTACTCCAAGTTTTTAAGACGATTGTCATTGCGATTGCTACTCAAGTTCTTAATTCAAAGTTCGTTTTCAAGTAAGTTAATATTTCATTCTTGCTCTTCATTAGTTTTTGAATGTTCTTGGATGATTTTTATGATTAATGCCATTAGTTTGTTTAATCTTTGGATGCTTTAAAATATTAGGGTTTCGTTTAGAGTTTGATACGAATGCTGCACGTTTTGATCTTAAGGTTTAATTTTAATTAATCTAGTATTTCGTTTTGGTTCATTTTATTAATTGAATGTTCGTAGGTAGGTTTTACATTCATTAGGACTGTTTTAATTACGTTTTTGAAGCTTTAACAGTTATGTCTTCATCTAAGCCTGTTAAGTTGTTTCAAAGCATGCTAGGGTAAAAACCTTTGTTCTTGATTCACTGAATCAATGAAGGGTAATTTGTTATGAACTGAGGGATGTGCGTAGATCCTTCACATGGGTTTCAAAAGCCTATGTGAAGTGATCTACTATTTTCAAACTTGATTTGTTGTTTGGAAAACCTTTGAAAACAAGAGTGTTTGTTCATATTCTCTGTAATCACTGATAAACACTCTTGATTATAATTTTCTTGATAATTTTTAAACAATTTAAATCTAGATTTGAACTCGAGTATTTTTATCAGAAAATCTTTCCAGTTTTATCTTCCATAATGAGACGTGAATTTAAAACTGTGTATCGAGGAATTTTGGAATGTATTGAAAATCTTTCCCAATCCATAGATCCTTTGACGTGAACTATGGATTGTATTTAAAATCATCCCTTGGTGAAATAACAGATTACTTGGAATTGTGAAGGTTGAATCAAGAACCCTTTTTTTATTAGAATTTCAATTTGATAAAATCACTGCTTTAAATTTCTTATAAGTCTTGTTTGCAATTAGATTAGATTATTCTTTAAATTTAAGTTTAGTAATTTTAATTTGCTGAGTTGTTTAAATTAGTTCGAATTTTATTTAAGTTGAAACATTCCTTTAATTAGTAATTACTTTATTTTAGTTTAATTTCTCAAATTTCAACTCTATCAAATCTAATTTAAGTTAATTGCAACGTTAATTCTAATTCAATCCTACAATTCATATTTGAACTTAGAAATTGAAACACATAGGCTTCCCTGTGGATTCGACCTCGGACTCACCGAGATTAAAACTACACCGCACACCCTTACACTTGGGGGTTAATTAGCACTGCACTATTTACGAGCGGTCAAGTAGTCAAGTGGATGTTCAAGAATGATCTCCCTTAGCTCCCATGTACATGGGTAAGCCCACTTCCATTTGCCATTCTCCACAATTCTTGAAACTTTGGCATTTTTTGGTAGATCGGCATCATATGCAATCCTTGGACCATATTTAGGGATGAGTGGGCCAAGGGGTTCCAATTAGCAAACCTCAATGATAAGGAATCTCCATTGCCAATTTTATACTTTGAAATCCTTTGTGCTATTTCCCTTAGCTTTAACAACTTCCTCCATATCCATGAACAATCCATTGGTGGCTTGGCTTCCCAGAAACACTTCCCTTTGAGGAGATTGGAGTAGCACCATTCCACCCAAAGAGAGGTCTTCCTAGTACACAAGACCCATATATGTCTCATCATATAAGCTTTGTTCCATTCTTCAAGCCTTCTTATTCCTAGGCCGCCTTCCTTTCTCGGCTTGCAAACTTCTTCCCATGCAACTTTGCTTTCCTTTTGCTTTAGTTCCACACCGAACCACAAGAATCTCCAAAGGACTTGTTCAATGGCCGTGCATATATTCTTTGGCAAAACAAAGTGCATGCTCCAAAAGACTTGTATACTAAATAGGATGGTTTGATGAGTACCACTCTACCCGCATAGGATAGGTGCTTTGCTGTCTAACTTTTAACTCTCCTTGTGACCTTATCAATCAACTCCTTGCAATCTTCATGTTTGAGCTTGGTTGAGATCAAAGGCACTCCCAAATATTTTACTGGAAGATCTCCGAGCTGAATTCCGAGAATGGAGCATAAGTTGTGCTTTTCTTGATCATTGACTCCAAAATATAAGCTTTACTCTTGGTGCCATTAGGTTGCAATCCCGAGTATTTGTGAAACTCCTTGAGTGCATCATGGACTATCTGGAAAGAAGAGACATTGGGAGTGCATAGAACAAACAAATCATCTGCAAAGAAAATGTGATTAATGAGAGGGTTTAAGCATTTTGGATGATAAGTGAAATTACTCCCCTTCACCATCTTGTTGAGAAGCCTTGAGAAAAATTCCACAATTATAATGAACAGATATGGGGATAGTGGGTCTCCTTGCCATAGGCCTCGAGCACCATGGAAATAGCCTTCTAGAGTCCCATTCATTAAGATTGAGAATTGAGGAGAGGTGATACAAGCTTTAATCCATGTGATAATCCTATCCGGCAATTTAAGTGCTTGCAAAGAGTCCAGGATGAGGTTCCATGAGACTGAGTCAAAAGCTTTCTTTAAATCTATCTTCAATGCACTCCTAGGTGACATGTTCTTTCTGTGATAATTCCGCACTAGCTCATGCATAAGCAAAATTTGATCTGTGATTGATCTACCTTTAACAAAAGCTGCTTGAGAAGGGCTAATTATAAGAGGCATCAACACCTTGAGCCTATTATAATTTTTGAGA
The DNA here is from genome assembly GCA_019916065.1 of Vitellaria paradoxa. NCBI lineage: Eukaryota > Viridiplantae > Streptophyta > Magnoliopsida > Ericales > Sapotaceae > Vitellaria > Vitellaria paradoxa. The sequence goes on from CM034234.1 coordinate 32,726,710, forward strand.
TGCAATTGTAAATTGTAGTGCAACAAGAAATAGGACGATAGTCTGTCACCTTGCTTGGATTAGGAGTCTTTGGGACGAGAGCAATAACAGTGGAATTTACCTCCTTTAGCAGTTTCCCTGACCTGAAAAAGGATCTAACAGCATCAAGAACATCATTCCCAACAATATTCAAAGCTTTTTTGAAGAAGTGTGGGGTAAACCCATCTGGACCTGGAGCTTTATGACTTGGCAGAGAAAATAGGGTGTTCTTTATTTCTTCATCCGTGACCATGCAATCAAGAGATGTCATTACTTCCGAAGGCAGATTTGTTTGCATAATGCTGTCCACATAACCCTTTGCATCTTGCAGGTATTAGAAAGGTGTACCCAAAAGTCGTTTGTAGAACTCAATGAAAGTAGATTTGACCACCTCATAGTCCTCTTGTCTCTCACCTTGATCATCTTGAATTGAAAGAATTTTATTTCTAGAACAATGGGCTTCAACTTTTTTATGAAAATAAGAAGTGTTTTGATCCCCCAACTTAATGGAATTATCTCTAGCTTTTTGCTTGAAGAAAGCTTCCTCAGCTTGGGCAAGGTGGTGGTAATTGTCAAAAGCTTCACTTTCATCTTCCAAAAGTTTTGAACTGGCATTAACTTGCAGCTTCTTCTGGATTGCTTCCAATTGGGATTTAGCTTCAGAGACCTTTACTGAGATGCCACCATAGTGTTTAAGGTTGAAAGCCTTAAATGATCCTTTGAGGAGCTTGAGCTTAGAAAAGAGCTTGAACATGGGGGTGCCTTGCACTTGAACATTCCATGCCTCCTCGAATACTTTAAGGAACTCCTTATTCATAGTCCAATAGTTGAAAAACTTGAAAGGCTTCCTACCACTTTGATCCTTAGGCTGAATGTTGATCATGGTAGGGCTATGATCTGATATGCCAGGGGTAGGAAAGAATGCCTTAGAGTTAGGAACAGTTGTAAGCCAATACTCATTCACCAAAGCTCTATCTAGCTTGTTGAAAATAATATTTCCTTCATCTTGCTTGTTACACCGAGTGTATAAGCAACCAGAGTATCTAAGGTCAAACACTTCAATTGCCTCAAGGCAATCATTAAATTCTCCAACCGCAGCCTTATCTACTCTTCTTCCACCTCTTTTTTCTTATTCTTCTTTAACAACATTGAAGTCACCCAAAATTATCTATGGAGAAGTAATCCCAGCTATAGCATAGTTGGCTCAGAGTTCATTCCAAAGTTCCACACGGCTAGTTCTATCATTTAAGGCATATACATAAGTGACAAAAAATTCCACAGAGGTAGATAGATAACTTACATGGCAAAAAATTTATTGATTAGTGCAAGATATAACTTGAACCTTGATTGCTAGAGGATTCCACAAAATAAGTATTCTAGCTGTCAAGCTGTCCGAATGATTCCCAAAGTTTTCAAAAGTGGAGTTAATACACTTACAAACCTTATCTACATTTGAGCCTTGAACCTTAGTTTCCAAAAGACCAATCAAGTTAAGGGAGAAGGACTTTATCAACTTTTTAACTTTATTCTATTTTATGGGCCAATTTAGGCCTCTAATGTTCCAGGCAACAAAATTCATTTAGGAGATGAGGAAGAGGGGCTGTGCTTAGCTTGTGCAGCTTTACATCTTTGAATTGCATACTCCTTCTTTGCTTTCTTTTTCCTTTGGCTTCGGGATAGCTGAAATTCAAGATCTTCTTGTACCATTTCATAATTGACTTCTCTGATGTCCTCTGTTTTGCAAAGAGTACCAGTGGGATCATTTAGGCTTGAAGCTGAAATGTCCTCTTGGGAAGCATTCGAACTTTGGATGGCCAATGGAATGATAGTTAATGGGCTTATCTCTTGCATCTCCTGCTTGTCATATTTCCATACTTCAACTTGTTACTTGATGGGGGGTTTTTCTACAATGCATAAAGCTGGTTTCCTTCAACTTCACAATTAGCATCTTCCAATTCAACTTCATTATCATCATGTAATTCAGTTCTTGTAGAGCTCTCGGGTTTCTTCTCACACTGGTCTTCTTTTAGCTCCTCTTGCTTCTTCTCTTTGGGGATAGGTCTCCATTCTTTCTTGACTACTCTTGGGCATTGATTAGCACTGTGACCAAGCTGTTTACAGCCTTCACATTTTATGGGAATCCATTCATACTCCACTGCTTGTTGGAAAATCTTGCCATTGTAGTCCTTTATGTCAATATAGGATGGGAGATTAGCATTCTTGTCCACTTCAACACATACTCGGGCATAAGCTAACCTCTGCCTTTGAGATGTCTTCCTATCCGTAAACAAGGGCTTACCTATTTGGCTAGCAATCTTGCTGAGGGACACGGCTGACCATAGATGAAGCTTCAAGTGTGAAAATCTAACCCAAATTGGTAGAACCTTAGGGCTCTCTCTATCATATATCTCATCAAGTGACCATGGCCTTAGAATTAGTGGCTTATCATAGTAGCTCCAAGGTCCCATTTCTAGCACTTTGAGCTTGGATTCTTCATCTTGGAAGTTGAAAATAAAAAGACTAGCTTTTAGTATGAAGATATTAATGGCACCGAAGGCTCTCCATCTCCTTTCAATAAACTGCTTCATGAGCTTATACGGGGGCTTAGCTCCAATGACGTGGCCTACTGTGGCATTATCCCATCTATCCAATTCTGTCGAGACTTCTTCAACGATTATGTCTACTGGTAGTTTGTTTTGGTCTTTAGAAGGTTGGCTTGGAAAGTGTTCTAATTTGGTTCCATTAGTTTTGATTCGGTTAGAGTTAAAAAGTTGGGACCAGGTGGGTTTTTGGCTATCTTGGTGGTTGAAGCTTTGTGGATTAGCATTCTCCATTTTGGTTGTTGTAAGTAGTGGGAAGTCCTCATTCGGTTCAGTTGGAATTGGAGGGAAACAAGGTTTGGTGTGTAGCAGGTTTTTGGATTTTAAATCTGGTTGTTTGGGCGGGTTTGCTGGGTATGTACTGGTTTTGGGAGGGTTTTGCTCAATGGTTAAAGGGTAGGTATGAAAAGGCTGGCCGGTTGCAGGTATTAGTATATGTGTGGTTGACTTGGAGGGGTTTGCATGTTGGTCAAAAGCTTAGACCAGTTTTGAAGAAGAGCACTCGAGTGGTTGCAACTTTAGGGAGCTACCATACACCTTCTTCAACCTTTCAGATTTTTGAGTCCCCGGTTGCAGAAGTGTATCAATTGTAATAATGGGAAGCTTACCTCTGTCATCCTTTAATGAGTTGGAAGCATCAACTTCATTACCAACTTGGCTCATCATTTGCATTTGCATTTGCGCTATATCAGCTCTCAACTGGTCAATACTACGAGATCGAACCAAAGTGGACGGAACTTTGCTAGCTTGCTGACTTTGCTCCTTTAAGTAAGTATTTTGCCTCCCAAGAGAAGGAATAGAAGGAATAAAAGAGGATGAAATCTGCAGAGAGTTATCATCCAAGCCTATACCTTCATTCAAATTGGCTTCAATCGTGTAACTTCCTACTTCAACTTGGAGACCTTGGTTGTCATGCTTATCTGAAAGGAGCTTGTTCCCATCTTCATAACTCGGATTCGCAAAGGAAGAAGAAGAAGAAACTAATGACAAGAGAACTTTAGATGTAAGGGAGGTAGGAGGTGAAGGATTGGCCATGGAAGTTTAGAAAGAGGAAATTCTAGAGAGAGAAGCTCTCATCTTGCTCTGTCTTAAGCGCCGTTTTTAATTTAGATTCGTAGATCACGTAAAAATACAGGGAATGAAGACAAAAATCATTGTAATCGGGCACTCGAGCACCAAGTTTTAGCCGTTTTCAATTTAAATGCGCGGATCACGTAAAAATACAAAAAATGAACATAAATTTTATTTTAACCAGACACCCGAGCGTCAAATTATAGCCGTTTTTAATTTGGATTCGTAGATCGTATAAAAATACAAAAAATAAAGACAAATATCATTGTAATCGGACACCTGAACACTATGTTTTGGCCGTTTTTAATTTAAATGCGTAAATCACGTAAAAATACAAAAACTGGACAAAAATATTGCTCCAACCAGACCCCCGAGTGCCGACATATAGCTGTTTTTAATTTAGATTCGTTGATCGCGTAAAGATACAAAAAAATGAATACAAATATCATGGTAATCGGACACCCAAGCAACAAATTTTGGCCGTTTTTAATTTAAATGTGCGGATCATGTTAGAATACAAAAACTGAACACAAATTTTACTCTCACTCAACACTTGAGCGCCAACTTGTAGACGTTCTTAATTTGGATTCATAGATCGCGTAAAAATAAAAAAAAAATGAAGACAAATATCGTTGTAATCGGACACCCAAATGCTAAGTATTGCTGTTCATAATTTAAATGCACAGTTCACGTGAAAATACAAAAAATGAACAAAAATATTACTCTAACCAAACAGCTGAGCGCCATGTTTTAACCGTTTTTAATTTGTATTCGTAGATCGCGTAAAAATACAAATAATTAACACATATGATTGTGATCGCACACCCGAGCACCAAGTTTTGGTCGTTTTTAATTTAAATGTGCGGATCACGTAAAAATACAAAAAATACACCAAAAGTTTACTTTAACCAGACACCTGAGCGCCAAGTTATAGCCATTTTTAATTTGAATTCGTAGATTACGTAAAAATACAAAAAATAAAGATAAATATCACTGTAATCGTACACCCGAACGCCAACTTTTATCCGTTCTCAATTTAAGCGCGCAGATCACGTAGAAATACAAAAAATGAACAAAAATATTACTCTAACCAGACACCAGAGTGCCAAGTTATATCTGTTTTTAATTTGGATTCGTGGATTGCGTAAAAATACAAAAAATGAAGACAAATATCATTGTAATCGGACACCCGAGTGCCAGGTTCTGATCGTTTTTAATTTAAATGCGCAGATCACGTAAAAATACAAAAATAAACAAAAATATTACTCTAACCAGACACCCGAATGCCAAGTTATATCCGTTTTTAATTTGGATTCGCAGATCGCGTACAAATACAGAAAATGATGACCAATATCATCGTAATCGGACACCAGAGCGCCAAGTTTTGAACCTTTTTAATTTAAATGCGCAGATCACGTAAAAATACAAATAAATGAACAAAAATATTACTCTAACCAGACACCTGAGCGCCAAGTTATAACCGTTTTTAATTTAGATTCGTAGATCGCGTATAAATTCAAAAAATAAAGAAAAATATCATTGTGATTAGACACCCGAGGGCCAAGTTTTGGCCGTTTTTAATTTAAATACGCGGATCACGTAAAAATACAAAAAATGAATAAAAATTTTACTTTAACCAGACACTCGAGCGACAAGTTATAACCGTTTTTAATTTAGATTCGTACATCGCGTAAAAATACAAAAAGTAAATACAAATATCATTGTAATCGTACACCAAAGCGCCAAGTTTTGGCGTTTCTAATTTAAATCCACAGATCACGTAGAAATATAAAAAAAGCACAAAAATATTACTGTAACCAGACAACCGAGTGCCAGTTTATAGCCGTTTTTAATTTAGATTCGTAGATCGCATAAAAGTACAAAAAATGAACACAAATATCATTATGATCGCGCACCCGAGCGCCAACTTTTGGCCGTTTTTAATTTAAATGCGCAAATCACGTAAAAATACAAAAAATGAACAAAACTTTTTCTGTAACCTAACACCTGAGCGCCAAGTTTTAGCCGTTTTTAATTTGGATTCGTAGATCGCGTAAAATTACAAAAAATAAAGACAAATATCATTTTCATCGCACACCCGAGCGCCATGTTTTGGCCGTTTTTAATTTTAATGCGCAGATCACGTAGAAATACAAAAAAATGAACAAAAATATTACTCTAACCAAACACCCAAGCGCCAAGTTATAGCCATTTTTAATTTGGATTTCTAGATCGCGTAAAAATACGAAAATTGAAGACCAATATCAATGTAATCTGACACCGAGCGCCAAGTTTTGGACGTTTTTAATTTAAATACGCAGATCACGTAAAAATACCAAAAATGAACAAAAATTTTACTTTAACTCGACACCCGAGCGCCAACTTATAACCGTTCTTAATTTGGATTCATAGATCGCATAGAAATACAAAAAAATGAAGACAAATATCGTTGCAATCGGACACCCGAGCACCAAGTTTTGGCTGTTCACAATCAGTTCACGTGAAAATACAAAAAATTAACAAAAATATTACTCTAACCAGACAGCTGAGCACCATGTTTTAGCCGTTTTTAATTTGGATTCGTAGATCGCGTACAAATACAAAAAATAAAGACAGATATGATTGTAATCGTACACCCAAGCGCCAAGTTTTTGCCCTTTTTAATTTAAATGCGTGGATCACGTAAAAATACAAATAATGAACAAAACATTTACTTTAAGCAGACACCCGAGCTTCAACTCATAGCCATTTTTACTTTTGATTCGTAAATCGAATAAAAATACAAAAAATAAAGACAAATATCACTGTAATCGTACACCCGAGCACCGACTTTTGTCCGTTCTTAATTTAAGTGCACAGATCACGTAAAAATATAAAAAAATAACAAAAATATTACTCTAACCAGACACCCGAGTGCCAAGTTAATCTATTTTTAATTTAGATTCGTAGATCGCGTAAAAATACAAGAAATGAAGAGAAATATCATTGTAATCGGACACTCGAGCGGTCAAGTTCTGACCGTTTTTAATTTAAATGCGCAGATCACGTAAAAATACAAAAAAGTGAACAAAAATATTACTCTACCAGACACCCGAGCGCCAAGCTATAGCTGTTCTTAATTTGGATATGTAGATCGTGTATAAATTCAAAAAATAAAGAAAAATATCATTGTAATCAGACACTCGAGCGCCAAGTTTTGGCTGTTTTTAATTTAAATGCGCGGATCACGTAAAAATACAGAAATTAATAAAAATTTTACTTTAACTAGACACCCGAGCGCCAAGTTATAGCCGTTTTTAATTTAGATTCATAGATCGCATAAAAACACAAAAAATAAATACAAATATCATTATAATCGGACACCTGAGCGCCAAGTTTCAGCGTTTCTAACTTAAATCCACAGATCACCTAGAAATACAAAAAATGAACAAAAATATTACTCTAACCAGAAACTCGAGTGCCAGCTTATAGCCGTTTTTAATTTGGATTCGTAGATCGCGTAAAAATAGAAAAAATGAACACAAATATGATTGTGATCGCACACCCGAGCGCCAAGTTTTGCCCGTTTTTAATTTCAATGCGTAGATCACGTTAAAATACCAAAATGAACAAAAATATTAATCTAACCAGACACCCGAGCGCCAAGTTATAACTATTTTTAATTTGGATTCGTAAATCGGGTACAAATACAAAAAAAGAAGACCAATATCATTGCAATCAAACACCCAAGCGCTAAGGTTTTGCCGTTTTTAATTTCAATGCACCGATCACGTAAAAATATAAAAAATGAATAAAAATTTTACTTTAACCAAACACTCTAGGGCCAAGTTATAACCGTTTTTAATTTGGATTCGTAAATCACGTAAAAACACAAAAAATAAATACAAATATCATTGTAATCGGACACCCGAGCGCTAAGTTTTGGCGTTTCTAATTTAAATCCACAGATCACCTAGAAATACAAAAAATGAACAAAAATATTACTCTAACTAGACACCCGAGTGCCGGCTTATAGCCGTTTTTAATTTGGATTCGTAGATCGCGTAAAAATATAAAAATTGAACACAAATATCATTGTGATCGCACATCCGAGCACCAAGTTTTGGCTGTTTTTAATTTCAGAGCGCATATCATGTAAAAATACAAAACTAAACAAAAATATTAATCTAACCAGACACCCGAGCGCCAAGTTATAGCCGTTTTTAATTTGGATTCGTAGATCGGGTTCAGATACAAAAAATGAAGGCCGATATCATTGTAATCGGACACCCGGGCGCCAAGTTTTAGATGTTTTTAATTTAAATGCGCAGATCATGTCAAAATACAAAAGGTTGATAAAAACATTATTCTAACCAGACACCAGAGCGCGAAGTTATTGCCGTTGTTAATTTAGATTCGTAGATCGCGTATAAATACAAAAAACTAACACAAATATCATTACAATCGAACACCTGAGCGCCAAGTTTTGTCCGTTTTTAATTTAAATGCACGGATCACGTAAAAATACAAAAAATGAACAAAAATTTTACATTAACTCGACACCCGAGCACCAAGTTATAGCCGTTTTTAATTTGGATTCGTAGATCGCATAAAAATACCAAAAATGAACATAAATATGATTGTGATAGCACATCCGAGCGCCAAGTTTTGGCCCTTTTTAATTTCAATGTGCAGATCACATAAAAATACAGAAATGAACAAAAATATTAATCTAACCAGACACCCGAGCGCCAAGTTATAACCGTTTTTAATTTGGATTCGGAGATCGCGTACAAATACAAAAAATGAGGACCAATATCATTGTAATCGGACACCTGAGTGCCAAGTTTTGGACGTTTTTAATTTAAATGCGCAGATCACGTAAAAATACAAAACGTTGATAAAAATACTATTCTAACCAGACACCCGAGCGCGAAGTTAATGCCATTTTTAATTTAGATTCGTAGATCGCGTATAAATACAAAATACTAACACAAATATCATTACAATCGGACACCTGAGCGCCAAGTTTTGTCCGTTTTTATTTTAAATGCACGGATCACATAAAAATACAAAAAATGAACAAAAATTTTACTTTAACTCGACACCCGAGCGCCAAGTTATAGCCGTTTCTAATTTAGATTCGTAGATCGCGTATAAATGCAAAAAATAAAGAGAAATATCATTATAATTGAACACCCGAGCGCCAAGTTTTGGCCGTTTTTAATTTCAATATGCAGATCACATAGTAACACAAAAAATGGACAAAAATATTGCTCTAACCAGACACCCGAGCGCCAAGTTATAGCCGTTTTTAATTTAGATACGTAGATCGCATAAAAATACAAAAAATAAAGCCACATATCATTGTAATCGGACAATCGAGTGCCATGTTTTGGTCGTTTTTAATTTAAGTGCATAAATCACGTAAAAATATAAAAAGTGAACAAAAATATTGTTCTAACCAGACATATGAGCGCCAAGTTATTGCCGTTTTTAATTTAGATTCTTTGATCGCGTAAAGATACAAGAAATGGAGATAAATATCATTGTAATCGGACACCCGAGTACCAAGTTTTGACTGTTTTTTATTTAAATGCGCAGATCACATAAAAATGTAAAAAATGAGCAAAAATATTACTCTAACCAGACAACTGAGCGCCAAGTTATAGCCGTTTTTAATTTGGATTCGTAGATCGCGTAAAAATACAAAAAATGAAGACAAATATCATTGTAATCTGGCAACCGAGCGCCAAGTTTTGGACGTTTTTAATTTAAATACGCAGATCACGTAAAAATACAAAAAAGTGAACAAAAATATTACTCTAACCAGGCCCCGAGCGCCAAGTTATAGCCGTTTTTAATTTGAATTCGTAGATCGCGTATAAATTCAAAAAATAAAGAAAAATATCATTGGAATCAGACACCCGAGCACCAATTTTTAGCCGTTTTTAATTTAAATACGCGGTCAAGTAAAAAAATACAGAAATGAGTAAAAATTTTACTTTAACCAGACACTTGAGCGTCAAGTTATAGCCGCTTTTAATTTAGATTCGTAGATCGCTTAAAAATAGAAAAAATAAATAAAAATATTATTGTAATTGGACACCCGAGCGCCAAGTTTTGGCGTTTCTAATTTAAATTCTTAGATCACATAGAAATATAGAAAATGAACAAAAATATTACTCTAACCAGACATCTGAGTGCCAGCTTATAGCCGTTTTTAATTTGGATTCGTAGATCGCATAGAAATACAAAAAATGAACACAAATATGATTGTGATCCCACACCCGAGCACCAAGGTTTGACCGTTTTTAATTTCAACGCGCAGATCACGTAAAAATACAAAAAATTAACAAAAATTTTTCTGTAACCAGACACCCGAGTGCCAAGTTATAGCCATTTTTAATTTGGATTCGTAGATCGCGTAAAAATACAAAAAATAAAGACAAATATCATTTTGATCGCACACCCAAGCGTCAAGTTTTGGCCGTTTTTAATTTCAATGTGCGAATCACGTAAAAATACAAAAATGACTAAAACTTTTACTTTAACTAGACACCCGATCGCCGAGTTATAGCCGTTTCTAATTTAAATTCGTAGATCGCGTAAAAATAGAAAAAATAAATACAAATATTATTGTAATCGGACACCCGAGCGCCAAGTTTTGGCATTTCTAATTTAAATTCTCAGATCACATAGAAATACAGAAAATGAACAAAAATATTACTCTAACCAGACACCCGAGCGCCAACTTATAGCCGTTCTTAATTTGGATTCCTAGATCGTGTAAAAATACAAAAAATGAAGAATATCATTATAATCGGACACTTGAGCGTGCCAAGTTTTGGACCTTTTTAATTTGAATGCGCAGATCACGTAAAAATACCAAAAATGAACAAAAATTTTACTTTAACTCGACACCCGAGCGCCAAGTTATAGCCGTTTCTAATTTGGATTCGTAGATCGCATATAAATGCAAAAAATAAAGAGAAATATCATTGTAATTGAACACCCGAGCGCCAAGTTTTGGTGGTTTTTAATTTCAATATGCAGATCACGTAGTAATACAAAAAATGGACAATAACCAGACACCCGAGCGCCAAGTTATAGTCGTTTTTAATTTGGATACGTAGATCGCATAAAAATACAAAAACTAAAGCCACATATCATTGTAATCGGACAATCGAGCGCCATGTTTTGGTCGTTTTTAATTTAAGTGCGCAAATCACGTAAAAATATAAAAAGTGAACAAAAATATTGTTCTAACTAGACATATGAGCGCCAAGTTATTGCCGTTTTTAATTTAGATTCTTAGATCGCGTAAAGATACAAGAAATGGAGATAAATATTATTGTAATCGGACACCCGAGTACCAAGTTTTGGCTGTTTTTAATTTAAATGCGCAGATCACATAAAAATGCAAAAAATGAACAAAAATCTTACTCTAACCAGACAACTGAGTGCCAAGTTATAGTCGTTTTTAATTTGGATTCGTAGATCGCGTAAAAATACAAAAAATGAAGACAAATATCATTGTAATTCGGCAACCGAGCGCCAAGTTTTGGATGTTTTTAATTTAAATGCACAGATCACGTTAAAATACAAAAAAGTGGACAAAAATATTACGCTAACCAGACGCCCGAGTGCCAAGTTATAACCGTTTTTAATTTGGATTCGTAGATCGCGTATAAATTCAAAAAATAAAGAAAAATATCATTGTAATCGGACACCCGAGCAGCAATTTTTAGCTGTTTTTAATTTAAATGCGTGGTCAAGTAAAAATACAGAAATGACTAAAAATTTTACTTTAACCAGACACCCGAGCGCCAAATTATAGAAGTTTTTAATTTAGATTCGTAGATCGCGTAAAAATAGAAAAAATAAATAGAAATATTATTGTAATCGGACACCCGAGCGCCAAGTTTTGGCATTTCTAATTTAAATTCTCAGATCACATAGAAATATATAAAATGAACAAAAATATTACTCTAACCAGACACCCGAGTGCTAGCTTATAGCCGTTTTTAATTTGGATTTGTAGATCGCATAGAAATACAAAAAATGAACACAAATATGATTGTGATCCCACACCCGAGTACTAAGGTTTGACCGTTTTTAATTTCAATGCGCAGATCACGTAAATATACAAAAAATTAACAAAACTTTTACTGTAACCAGACACCTGAGCGCCAAGTTATAACCGTTTTTGATTTGGATTCGTAAATCGCGTAACAATATAAAAAATAAAGACAAATATCATTTTGATCGCACACCCAAGCGCCAAGTTTTGGTCGTTTTTAATTTCAATGTGCGGATCACGTAAAAATACAAAAATGACTAAAAATTTTACTTTTACCAGACAATCGATCGCCAAGTTATAGCCGTTTTTAATTTAAATTCCTAGATCGCGTAAAAATAGAAAAAATAGATACAAATATTATTGTAATCGGACACCCGAGCGCCACGTTTTGGCGTTTCTAATTTAAATTCTCAGATCACATAGAAATACAGAAAATGAACAAAAATATTACTCTAACCAGACACCCGAGCGCCAACTTATAGCCGTTCTTAATTTGGATTCCTAGATCGCGTAAAAATACAAAAAATGAAGACCAATATCATTGTAATCGGACACTCGAGCGCGCCAAGTTTTGGACGTTTTTAATTTGAATGCGTAGATCACGTAAAAATACCAAAAATGAACAAAACTTTTACTTTAACTCGACACCCGAGCGCCAACTTATAACCGTTCTTAATTTGGATTCATAGATCGCGTAAAAATACAAAAAAATGAAGACAAATATCGTTGTAATCGGACACCCGAGCGTCAAGTTTTGGCTGTTCATAATTTAAATGCGCAATTCACGTGAAAATACAAAAAATTAAAAAAATATTATTCTAACCAGACAGCTGAGCACCATGCTTTTACCGTTTTTAATTTGGATTCGTAGATCGCGTACAAATACAAAAAATAAAGAGAAATATCATTGTAATCGGACACCCAAACGCCAAGTTTTTGCCGTTTTTAATTTAAATGCGTGGATCACGTAAAAATACAAATAATGAACAAAACATTTACTTTAAGCAGACACCCGAGCTTCAAGTTATAACCATTTTTAATTTTGATTCGTAAATTGTGTAAAAATACAAAAAATAAAGACAAATATCACTGTAATCGTACACCCGAGCACCAACTTTTATTCGTTCTTAATTTAAGTGTGCAGATCACGTAAAAATATAAAAAAATAACAAAAATATTACTCTAACCAGACACCCGAGTGCCAAGTTAATCCGTTTTTAATTTGGATTCGTAGATCGCGTAAAAATACAAGAAATAAAGAGAAATATCATTGTAATCGGATACTCGAGAGGCCAAGTTCTAGCCATTTTTAATTTAAATGCACAGATCACGTAAAAATACAAAAAAGTGAACAAAAATATTACTCTAACCAGACACCCGAGCGCCAAGTTATAACCATTTTTAATTTGGATTCGTAGATCGTGTATAAATTCAAAAAATAAAGATAAATATCATTGTAATCAGACACCCGAGCGCCAAGTTTTGGTCATTTTTAGTTTAAATGCGCGGATCACGTAAAAATACAGAAATGAATAAAAATTTTACTTTAACTAGACACCTGAGCGCCAAGTTATAGCCGTTTTTAATTTAGATTCGTAGATCGCGTAAAAATACAAGAAATAAATACAAATATCATTATAATCGGACACTCGAACGCCAAGTTTTAACGTTTCTAACTTAAATCCACAGATCACCTAGAAATACAAAAAATGAACAAAAATATTACTCTAACCAGAAACTCGAGTGCTAGCTTATAGCCGTTTTTAATTTGGATTTGTAGATCTTGTAAAAATACAAAAAATGAATACAAATATGATTGTGATCGCACACCCGAGCGCCAAGTTTTGGCCCTTTTTAATCTCAATGCGTAGATCATGTAAAAATACAAAAATGAACAAAAAAATTAAGCTAACCAGACAGCCGAGCGTCAAGTTATAGCCAATTTTAATTTGGATTCGTAGATCGCGTACAAATACAAAAAATGAAGACCAATAACATTGTAATCGGACACCCGAGCGCCAAGTTTTGGACGTTTTTAATTTAAATGCGCAGATCATGTAAAAATACAAAAAGTTGATAAAAATATTATTCTAACAAGACACCCGAGCGCGAAAGAAATTGCTGTTTTTAATTTAGATTCATAGATCGCGTATAAATACAAAAAACTAACAAAAATATCATTATAATCGGACACCTGAGTGCCAAGTTTTGTCCGTTTTTATTTTAAATGCACGGATCACATAAAAATACAAAAAATGAACAAAAATTTTCTTTAACTCGACACCCGAGCGTCAAGTTATAGCCGTTTCTAATTTAGATTCGTAGATCGCGTATAAATGCAAAAAATGAAGAGAAATTTCATTGTAATTGAACACCCGAGCGCCAATTTTTGGCTCTTTTTAATTTAAATATGCTGATCACGTAGTAATACAAAAAATGAACAAAAATATTGCTCTAACCAGACACCCGAGCGCCAAGTTATAGCCGTTTTTAATTTGGATACGTAGATCGCATAAAAATACAAAAAATAAAGTCACATATCATTGTAATCAGACAACCGAGCGCCATGTTTTGGTCGTTTTTAATTTAAGTGCGCAAATCACATAAAAATATAAAAATTGAACAAAAATATTGTTCTAGCCAAATATGTGAGCGCCAAGTTATTGCCTTTTTTAATTTAGATTCGTAGATCGCGTAGAAATACAATAAATGGAAATAAATATCATTGTAATCGAACACCCGAGTACTAAGTTTTGGCTGTTTTTAATTTAAATGCGCAGATCACGTAAAAATGTGAAAAATGAGCAAAAATATTACTCTAACCAGATAACTGAATACCAAGTTCTAGCCGTTTTTAATTTGGATTCGTAGAATGTGTATGAATACAAAAAATGAAAACAAATATCATTGTAATCGGGCGCCCAAGTGCCAAGTTTTTGCCGTTTTCAATTTAAATGCGCGGATCATGTAAAAATATAAAAAATGAACTAAAATTTTATTTTAACCCGACATTCGAGCGCCAAATTATAGCCGTTTCTAATTTGGATTCATAGATCGCGTAAAAATACAAAAAATAAAGACAAATATTATTATAATCGAACACCCGATCGCCAAATTTTGGCCATTTTCAATTTAAATGGACAAATCACGTAAAAATACAAAAAATGAATAAAAATTTTATTCTCATCTAACACAAGAGCGCCAAGTTATAGCTGTTTTTAATTTGGATTCGTAGATCGCGTACAAATACAGAAAATGCTGACCAATATCATTGTAATCTAACACCCGAGTGCCACGTTTTGGACATTTTTAATTTAAATGCGTAGATCATGAAAAAATACAAAAAAGTGAACAAAAATATTACTCTAACCAAACACCCGAGTGCCAAGTTATAACCGTTTTTAATTTAGATTCGTAGATCACGTATAAATTCAAAAAATAAAGAAAAATATCATTGTAATCAGACACCCGAGCGCCAAGTTTTGGCGGTTTTTAATTTAAATGCGTAGATCATGTAAAAATACAGAACTGACTAAAAATTTTACTTTAACCAGACACCCGATCGCCAAGTTATAGCCGTTTTCAATTTAGATTCGTAGATCGCGTAAAAATAGAAAAAATAAATACAAATATTATTGTAATTGGACACCCGAGTGTCAAGTTTTGGCGTTTCTACTTTAAATTCTTAGATCACATAGAAATACAGAAAATGAACAAAAATATTACTCTAACCAGACACCCGAGTGTCAGTTTATAGCCGTTTTTAATTTGGATTCATAGATCGCGTAAAAATACAAAAAATGAACACAAATATGATTGTGATCGCACACCCGAGCACCAAGGTTTGACCGTTTTTAAATTCAATGCGCGGATCACGTAAAAATACAAACAATTAACAAAAATGTTTCTATAACCAGACACCCGAGTGCCAACTTATAGCCGTTTTTAATTTGGATTCGTAGATCACGTAAAAATAAAAGAAATAAAGACAAATATCATTCTGATCTCACACTCGAGCGCCAAGTTTTACTGTTTTTAATTCCAATGCGCAGATCATGTAAAAATACAAAAAATGAACATAAATATTACTCTAACCAAACACCCGAGCACCAAGTTATAACCATTTTTAATTTAGATTCATAGATCGCGTAAAAATATAAAAAACTAACACAAATATCATTACAATCGGACATTTGAGTGCCAAGTTTTGTTTGTTTTTAATTTAAATGCGCAGATCACGTAAAAATACCAAAAATGAACGAAAATTTTACTTTAACTCGACACCTGAGCGCCAAGTTATAGCCGTTTCTAATTTGGATTCGTAGATCGCGTATAAATACAAGAAATGAAGACAAATATTATTGTAATTAGACACCCGAGCGCCAAGTTTTGGCTGTTTTTAATTTAAATATGCAGATCACGTAATAATACAAAAAATAAACAAACTTATTACTCTAACTAGACACCTGAGCGCCAAGTTATAGCTGTTTTTAATTTGGATTTGTAGATCGCATAAAAATACAATAAATAAAGACAAATATCATTGTAATCGGACAACTGAGCGCCAAGTTTTTGCCGTCTTTAATTTAAGTGCGCAGATCACGTATAAATACAAAAAATGAACAAAAATATTGCTCTAACCAGAGACCCAAGCACCAACATAAAGTCATTTTTGATTCAGATTCATTAATCACGTAAAGTCATTTTTGATTCAAATTCTTTTCTACTGTTGATTGTCTGGTTAGAACAATATGGATGTCTGAACAATAACTTGGTGCTTGGATGAATTTAGCACATTTGTACCTACATGTCATCCTTTCTTTCTGGTTTGGTCGATTGTGGAATTAAGTGAGAAAGTGATGAGTGAGTTTTGTTCAAGCTTTAATAGGAAACTTAGTTCAAGTTGATTGTATAATGACCTTGTCCATCTTTGACTATCAATAGAAGAGTTTATGTGCTTAGGAGTTGATTTTCTTTAACATTGGTTAATTGAGCATTCTTGGACTAGGTAGAGACTTATACCTCTTAATGGTGAGCTTTTGAGCCTATTATTCTTTTCTTGAGGGGTTGCACATAATCACAGCTCTTTTATTCATCACTTTGGTTTCCAATGCACCAATTGCATCACACACACTTGCATTAGTTTCACTTGGCATATTATGAGTTGTTGCAAGCTTTGAACATGATGCTAGGCCATCTTTGCTATTGTTGGGCCTCTTTATCCTTTCTTAGTTATGAATTATCCTAGGAACCAACTTGAAGCCTTTTAAATAAAGTGTGTGATGTATTTATATATATTTTTTTCTTGGTTCCCACCTCATATATTGTCCTTTAACCTTATTCACACACTCTAAGCCTTACCCTCACATGTCTTGGATTGTGAAAGTGCTTTAATGTCAATGATGTGAATGGGGGTTGGGAATGGAAATTTTTAAGAGCATATTGAGAGGAAATATTGGGTGGAGAATCTAGCTGATGTATTTTCATTATTTCAAAAAAAGAAAAAAAAAGAAAGAAAAAAAAAAGAAAAAGAAAAAAAAAAGAAGAGAAAAAAAAAAAGGATTGCCATTTCTTTTTGTTCGTGTAATTCTGGGACGTGTGCATTGGATTGTGATTATTGAGAATGTCCCATGAGTCGTTTATTAGTTTGTGAATAAGCTTCTTGTTGTAGTTCTTTTTGGGTTTGGAAAGGAATTGGGTAGTTTGGGACTTGTGCGCACTTGAGCATCTTTATCCCAAGACATGTGCTTTGATTTCCATATCCTCCATTGTTAACCATTACCCCTGGCCAAGTTACAACCAAAACAAAGACCTAGTGGATTCTAAGCAAGCAACTCTTATATTTTGCATGTAGTGGTCTTATGTAGGTTGTGTGGTGTGATCTCTTACATATGCATTGGAACATAGTTATGAGCTGTCCACTTTGAATTTCATTTCAGTTCACTCACTTATTTGTGAGGTTATGTGCAACTAGGTCAGCATCATATGCTAATAGGTGAGTGTGAACCCTTGATGAGTGAATTCCTTTTTTATGAGTGGTACCTTGTGAGCATTTGAAGTCAAAACCTAGCTCCATTTATGCTCTTGCAACCTTGTTGAATGAATGAAACAATTTTGCACACATGCCCTTTCTACTTTGATAGTCCATGCATTAATGCTTAGCACTTGGGAATTACACATGATATTTGGGTTTTGTGACTTGTTAGGCTTGAACTTGATTCATTGTTGATCTTAATCATTTTTTTTACACTTTGAGACCATACCATAGAATTTTGTGGGTAAATTCACTGCAAACCCTCACGAGACCTTACTCGTCCATTAGGGGGAACCTAGGGGTTTAAAGGGCTTGCTGCACGTAGCTAAGTGTAGCCGTGTTTCCAACGAAAAGAGAAATAGGATGGTAGTTGCATTTCATTTTAATAAAGGGCATTGCTAGAGACTAGCAACGTTCAAGTTGGGGGGTGTGATTACACTTGAAAAGTGTAATTACAAACTCCACATTTTGATACTCATTGATGCATTTAAGTAGTTAATTTCAAAGTTTTATCATTATTTTATTATTTATAGTGTTTATTCTCTTAATTGCAGGTAAAAGGGGAAAATACGTGAGATTAGCAGTGTTGAAAGTGGCTTCCGAGGAGGAAAAAATGGTCCAAAGTTCAAGATAGTTGAAGTGGTGTGCAGCTGAAGTTCCAGCTCGACACCTTGTCAGTATTTAGACCATAACTTTTCACTCACAACTCGGATTGACCTGATTCTTTTTGGGTTGGAAAGAAGACTCAAAGGGCTACAACTTTCGTGCTTTAGCCGAAGCCTGAATCGATCGTTTGCGAGGTCAAAATCGCAGTGGAAGTTGAGGACAGAAAGCTGGAGCTGTTGAAGAGGATTTCATGTACACTGTGGTCCGGACCCCCTTGCTTGATGGTCCCGACCACAGAAAGCTCGCCTTCCAGCCGATTGAATAAACCACACACTGTGGTCCGGACCCCCTGAGGGACGGTCCGGACCCCCCTATACGGAATTGTTGCTCCGCGTTTTGACTAATTAGGGTTTTGTGTTTGCTTATATATATGATACTCTGTAGCCGAATGAGTGGGGGGGGCTGCTACATATTGTTCTTCTTCCTCTCCTCCTACTTCTCTTAGGTTTAAGTTTAGTTTTAGGTATTTATTTATTGGAAGATTTTGAAGATTTTTTATTCGTGAATGTTACTACTTTACGTACTCCAAGTTTTTAAGACGATTGTCATTGCGATTGCTACTCAAGTTCTTAATTCAAAGTTCGTTTTCAAGTAAGTTAATATTTCATTCTTGCTCTTCATTAGTTTTTGAATGTTCTTGGATGATTTTTATGATTAATGCCATTAGTTTGTTTAATCTTTGGATGCTTTAAAATATTAGGGTTTCGTTTAGAGTTTGATACGAATGCTGCACGTTTTGATCTTAAGGTTTAATTTTAATTAATCTAGTATTTCGTTTTGGTTCATTTTTATTAATTGAATGTTCGTAGGTAGGTTTTACATTCATTAGGACTGTTTTAATTACGTTTTTGAAGCTTTAACAGTTATGTCTTCATCTAAGCCTGTTAAGTTGTTTCAAAGCATGCTAGGGTAAAAACCTTTGTTCTTGATTCACTGAATCAATGAAGGGTAATTTGTTATGAACTGAGGGATGTGCGTAGATCCTTCACATGGGTTTCAAAAGCCTATGTGAAGTGATCTACTATTTTCAAACTTGATTTGTTGTTTGGAAAACCTTTGAAAACAAGAGTGTTTGTTCATATTCTCTGTAATCACTGATAAACACTCTTGATTATAATTTTCTTGATAATTTTTAAACAATTTAAATCTAGATTTGAACTCGAGTATTTTTATCAGAAAATCTTTCCAGTTTTATCTTCCATAATGAGACGTGAATTTAAAACTGTGTATCGAGGAATTTTGGAATGTATTGAAAATCTTTCCCAATCCATAGATCCTTTGACGTGAACTATGGATTGTATTTAAAATCATCCCTTGGTGAAATAACAGATTACTTGGAATTGTGAAGGTTGAATCAAGAACCCTTTTTTTATTAGAATTTCAATTTGATAAAATCACTGCTTTAAATTTCTTATAAGTCTTGTTTGCAATTAGATTAGATTATTCTTTAAATTTAAGTTTAGTAATTTTAATTTGCTGAGTTGTTTAAATTAGTTCGAATTTTATTTAAGTTGAAACATTCCTTTAATTAGTAATTACTTTATTTTTAGTTTAATTTCTCAAATTTCAACTCTATCAAATCTAATTTAAGTTAATTGCAACGTTAATTCTAATTCAATCCTACAATTCATATTTGAACTTAGAAATTGAAACACATAGGCTTCCCTGTGGATTCGACCTCGGACTCACCGAGATTAAAACTACACCGCACACCCTTACACTTGGGGGTTAATTAGCACTGCACTATTTACGAGCGGTCAAGTAGTCAAGTGGATGTTCAAGAATGATCTCCCTTAGCTCCCATGTACATGGGTAAGCCCACTTCCATTTGCCATTCTCCACAATTCTTGAAACTTTGGCATTTTTTGGTAGATCGGCATCATATGCAATCCTTGGACCATATTTAGGGATGAGTGGGCCAAGGGGTTCCAATTAGCAAACCTCAATGATAAGGAATCTCCATTGCCAATTTTATACTTTGAAATCCTTTGTGCTATTTCCCTTAGCTTTAACAACTTCCTCCATATCCATGAACAATCCATTGGTGGCTTGGCTTCCCAGAAACACTTCCCTTTGAGGAGATTGGAGTAGCACCATTCCACCCAAAGAGAGGTCTTCCTAGTACACAAGACCCATATATGTCTCATCATATAAGCTTTGTTCCATTCTTCAAGCCTTCTTATTCCTAGGCCGCCTTCCTTTCTCGGCTTGCAAACTTCTTCCCATGCAACTTTGCTTTCCTTTTGCTTTAGTTCCACACCGAACCACAAGAATCTCCAAAGGACTTGTTCAATGGCCGTGCATATATTCTTTGGCAAAACAAAGTGCATGCTCCAAAAGACTTGTATACTAAATAGGATGGTTTTGATGAGTACCACTCTACCCGCATAGGATAGGTGCTTTGCTGTCTAACTTTTAACTCTCCTTGTGACCTTATCAATCAACTCCTTGCAATCTTCATGTTTGAGCTTGGTTGAGATCAAAGGCACTCCCAAATATTTTACTGGAAGATCTCCGAGCTGAATTCCGAGAATGGAGCATAAGTTGTGCTTTTCTTGATCATTGACTCCAAAAATATAAGCTTTACTCTTGGTGCCATTAGGTTGCAATCCCGAGTATTTGTGAAACTCCTTGAGTGCATCATGGACTATCTGGAAAGAAGAGACATTGGGAGTGCATAGAACAAACAAATCATCTGCAAAGAAAATGTGATTAATGAGAGGGTTTAAGCATTTTGGATGATAAGTGAAATTACTCCCCTTCACCATCTTGTTGAGAAGCCTTGAGAAAAATTCCACAATTATAATGAACAGATATGGGGATAGTGGGTCTCCTTGCCATAGGCCTCGAGCACCATGGAAATAGCCTTCTAGAGTCCCATTCATTAAGATTGAGAATTGAGGAGAGGTGATACAAGCTTTAATCCATGTGATAATCCTATCCGGCAATTTAAGTGCTTGCAAAGAGTCCAGGATGAGGTTCCATGAGACTGAGTCAAAAGCTTTCTTTAAATCTATCTTCAATGCACTCCTAGGTGACATGTTCTTTCTGTGATAATTCCGCACTAGCTCATGCATAAGCAAAATTTGATCTGTGATTGATCTACCTTTAACAAAAGCTGCTTGAGAAGGGCTAATTATAAGAGGCATCAACACCTTGAGCCTATTATAATTTTTGAGATGCAATTGTAAATTGTAGTGCAACAAGAAATAGGACGATAGTCTGTCACCTTGCTTGGATTAGGAGTCTTTGGGACGAGAGCAATAACAGTGGAATTTACCTCCTTTAGCAGTTTCCCTGACCTGAAAAAGGATCTAACAGCATCAAGAACATCATTCCCAACAATATTCAAAGCTTTTTTGAAGAAGTGTGGGGTAAACCCATCTGGACCTGGAGCTTTATGACTTGGCAGAGAAAATAGGGTGTTCTTTATTTCTTCATCCGTGACCATGCAATCAAGAGATGTCATTACTTCCGAAGGCAGATTTGTTTGCATAATGCTATCCACATAACCCTTTGCATCTTGCAGGTATTAGAAAGGTGTACCCAAAAGTCGTTTGTAGAACTCAATGAAAGTAGATTTGACCACCTCATAGTCCTCTTGTCTCTCACCTTGATCATCTTGAATTGAAAGAATTTTATTTCTAGAACAATGGGCTTCAACTTTTTTATGAAAATAAGAAGTGTTTTGATCCCCCAACTTAATGGAATTATCTCTAGCTTTTTGCTTGAAGAAAGCTTCCTCAGCTTGGGCAAGGTGGTGGTAATTGTCAAAAGCTTCACTTTCATCTTCCAAAAGTTTTGAACTGGCATTAACTTGCAGCTTCTTCTGGATTGCTTCCAATTGGGATTTAGCTTCAGAGACCTTTACTGAGATGCCACCATAGTGTTTAAGGTTGAAAGCCTTAAATGATCCTTTGAGGAGCTTGAGCTTAGAAAAGAGCTTGAACATGGGGGTGCCTTGCACTTGAACATTCCATGCCTCCTCGAATACTTTAAGGAACTCCTTATTCATAGTCCAATAGTTGAAAAACTTGAAAGGCTTCCTACCACTTTGATCCTTAGGCTGAATGTTGATCATGGTAGGGCTATGATCTGATATGCCAGGGGTAGGAAAGAATGCCTTAGAGTTAGGAACAGTTGTAAGCCAATACTCATTCACCAAAGCTCTATCTAGCTTGTTGAAAATAATATTTCCTTCATCTTGCTTGTTACACCGAGTGTATAAGCAACCAGAGTATCTAAGGTCAAACACTTCAATTGCCTCAAGGCAATCATTAAATTCTCCAACCGCAGCCTTATCTACTCTTCTTCCACCTCTTTTTTCTTATTCTTCTTTAACAACATTGAAGTCACCCAAAATTATCTATGGAGAAGTAATCCCAGCTATAGCATAGTTGGCTCAGAGTTCATTCCAAAGTTCCACACGGCTAGTTCTATCATTTAAGGCATATACATAAGTGACAAAAAATTCCACAGAGGTAGATAGATAACTTACATGGCAAAAAATTTATTGATTAGTGCAAGATATAACTTGAACCTTGATTGCTAGAGGATTCCACAAAATAAGTATTCTAGCTGTCAAGCTGTCCGAATGATTCCCAAAGTTTTCAAAAGTGGAGTTAATACACTTACAAACCTTATCTACATTTGAGCCTTGAACCTTAGTTTCCAAAAGACCAATCAAGTTAAGGGAGAAGGACTTTATCAACTTTTTAACTTTATTCTATTTTATGGGCCAATTTAGGCCTCTAATGTTCCAGGCAACAAAATTCATTTAGGAGATGAGGAAGAGGGGCTGTGCTTAGCTTGTGCAGCTTTACATCTTTGAATTGCATACTCCTTCTTTGCTTTCTTTTTCCTTTGGCTTCGGGATAGCTGAAATTCAAGATCTTCTTGTACCATTTCATAATTGACTTCTCTGATGTCCTCTGTTTTGCAAAGAGTACCAGTGGGATCATTTAGGCTTGAAGCTGAAATGTCCTCTTGGGAAGCATTCGAACTTTGGATGGCCAATGGAATGATAGTTAATGGGCTTATCTCTTGCATCTCCTGCTTGTCATATTTCCATACTTCAACTTGTTACTTGATGGGGGGTTTTTCTACAATGCATAAAGCTGGTTTCCTTCAACTTCACAATTAGCATCTTCCAATTCAACTTCATTATCATCATGTAATTCAGTTCTTGTAGAGCTCTCGGGTTTCTTCTCACACTGGTCTTCTTTTAGCTCCTCTTGCTTCTTCTCTTTGGGGATAGGTCTCCATTCTTTCTTGACTACTCTTGGGCATTGATTAGCACTGTGACCAAGCTGTTTACAGCCTTCACATTTTATGGGAATCCATTCATACTCCACTGCTTGTTGGAAAATCTTGCCATTGTAGTCCTTTATGTCAATATAGGATGGGAGATTAGCATTCTTGTCCACTTCAACACATACTCGGGCATAAGCTAACCTCTGCCTTTGAGATGTCTTCCTCTCCGTAAACAAGGGCTTACCTATTTGGCTAGCAATCTTGCTGAGGGACACGGCTGACCATAGATGAAGCTTCAAGTGTGAAAATCTAACCCAAATTGGTAGAACCTTAGGGCTCTCTCTATCATATATCTCATCAAGTGACCATGGCCTTAGAATTAGTGGCTTATCATAGTAGCTCCAAGGTCCCATTTCTAGCACTTTGAGCTTGGATTCTTCATCTTGGAAGTTGAAAATAAAAAGACTAGCTTTTAGTATGAAGATATTAATGGCACCGAAGGCTCTCCATCTCCTTTCAATAAACTGCTTCATGAGCTTATACGGGGGCTTAGCTCCAATGACGTGGCCTACTGTGGCATTATCCCATCTATCCAATTCTGTCGAGACTTCTTCAACGATTATGTCTACTGGTAGTTTGTTTTGGTCTTTAGAAGGTTGGCTTGGAAAGTGTTCTAATTTGGTTCCATTAGTTTTGATTCGGTTAGAGTTAAAAAGTTGGGACCAGGTGGGTTTTTGGCTATCTTGGTGGTTGAAGCTTTGTGGATTAGCATTCTCCATTTTGGTTGTTGTAAGTAGTGGGAAGTCCTCATTCGGTTCAGTTGGAATTGGAGGGAAACAAGGTTTGGTGTGTAGCAGGTTTTTGGATTTTAAATCTGGTTGTTTGGGCGGGTTTGCTGGGTATGTACTGGTTTTGGGAGGGTTTTGCTCAATGGTTAAAGGGTAGGTATGAAAAGGCTGGCCGGTTGCAGGTATTAGTATATGTGTGGTTGACTTGGAGGGGTTTGCATGTTGGTCAAAAGCTTAGACCAGTTTTGAAGAAGAGCACTCGAGTGGTTGCAACTTTAGGGAGCTACCATACACCTTCTTCAACCTTTCAGATTTTTGAGTCCCCGGTTGCAGAAGTGTATCAATTGTAATAATGGGAAGCTTACCTCTGTCATCCTTTAATGAGTTGGAAGCATCAACTTCATTACCAACTTGGCTCATCATTTGCATTTGCATTTGCGCTATATCAGCTCTCAACTGGTCAATACTACGAGATCGAACCAAAGTGGACGGAACTTTGCTAGCTTGCTGACTTTGCTCCTTTAAGTAAGTATTTTGCCTCCCAAGAGAAGGAATAGAAGGAATAAAAGAGGATGAAATCTGCAGAGAGTTATCATCCAAGCCTATACCTTCATTCAAATTGGCTTCAATCGTGTAACTTCCTACTTCAACTTGGAGACCTTGGTTGTCATGCTTATCTGAAAGGAGCTTGTTCCCATCTTCATAACTCGGATTCGCAAAGGAAGAAGAAGAAGAAACTAATGACAAGAGAACTTTAGATGTAAGGGAGGTAGGAGGTGAAGGATTGGCCATGGAAGTTTAGAAAGAGGAAATTCTAGAGAGAGAAGCTCTCATCTTGCTCTGTCTTAAGCGCCGTTTTTAATTTAGATTCGTAGATCACGTAAAAATACAGGGAATGAAGACAAAAATCATTGTAATCGGGCACTCGAGCACCAAGTTTTAGCCGTTTTCAATTTAAATGCGCGGATCACGTAAAAATACAAAAAATGAACATAAATTTTATTTTAACCAGACACCCGAGCGTCAAATTATAGCCGTTTTTAATTTGGATTCGTAGATCGTATAAAAATACAAAAAATAAAGACAAATATCATTGTAATCGGACACCTGAACACTATGTTTTGGCCGTTTTTAATTTAAATGCGTAAATCACGTAAAAATACAAAAACTGGACAAAAATATTGCTCCAACCAGACCCCCGAGTGCCGACATATAGCTGTTTTTAATTTAGATTCGTTGATCGCGTAAAGATACAAAAAAATGAATACAAATATCATGGTAATCGGACACCCAAGCAACAAATTTTGGCCGTTTTTAATTTAAATGTGCGGATCATGTTAGAATACAAAAACTGAACACAAATTTTACTCTCACTCAACACTTGAGCGCCAACTTGTAGACGTTCTTAATTTGGATTCATAGATCGCGTAAAAATAAAAAAAAATGAAGACAAATATCGTTGTAATCGGACACCCAAATGCTAAGTATTGCTGTTCATAATTTAAATGCACAGTTCACGTGAAAATACAAAAAATGAACAAAAATATTACTCTAACCAAACAGCTGAGCGCCATGTTTTAACCGTTTTTAATTTGTATTCGTAGATCGCGTAAAAATACAAATAATTAACACATATGATTGTGATCGCACACCCGAGCACCAAGTTTTGGTCGTTTTTAATTTAAATGTGCGGATCACGTAAAAATACAAAAAATACACCAAAAGTTTACTTTAACCAGACACCTGAGCGCCAAGTTATAGCCATTTTTAATTTGAATTCGTAGATTACGTAAAAATACAAAAAATAAAGATAAATATCACTGTAATCGTACACCCGAACGCCAACTTTTATCCGTTCTCAATTTAAGCGCGCAGATCACGTAGAAATACAAAAAATGAACAAAAATATTACTCTAACCAGACACCAGAGTGCCAAGTTATATCTGTTTTTAATTTGGATTCGTGGATTGCGTAAAAATACAAAAAATGAAGACAAATATCATTGTAATCGGACACCCGAGTGCCAGGTTCTGATCGTTTTTAATTTAAATGCGCAGATCACGTAAAAATACAAAAATAAACAAAAATATTACTCTAACCAGACACCCGAATGCCAAGTTATATCCGTTTTTAATTTGGATTCGCAGATCGCGTACAAATACAGAAAATGATGACCAATATCATCGTAATCGGACACCAGAGCGCCAAGTTTTGAACCTTTTTAATTTAAATGCGCAGATCACGTAAAAATACAAATAAATGAACAAAAATATTACTCTAACCAGACACCTGAGCGCCAAGTTATAACCGTTTTTAATTTAGATTCGTAGATCGCGTATAAATTCAAAAAATAAAGAAAAATATCATTGTGATTAGACACCCGAGGGCCAAGTTTTGGCCGTTTTTAATTTAAATACGCGGATCACGTAAAAATACAAAAAATGAATAAAAATTTTACTTTAACCAGACACTCGAGCGACAAGTTATAACCGTTTTTAATTTAGATTCGTACATCGCGTAAAAATACAAAAAGTAAATACAAATATCATTGTAATCGTACACCAAAGCGCCAAGTTTTGGCGTTTCTAATTTAAATCCACAGATCACGTAGAAATATAAAAAAAGCACAAAAATATTACTGTAACCAGACAACCGAGTGCCAGTTTATAGCCGTTTTTAATTTAGATTCGTAGATCGCATAAAAGTACAAAAAATGAACACAAATATCATTATGATCGCGCACCCGAGCGCCAACTTTTGGCCGTTTTTAATTTAAATGCGCAAATCACGTAAAAATACAAAAAATGAACAAAACTTTTTCTGTAACCTAACACCTGAGCGCCAAGTTTTAGCCGTTTTTAATTTGGATTCGTAGATCGCGTAAAATTACAAAAAATAAAGACAAATATCATTTTCATCGCACACCCGAGCGCCATGTTTTGGCCGTTTTTAATTTTAATGCGCAGATCACGTAGAAATACAAAAAAATGAACAAAAATATTACTCTAACCAAACACCCAAGCGCCAAGTTATAGCCATTTTTAATTTGGATTTCTAGATCGCGTAAAAATACGAAAATTGAAGACCAATATCAATGTAATCTGACACCGAGCGCCAAGTTTTGGACGTTTTTAATTTAAATACGCAGATCACGTAAAAATACCAAAAATGAACAAAAATTTTACTTTAACTCGACACCCGAGCGCCAACTTATAACCGTTCTTAATTTGGATTCATAGATCGCATAGAAATACAAAAAAATGAAGACAAATATCGTTGCAATCGGACACCCGAGCACCAAGTTTTGGCTGTTCACAATCAGTTCACGTGAAAATACAAAAAATTAACAAAAATATTACTCTAACCAGACAGCTGAGCACCATGTTTTAGCCGTTTTTAATTTGGATTCGTAGATCGCGTACAAATACAAAAAATAAAGACAGATATGATTGTAATCGTACACCCAAGCGCCAAGTTTTTGCCCTTTTTAATTTAAATGCGTGGATCACGTAAAAATACAAATAATGAACAAAACATTTACTTTAAGCAGACACCCGAGCTTCAACTCATAGCCATTTTTACTTTTGATTCGTAAATCGAATAAAAATACAAAAAATAAAGACAAATATCACTGTAATCGTACACCCGAGCACCGACTTTTGTCCGTTCTTAATTTAAGTGCACAGATCACGTAAAAATATAAAAAAATAACAAAAATATTACTCTAACCAGACACCCGAGTGCCAAGTTAATCTATTTTTAATTTAGATTCGTAGATCGCGTAAAAATACAAGAAATGAAGAGAAATATCATTGTAATCGGACACTCGAGCGGTCAAGTTCTGACCGTTTTTAATTTAAATGCGCAGATCACGTAAAAATACAAAAAAGTGAACAAAAATATTACTCTACCAGACACCCGAGCGCCAAGCTATAGCTGTTCTTAATTTGGATATGTAGATCGTGTATAAATTCAAAAAATAAAGAAAAATATCATTGTAATCAGACACTCGAGCGCCAAGTTTTGGCTGTTTTTAATTTAAATGCGCGGATCACGTAAAAATACAGAAATTAATAAAAATTTTACTTTAACTAGACACCCGAGCGCCAAGTTATAGCCGTTTTTAATTTAGATTCATAGATCGCATAAAAACACAAAAAATAAATACAAATATCATTATAATCGGACACCTGAGCGCCAAGTTTCAGCGTTTCTAACTTAAATCCACAGATCACCTAGAAATACAAAAAATGAACAAAAATATTACTCTAACCAGAAACTCGAGTGCCAGCTTATAGCCGTTTTTAATTTGGATTCGTAGATCGCGTAAAAATAGAAAAAATGAACACAAATATGATTGTGATCGCACACCCGAGCGCCAAGTTTTGCCCGTTTTTAATTTCAATGCGTAGATCACGTTAAAATACCAAAATGAACAAAAATATTAATCTAACCAGACACCCGAGCGCCAAGTTATAACTATTTTTAATTTGGATTCGTAAATCGGGTACAAATACAAAAAAAGAAGACCAATATCATTGCAATCAAACACCCAAGCGCTAAGGTTTTGCCGTTTTTAATTTCAATGCACCGATCACGTAAAAATATAAAAAATGAATAAAAATTTTACTTTAACCAAACACTCTAGGGCCAAGTTATAACCGTTTTTAATTTGGATTCGTAAATCACGTAAAAA
This sequence comes from Vitellaria paradoxa, assembly GCA_019916065.1. Lineage (NCBI taxonomy): Eukaryota > Viridiplantae > Streptophyta > Magnoliopsida > Ericales > Sapotaceae > Vitellaria > Vitellaria paradoxa. The sequence continues at coordinate 32,755,898 of CM034234.1, forward strand.
CACAAAAAATAAATACAAATATCATTGTAATCGGACACCCGAGCGCTAAGTTTTGGCGTTTCTAATTTAAATCCACAGATCACCTAGAAATACAAAAAATGAACAAAAATATTACTCTAACTAGACACCCGAGTGCCGGCTTATAGCCGTTTTTAATTTGGATTCGTAGATCGCGTAAAAATATAAAAATTGAACACAAATATCATTGTGATCGCACATCCGAGCACCAAGTTTTGGCTGTTTTTAATTTCAGAGCGCATATCATGTAAAAATACAAAACTAAACAAAAATATTAATCTAACCAGACACCCGAGCGCCAAGTTATAGCCGTTTTTAATTTGGATTCGTAGATCGGGTTCAGATACAAAAAATGAAGGCCGATATCATTGTAATCGGACACCCGGGCGCCAAGTTTTAGATGTTTTTAATTTAAATGCGCAGATCATGTCAAAATACAAAAGGTTGATAAAAACATTATTCTAACCAGACACCAGAGCGCGAAGTTATTGCCGTTGTTAATTTAGATTCGTAGATCGCGTATAAATACAAAAAACTAACACAAATATCATTACAATCGAACACCTGAGCGCCAAGTTTTGTCCGTTTTTAATTTAAATGCACGGATCACGTAAAAATACAAAAAATGAACAAAAATTTTACATTAACTCGACACCCGAGCACCAAGTTATAGCCGTTTTTAATTTGGATTCGTAGATCGCATAAAAATACCAAAAATGAACATAAATATGATTGTGATAGCACATCCGAGCGCCAAGTTTTGGCCCTTTTTAATTTCAATGTGCAGATCACATAAAAATACAGAAATGAACAAAAATATTAATCTAACCAGACACCCGAGCGCCAAGTTATAACCGTTTTTAATTTGGATTCGGAGATCGCGTACAAATACAAAAAATGAGGACCAATATCATTGTAATCGGACACCTGAGTGCCAAGTTTTGGACGTTTTTAATTTAAATGCGCAGATCACGTAAAAATACAAAACGTTGATAAAAATACTATTCTAACCAGACACCCGAGCGCGAAGTTAATGCCATTTTTAATTTAGATTCGTAGATCGCGTATAAATACAAAATACTAACACAAATATCATTACAATCGGACACCTGAGCGCCAAGTTTTGTCCGTTTTTATTTTAAATGCACGGATCACATAAAAATACAAAAAATGAACAAAAATTTTACTTTAACTCGACACCCGAGCGCCAAGTTATAGCCGTTTCTAATTTAGATTCGTAGATCGCGTATAAATGCAAAAAATAAAGAGAAATATCATTATAATTGAACACCCGAGCGCCAAGTTTTGGCCGTTTTTAATTTCAATATGCAGATCACATAGTAACACAAAAAATGGACAAAAATATTGCTCTAACCAGACACCCGAGCGCCAAGTTATAGCCGTTTTTAATTTAGATACGTAGATCGCATAAAAATACAAAAAATAAAGCCACATATCATTGTAATCGGACAATCGAGTGCCATGTTTTGGTCGTTTTTAATTTAAGTGCATAAATCACGTAAAAATATAAAAAGTGAACAAAAATATTGTTCTAACCAGACATATGAGCGCCAAGTTATTGCCGTTTTTAATTTAGATTCTTTGATCGCGTAAAGATACAAGAAATGGAGATAAATATCATTGTAATCGGACACCCGAGTACCAAGTTTTGACTGTTTTTTATTTAAATGCGCAGATCACATAAAAATGTAAAAAATGAGCAAAAATATTACTCTAACCAGACAACTGAGCGCCAAGTTATAGCCGTTTTTAATTTGGATTCGTAGATCGCGTAAAAATACAAAAAATGAAGACAAATATCATTGTAATCCGGCAACCGAGCGCCAAGTTTTGGACGTTTTTAATTTAAATACGCAGATCACGTAAAAATACAAAAAAGTGAACAAAAATATTACTCTAACCAGGCCCCGAGCGCCAAGTTATAGCCGTTTTTAATTTGAATTCGTAGATCGCGTATAAATTCAAAAAATAAAGAAAAATATCATTGGAATCAGACACCCGAGCACCAATTTTTAGCCGTTTTTAATTTAAATACGCGGTCAAGTAAAAAATACAGAAATGAGTAAAAATTTTACTTTAACCAGACACTTGAGCGTCAAGTTATAGCCGCTTTTAATTTAGATTCGTAGATCGCTTAAAAATAGAAAAAATAAATAAAAATATTATTGTAATTGGACACCCGAGCGCCAAGTTTTGGCGTTTCTAATTTAAATTCTTAGATCACATAGAAATATAGAAAATGAACAAAAATATTACTCTAACCAGACATCTGAGTGCCAGCTTATAGTCCGTTTTTAATTTGGATGCGTAGCTCGCATTAGAAATCAAAAAATGAACACAATGATTGTGAATCCCACACCCGAGCACCAAGTTTGACGTTGTTAATTTCAACGCGCAGGATCACGTTATAAAATACAAAAAATTAACAAAATTTTTCTGTAACCAAGACACCCGAGTGCCAAGTTATAGCCATTTTTATTTGGATTCGTAGATCGCGTAAAAATACAAAAATAAAGACAAATACATTTTGATCGCACACCCAAGCGTCAAGTTTTTGGCCGTTTTTTAATTTCAATGTGCGAATCACGTAAAAATACAAAAATGACTAAAACTTTTACTTTAACTAGACACCCGATCGCCGAGTTATAGCCGTTTCTAATTTAAATTCGTAGATCGCGTAAAAATAGAAAAATAAATACAAATATTATTGTAATCGGACACCCCGAGCGCCAAGTTTTGGCATTTCTAATTTAAATTCTCAGATCACATAGAAATACAGAAAATGAACAAAAATATTACTCTAACCAGACACCCGAGCGCCAACTTATAGCCGTTCTTAATTTGGATTCCTAGATCGCGTAAAAATACAAAAAATGAAGAATATCATTATAATCGGACACTTGAGCGTGCCAAGTTTTGGACCTTTTTAATTTGAATGCGCAGATCACGTAAAATACCAAAAATGAACAAAAATTTTACTTTAACTCGACACCCGAGCGCCAAGTTATAGCCGTTTCTAATTTGGATTCGTAGATCGCATATAAATGCAAAAAATAAAGAGAAATATCATTGTAATTGAACACCCCGAGCGCCAAGTTTTGGTGGTTTTTAATTTCAATATGCAGATCACGTAGTAATACAAAAAATGGACAATAACCAGACACCCGAGCGCCAAGTTATAGTCGTTTTTAATTTGGATACGTAGATCGCATAAAATACAAAAACTAAAGCCACATATCATTGTAATCGGACAATCGAGCGCCATGTTTTGGTCGTTTTTAATTTAAGTGCGCAAATCACGTAAAAATATAAAAAGTGAACAAAAATATTGTTCTAACTAGACATATGAGCGCCAAGTTATTGCCGTTTTTAATTTAGATTCTTAGATCGCGTAAAGATACAAGAAATGGAGATAAATATTATTGTAATCGGACACCCGAGTACCAAGTTTTGGCTGTTTTAATTTAAATGCGCAGATCACATAAAAATGCAAAAATGAACAAAAATCTTACTCTAACCAGACAACTGAGTGCCAAGTTATAGTCGTTTTTAATTTGGATTCGTAGATCGCAGTAAAAATACAAAAAATGAAGACAAATATCATTGTAATTCGGCAACCGAGCGCCAAGTTTTGGATGTTTTTAATTTAAATGCACAGATCACGTTAAAATACAAAAAAAGTGGACAAAAATATTACGCTAACCAGACGCCCGAGTGCCAAGTTATAACCGTTTTTAATTTGGATTCGTAGATCGCGTATAAATTCAAAAAATAAAGAAAAATATCATTGTAATCGGACACCCGAGCAGCAATTTTTAGCTGTTTTTAATTTAAATGCGTGGTCAAGTAAAAATACAGAAATGACTAAAAATTTTACTTTAACCAGACACCCGAGCGCCAAATTATAGAAGTTTTTAATTTAGATTCGTAGATCGCGTAAAAATAGAAAAAATAAATAGAAATATTATTGTAATCGGACACCCGAGCGCCAAGTTTTGGCATTTCTAATTTAAATTCTCAGATCACATAGAAATATATAAAATGAACAAAATATTACTCTAACCAGACACCCGAGTGCTAGCTTATAGCCGTTTTAATTTGGATTTGTAGATCGCATAGAAATACAAAAAATGAACACAAATATGATTGTGATCCCACACCCGAGTACTAAGGTTTGACCGTTTTTAATTTCAATGCGCAGATCACGTAAATATACAAAAAATTAACAAAACTTTTACTGTAACCAGACACCTGAGCGCCAAGTTATAACCGTTTTTGATTTGGATTCGTAAATCGCGTAACAATATAAAAAATAAAGACAAATATCATTTTGATCGCACACCCAAGCGCCAAGTTTTGGTCGTTTTTAATTTCAATGTGCGGATCACGTAAAAATACAAAAATGACTAAAAATTTTACTTTTACCAGACAATCGATCGCCAAGTTATAGCCGTTTTTTAATTTAAATTCCTAGATCGCGTAAAAATAGAAAAAATAGATACAAATATTATTGTAATCGGACACCCGAGCGCCACGTTTTGGCGTTTCTAATTTAAATTCTCAGATCACATAGAAATACAGAAAATGAACAAAAATATTACTCTAACCAGACACCCGAGCGCCAACTTATAGCCGTTCTTAATTTGGATTCCTAGATCGCGTAAAAATACAAAAAATGAAGACCAATATCATTGTAATCGGACACTCGAGCGCGCCAAGTTTTGGACGTTTTTAATTTGAATGCGTAGATCACGTAAAAATACCAAAAATGAACAAAACTTTTACTTTAACTCGACACCCGAGCGCCAACTTATAACCGTTCTTAATTTGGATTCATAGATCGCGTAAAAATACAAAAAAATGAAGACAAATATCGTTGTAATCGGACACCCGAGCGTCAAGTTTTGGCTGTTCATAATTTAAATGCGCAATTCACGTGAAAATACAAAAAATTAAAAAAATATTATTCTAACCAGACAGCTGAGCACCATGCTTTTACCGTTTTTAATTTGGATTCGTAGATCGCGTACAAATACAAAAAATAAAGAGAAATATCATTGTAATCGGACACCCAAACGCCAAGTTTTTGCCGTTTTTAATTTAAATGCGTGGATCACGTAAAAATACAAATAATGAACAAAACATTTACTTTAAGCAGACACCCGAGCTTCAAGTTATAACCATTTTTAATTTTGATTCGTAAATTGTGTAAAAATACAAAAAATAAAGACAAATATCACTGTAATCGTACACCCGAGCACCAACTTTTATTCGTTCTTAATTTAAGTGTGCAGATCACGTAAAAATATAAAAAAATAACAAAAATATTACTCTAACCAGACACCCGAGTGCCAAGTTAATCCGTTTTTAATTTGGATTCGTAGATCGCGTAAAAATACAAGAAATAAAGAGAAATATCATTGTAATCGGATACTCGAGAGGCCAAGTTCTAGCCATTTTTAATTTAAATGCACAGATCACGTAAAAATACAAAAAAGTGAACAAAAATATTACTCTAACCAGACACCCGAGCGCCAAGTTATAACCATTTTTAATTTGGATTCGTAGATCGTGTATAAATTCAAAAAATAAAGATAAATATCATTGTAATCAGACACCCGAGCGCCAAGTTTTGGTCATTTTTAGTTTAAATGCGCGGATCACGTAAAAATACAGAAATGAATAAAATTTTACTTTAACTAGACACCTGAGCGCCAAGTTATAGCCGTTTTTAATTTAGATTCGTAGATCGCGTAAAAATACAAGAAATAAATACAAATATCATTATAATCGGACACTCGAACGCCAAGTTTTAACGTTTCTAACTTAAATCCACAGATCACCTAGAAATACAAAAAATGAACAAAAATATTACTCTAACCAGAAACTCGAGTGCTAGCTTATAGCCGTTTTTAATTTGGATTTGTAGATCTTGTAAAAATACAAAAAATGAATACAAATATGATTGTGATCGCACACCCGAGCGCCAAGTTTTGGCCCTTTTTAATCTCAATGCGTAGATCATGTAAAAATACAAAAATGAACAAAAAAATTAAGCTAACCAGACAGCCGAGCGTCAAGTTATAGCCAATTTTAATTTGGATTCGTAGATCGCGTACAAATACAAAAAATGAAGACCAATAACATTGTAATCGGACACCCGAGCGCCAAGTTTTGGACGTTTTTAATTTAAATGCGCAGATCATGTAAAAATACAAAAAGTTGATAAAAATATTATTCTAACAAGACACCCGAGCGCGAAAGAAATTGCTGTTTTTAATTTAGATTCATAGATCGCGTATAAATACAAAAAACTAACAAAAATATCATTACAATCGGACACCTGAGTGCCAAGTTTTGTCCGTTTTTATTTTAAATGCACGGATCACATAAAAATACAAAAAATGAACAAAAATTTTCTTTAACTCGACACCCGAGCGTCAAGTTATAGCCGTTTCTAATTTAGATTCGTAGATCGCGTATAAATGCAAAAAATGAAGAGAAATTTCATTGTAATTGAACACCCGAGCGCCAATTTTTGGCTCTTTTTAATTTAAATATGCTGATCACGTAGTAATACAAAAAATGAACAAAAATATTGCTCTAACCAGACACCCCGAGCGCCAAGTTATAGCCGTTTTTAATTTGGATACGTAGATCGCATAAAATACAAAAAATAAAGTCACATATCATTGTAATCAGACAACCGAGCGCCATGTTTTGGTCGTTTTAATTTAAGTGCGCAAATCACATAAAAATATAAAAATTGAACAAAAATATTGTTCTAGCCAAATATGTGAGCGCCAAGTTATTGCCTTTTTTAATTTAGATTCGTAGATCGCGTAGAAATACAATAAATGGAAATAAATATCATTGTAATCGAACACCCGAGTACTAAGTTTTGGCTGTTTTTAATTTAAATGCGCAGATCACGTAAAAATGTGAAAAATGAGCAAAAATATTACTCTAACCAGATAACTGAATACCAAGTTCTAGCCGTTTTTAATTTGGATTCGTAGAATGTGTATGAATACAAAAAATGAAAACAAATATCATTGTAATCGGGCGCCCAAGTGCCAAGTTTTTGCCGTTTTCAATTTAAATGCGCGGATCATGTAAAAATATAAAAAATGAACTAAAATTTTATTTTAACCCGACATTCGAGCGCCAAATTATAGCCGTTTCTAATTTGGATTCATAGATCGCGTAAAAATACAAAAAATAAAGACAAATATTATTATAATCGAACACCCGATCGCCAAATTTTGGCCATTTTCAATTTAAATGGACAAATCACGTAAAAATACAAAAATGAATAAAAATTTTATTCTCATCTAACACAAGAGCGCCAAGTTATAGCTGTTTTTAATTTGGATTCGTAGATCGCGTACAAATACAGAAAATGCTGACCAATATCATTGTAATCTAACACCCGAGTGCCACGTTTTGGACATTTTTAATTTAAATGCGTAGATCATGAAAAAATACAAAAAAGTGAACAAAAATATTACTCTAACCAAACACCCGAGTGCCAAGTTATAACCGTTTTTAATTTAGATTCGTAGATCACGTATAAATTCAAAAAATAAAGAAAAATATCATTGTAATCAGACACCCGAGCGCCAAGTTTTGGCGGTTTTTAATTTAAATGCGTAGATCATGTAAAAATACAGAACTGACTAAAAATTTTACTTTAACCAGACACCCGATCGCCAAGTTATAGCCGTTTTCAATTTAGATTCGTAGATCGCGTAAAAATAGAAAAAATAAATACAAATATTATTGTAATTGGACACCCGAGTGTCAAGTTTTGGCGTTTCTACTTTAAATTCTTAGATCACATAGAAATACAGAAAATGAACAAAAATATTACTCTAACCAGACACCCGAGTGTCAGTTTATAGCCGTTTTTAATTTGGATTCATAGATCGCGTAAAAATACAAAAAATGAACACAAATATGATTGTGATCGCACACCCGAGCACCAAGGTTTGACCGTTTTTAAATTCAATGCGCGGATCACGTAAAAATACAAACAATTAACAAAAATGTTTCTATAACCAGACACCCGAGTGCCAACTTATAGCCGTTTTTAATTTGGATTCGTAGATCACGTAAAAATAAAAGAAATAAAGACAAATATCATTCTGATCTCACACTCGAGCGCCAAGTTTTACTGTTTTTAATTCCAATGCGCAGATCATGTAAAAATACAAAAAATGAACATAAATATTACTCTAACCAAACACCCGAGCACCAAGTTATAACCATTTTTAATTTAGATTCATAGATCGCGTAAAAATATAAAAAACTAACACAAATATCATTACAATCGGACATTTGAGTGCCAAGTTTTGTTTGTTTTTAATTTAAATGCGCAGATCACGTAAAAATACCAAAAATGAACGAAAATTTTACTTTAACTCGACACCTGAGCGCCAAGTTATAGCCGTTTCTAATTTGGATTCGTAGATCGCGTATAAATACAAGAAATGAAGACAAATATTATTGTAATTAGACACCCGAGCGCCAAGTTTTGGCTGTTTTTAATTTAAATATGCAGATCACGTAATAATACAAAAATAAACAAACTTATTACTCTAACTAGACACCTGAGCGCCAAGTTATAGCTGTTTTTAATTTGGATTTGTAGATCGCATAAAAATACAATAAATAAAGACAAATATCATTGTAATCGGACAACTGAGCGCCAAGTTTTTGCCGTCTTTAATTTAAGTGCGCAGATCACGTATAAATACAAAAAATGAACAAAAATATTGCTCTAACCAGAGACCCAAGCACCAACATAAAGTCATTTTTGATTCAGATTCATTAATCACGTAAAGATACAAAAAATGAAGACAAATATCATTGTAATCGGACACCCGAGCACCATGTTTTGGCTGTTTTTAATTTAAATGCGCAAATCACGTAAGAATGCAAAAAATGAACAAAAATATTACTCTAACCAGACAACTGAGCGCCAAGTTATAGCCGTTTCTAATTTGGATTCGTAGATCGCGTAAGAATACAAAAAATGAAGACAAATATCATTGTAATCGGGCACCCGAGCGCCAAGTTTTGGTCGTTTTCAATTTAAATGTGTGGATAACGTAAAAATACAAAAAATGCAGAAAAAGTTTACTTTAACCAGACACACAAGCGCCAAGTTATAACCATTTTTAATTTGGATTCGTAGATCGCGTAAAAAAATAAAAAATAAAGGCAAATATCACTGTAATCAGACACTTGAGTGTCAAGTTTTATCCGTTTTAAATTTAAGCGTGCAGATCACGTAAAAATATAAAAAATGAACAAAAATATTACTCTAACCAGACACCCGAGTGCCAAGTTATATCCATTTTTAATTTGGATTCATGGATCGCGTAAAAATACAAAAAATGAGTACAAATATCATCGTAATCGGACACCCGAGTAACAAATTTTGGCTGTTTTTAATTTAAATGCGCAGATCACGATAAAATACAAAAACTGAACAAAAATTTTACTCTCACTCGACACCCGAGCACCAACTTATAGTCGTTCTTAATTTGGATTCATACATCGCGTAAAAATACAAAAAAAAATGATGATAAATATTGTTGTAATTGGACACCCGAGCGCCATATTTTGGCTGTTCACAATTTAAATGCGCAGTTCACGTGAAAATATAAAAAACGAACAAAAATATTACTATAACCAGACAGCTGAGCGCCATGTTTTAGTCGTTTTTAATTTGAATTCGTAGATCGCGTAAAAATACAAAAGTTAAACACAAATATCATTGTGATCACACACCCGAGCGTTAAGTTTTGGCTGTTTTTAATTTCAATGTGCAAATCACGTAAGAATACAGAAAATGAGCAAAAAGTTTTCTGTAACTAGACACCCAAGCGCCAAGTTATAGCCGTTTTTAATTTGGATTCGTAAATCGCGTAAAAATACAAAAAATAAAGACAAATATCATTGTGATCGCACACCCGAGTGCCAAGTTTTGGCCGTTTTTAATTTCAATGTGCAGATCACATAAAAATACAAAAAATGAATAAAAATAATACTCTAACTAGACACCCAAGCGTCAAGTTATAACCATTTTCAATTTATATTTCTTGATCGCGTAAAAATACAAAAAATGAACACAAATATCATTGTAATCGGACACCTGAGCGCCAAGTTTTGTCCGTTTTTAATTTAAATGCACGCGTCAAGTAAAAATACAAAAAATGAACAAAAATTTTACTTTAACTCGACACCCGAGCGCCAAGTTATAGCCATTTCTAATTTAGATTTGTAGATCGTGTATAAATACAAAAATGAATACAAATATCGTTGTAATTGAACACCCGAGTGCCAAGTTTTGGCCCTTTTTAATTTAAATATGCAGATCACGTAGTAATACAAAAAATTAACAAAAATATTACTCTAACCAGACACCCAAACACCAAGTTATAGCCTTTTTTAATTTGGATTCGTAGATCGCGTAAAAATACAAAAGATAAAGTCACATATCATTGTAATCGGACAACCGAGCGCCAAGTTTTGGTCGTTTTTAATTTAAGTGCGCAAATCGCGTAAAAATATAGATATTGAACAAAAAAAAATATTGTACTAACCAGACATATGAGCGCCAAGTTATTACCGTTTTAATTTAGTTTCGTAGATCGCGTAGAAATACAAGAAATGGAGAGAAATATCATTGTAATTGGTCACCTGAGTACCAAGTTTTGGTTGTTTTTAATTTAAATGCGCAGATCACATAAAAATGTAAAAAATGAACAAAATATTATTCTAACCAGACAACTGAGCGCCAAGATATAGCCGTTTTTAATTAATATTCGTAGATCGAGTAAAAATACAAAAAATGAAGACAAATATCGTTGTAATTGGGCACCCGAGTGCCAAGTTTTGGCCGTTTTCAATTTAAATGCGCGAATCACATAAAAATACAAAAAATGAACAAAAACTTGCTTTAACCAGACACTCGAGTGCTAAGTTAAAACCGTTTTTAATTTGGATTCGTAGATCGCATAAAAATACAAAAAATAAAGACAAATATCATTGTAATCGGACACCTGAGCAGCAAGTTTTGGCCGTTTTTAATTTAAATACGCAGATCACGTAAAAATACAAAAAAGTGACAAAAATTATGCTCTAACCAAACACCCGAGCACCAACATATAGCCGTTTTTAATTTAGATTCGTTGATCGCGTAAAGATACAAAAAATGAAGACAAATATCATTATAATCGGACACCCGAGCAATAAGTTTTGGCCGTTTTTAATTTAAATGCCCGGATCACGTTAAAATACAAAAACTGAACAAAAATTTTACTCTCACTCGACACCCGAGTGCCAACTTATAGCCGTTTTTAATTTGGATTCATAGATCGCGTAGAAGTACAAAAAAATGAAGACAAATATCATTGTAATCGGACACCCGAGCGCCAAGTTTTGACTGTTCACAATTTAAATGCGCAGTTCACGTGAAAATACAAAAAATGAACAAAAATATTACTCTAACCAGAGAGCTGAGCACCAAGTTTTAGTCGTTTTTAATTTGGATTTGTAGATCGCATACAAATACAAAAAATGATGACAAATATCATTATAATCGGACACCCGAGCGCCAAGTTTTTGCCGTTTTTAATTTAAATGCGCGGATCACGTAAAAATACAAAAAATGAGCAAAACTTTTACTTTAACCAGATATCCGAGCGCTAAGTTATAGCCATTTTTAATTTGGATCCGTAGATCGTGTAAAAATATAAAAAATAAAGACAAATATCATTGTAATTGTACACCCCGAGCGCCAATTTTTATCCGTTCTTAATTTAAGAGCGCAGATCACGTAAAAATATACAAAAATAAACAAAAATATTACTCTAACCAGACAGCCAAGCGTCAAGTTATAGTCGTTTTTAATTTGGATTCGTAGATCACGTACAAATACAAAAAATGATGACCAGTATCATTGAAATCGGACACCCGAGCGCTAAGTTTTGGACGTTTTTAATTTAAATGCGTAGATCACGTAAAAATGTATTAAGTGAACAAAAATATTAATCTAACCAGACACCCGAGTGCCAAACTATAGCCGTTTTTAATTTGGATTCGTAGATCGCGAATAAATACAAAAAATGAAGCCCAATATCATTGTAATTGGACATCTGAGCGCCAAGTTTTGGACGTTTTTAATTTAAATGCGCAGATCACGTAAAAATACAAAAAAGTGAACAAAAATATTACTCTAACCAGGCACCCGAGCGCCAAGTTATAGCCGTTTTTAATTTGGATTCGTCGATCGCGTACAATTACAAAAAGTAAAGACAAATATCATTATAATCGGACACCTGAGTGCTAAGTTTTAGCCTTTTAATTTAAATCTACAGATCATGTAGAAATACATAAAATGAACAAAAATATTACTCTAACCAGACATCCGAACGCCAACTTATAGCCGTTTTTAATTTGTATTCGTAGATCACGTAAAAGTACAAAAAAATGAACACAAATATCATTGTGATCGCACACCCGAGCGCCAAGTTTTGGCCGTTTTTAATTTAAATGCGTGGATCACGTAAAAATACAAAAAATGAACAAAAATTTTACTCTAACCAGACACCCGAGCGCCAAGTTATAGCCATTTTTAATTTGGATTCATAGATCGCGTATAAATATAAAAAATGAAGACATGTATCATTGTATTAGGACACCCGAGCGCCAATTTTTAGCCGTTTTTAATTTAAATACGCAGATCACGTAAACATACAAAAAATGAGGACAAATGTCATTATAATCGGATACCCAAACGCCAGGTTTTGGCTGTTTTTAATTTAAATGTGCGGATCACGTAAAAATACAAAAATTGAACAAAAATATTGTTTTAACCAGACATATGAGCGCCAAGCTATTGCCTCTTTGAATTTAGATTCGTCGATCGCGTAGAAATACAAGAAATGAAGACAAATATCATTGCAATCTGACACCCGAGCGCCATGTTTTGGCTGTTTTTAATTTAAATGCGCAGATCACATAAAAATACAAAAAATGAAGACAAATATCATTGTAATCAGACATTGGAGCACTAAGTTTTGGCTGTTTTTAATTTAAATGCGCGGATCACGTGAAAATACAAAAAATGAAAAAAAAATTTATTTTAACCCGACACTCGAGCGCCAATTTATAGCAGTTTCTAATTTGGATTCGTAGATCGCGTAAAAATACAAAAAATAAAGACAAATATCATTATAATCGGACATCCGACCGCCAAATTTTGGCCGTTTTTAATTTAAATGGACAGATCACGTAAAAATATAAAAATGAGCAAACATTTTACTCTCACCTAACACCCGAGCGCCAATTTATAGTCATTTTTAATTTGGATTCGTAGATCGCGTAAAAATACAAAAGATAAAGAGAAATATCATTCTAATCAGACATCCGAGCGCCAAGTTTTGGTCGTTTTTAATTTAAGTGCGCAAATCACCTAAAAATAGAAAATTTGAACAAAAATATTGTTTTAACCAGACATCCGAGCGCCAAGTTATTGCTGTTTTTAATTTAGATACGTAGATCGCATAGTAATACAAGAAATGAAGACAAATATCATTCTAATCGAACACCCGAGCGCCAAGTGTTAGTTGTTTTTAATTTAAATGCGCAAATCACGTAAAAATCCAAAAAATGAACAAAAAAATTACTCTAACCAGACAGCTGAGCGCTAAGTTATAGCCATTTTTAATTTGGATTCGTAGATCACGTACGAATACAAAAAATGAAGACAAATATCATTGTAATTGGACACCCAAGCGCCAAGTTTTGGCCCTTTTTAATTTAAATGCACGGATCATGTAAAACTACAAAAAATGCACAAAAAGTCTATTTTAACCAGACACCTAAGCGCCAAGTTATAGCCATTTTTAATTTGGATTCATAGATCGCGTAAAAAAATAAAAAATATAGACAAATATCACTGTAATCAGACACCTGAGTACCAAGTTTTATCCGTTTTAAATTTAAACGTGTAGATCACGTAAAAATACAAAAAATAAAAAAAATATTACTCTAACTAGACACCCGAGCGCCAAGTTATATCAGTTTTTAATTTGGATTCGTGGATCGCGTAAAAATTCCAAAAAATGAGGACAACTATCATTGTAATCGGACATCCGAGTGCTAGGTTCCAGACGTTTTTAATTTAAATGCGCAGATCACGTAAAAATACAAAAATGAACAAAAATATTACTCTAACCAAATACCCGAGTGCCAAGTTATAGCCGTTTTTAATTTGGATTCGTAGATCGCATACAAATACAAAAAATGATGACCAATATCATCGAAATCGGTCACCTGAGCGCCAAGTTTTGGACGTTTTTAATTTAAATGTGTAGATCACGTAAAAATACATTAAGTGAACAAAAATATTAATCTAACCAAGCACCCGAGTGCTAAACTATAGACGTTTTTAATTTGGATTCGTAGATCGCGCACAAATACAAAAAATGAAGCCCAATATCATTGTAATTGGACATCTGAGCGCCAAGTTTTGGACGTTTTTAATTTAAATGTGCAGATCACGTAAAAATACAAAAAAGTGAACAAAAATATTACTCTAACCAGGCACCCGAGCACCAAGTTATAGCTGTTTTTAATTTGGATTCATCGATCGCGCACAAATACAAAAAATGAAGCCCAATATCATTGTAATTGGACATCTGAGCGCCAAGTTTTGGACTTTTTTAATTTAAATGCGCAGATCACGTAAAAATACAAAAAAGTGAACAAAAATATTACTCTAACCAGGCACCCGAGTGCCAAGTCTTAGCTGTTTTTAATTTAAATGCGCAAATCATGTAAAAATCCAAAAAATGAACAAAAATATTACTCTAACTAGACAGCTGAGCGCTAAGTTATAGCTATTTTTAATTTGGATTCGTAGATCACGTACGAATACAAAAAATGAAGACAAATATCATTGTAATTGACACCCAAGCGCCAAGTTTTGGCCGTTTTTAATTTAAATGCATGCTTGTTCTTACTTAATTACCTCACTCCAAAATAAAAGCTCAGATGAAAATTCAGATTATCAATTCAAATTTTAAAAAAATGTTAAGTGAGGTAAATCAAGACAAGTTTTCCCCCAAGTGCAAGGTGTGGTTGAAGCACAAAATAACTGGTAAGTCCCAGGTCATTTCCACAGGGATCTAGGGAGTAATGAAGTGAATGACTCTAATGGAGATTAATTTGGCAAAACACAACTCACAAAAAATGTGAAACAGAAAATTAAAATCTGATTTGGTTGGTTGATGGTTTTGAACTAGTTTTCCAAAAGCAAAATGAATTTAAACTTAAAGATTAAGTGATAAAAAAAATTGAGCAAGACAAGTTTAATATCAATCCAAATGAATTTCAAGTGCCAAGAGTTTATAAATTACCAAATCAATTTGTGCTGATTTTTTGAGAAAATTAATTTCAATTGAAACAAACCATGGATTAAACACTCAATGTGCATAACCTATTTTAAGGACAATAGGAGTTCTAATTCTAGCAACCCACATACAACAATGTCATGAGAGTTCTAAGTTAAGCAACACCTATGAACTCATCAATAGGATATACAAATTTGGATTAATCGGGTCTTGAATCAATGAGTTCTAAGACACCCAGCTATAAATTGACTTGATAATCATAAGAACTCAAAGTAGATCCATGAAGTTCGGCCACTTGAGATTCATTGGAAGGGCATTACCCTTGCCTTGGCCCAAGAAGACTTAGCCGAGCATATTGAAGAGAAGAAAAACAGAAATGGAAATCTGAATTGAAGACATTTCAAACTGAAAATGAAAATTTAATGGATTTAGAACTGAAAATCTGATTACAGAAATTGAAATGAATTCAAAATGTAAATCTCAAAAACTCCAATGCCGAATTGAAATTAAAATGTAAAACTATGAACTCTCAATAATATTTCTCTCAAAACCTCTCTCTACAAAACTGAATTTCTCTCCCCCGACTTCCTCTGCTTTCTTGCGTGTCTCTCTCTCTGAAACTCTCTTCCTTCTCTCTCCTCTAACCGAATGTAGTCCTCATGATAGCTCCTTCTTTCTCCTATTTTTTTTTACTGATTTGCCCTCCCTGGATTGCAGGTTACATCACATGGAGAAGTTGGGGTCACATGGAATTCGTTGCTGTGAAGAAGCTTATATTCGAATACAGTAAAACCATATTCGAATATGATCCTCTGCTGCAGAAATTTCCAGAATAGTGATTCTGATCTCTTTGCATTGATTTCAACTGAATTTTCTTCTTCTTGTGAAATAGCTTCAATCCTTTGATGTGCTGTGCAGCATGCTTTCTTCTCAACATCCTCAATGTAGCTTAATTTCTTGTTTTTGTGATGGAAATCAACACATATTCCACTTTGGAGATATGGAGATGGAATCTGCACAAAACATAGATTTTATATCTTTTTATGATGTGTGCAAGTGTAATTTGAATATATAAATATGTAACAATTGATGTCCAATCACACACCCCCCAACTACAACATTACTAGTCCCTAGTAATGCTTCTAATAGAAAAAATAGGAGAGAAATCCAAAAGCATTAATTCCATTTCAATTTGAATGACATTTCAGCTATTCATATGAAATTAGTCAACACCATAAGCAAAAACTTTCATAAGCAAAGTTTAAAATTTAAAATTTTATAAGAGATGTGAAACTTGCCAAGTGTGTGAAATGAATGTGAATGAATAGCAGCTTTTAGCTCTATCAACTTAACATACATCTTTAGAATTTCATTTAATTCTGAACTTTGCATTCCATTTCATTCCCAAGTTTTGACTTCAAATCTCACCTTGGAATTCACTCCAAAGAAAATAGAGCACACAAGGTTTCACTCAAGATGCCCCTTATTAAGAGTAAATGTTCATCAAATTCTAGAAGGTGGCATCAACAAGTCAAAAACGATGTATTCAAGAAAGAATTGGACTTGGCATAACTCCATGAAGGAATGATGTAGCAAAGTAATTTCAGAATTTTCACCATGATTCCCTAATTCCTAAATTTCACAATTGAATGAAAATTCTTCCAAAGATCAATTAGGACTTGCAATGGGTTGTAATGGGGCCATGAGGTTTAATAAGGTAATAGAAGGAAAGGATAAGGAATTCAAAAACTGATTTGGAACACTGAAATAAACTTTCTTCTACCCTTCTACAATTCATTTTTTTTTTTTCAAACTGAAAATGACCTCAAGTGAATGTATTTCAAAATTAAAACAGTTTCCCCCTTTTTGATTTTCTTTTTATCATCAATTTCCCTTAACATTTTCTTTTTCCTCATTCTATACATTTTTCTTTCTTCTCACCTCCAAATCCCACAATTCAGTCCACTAACCTTCATTTCTATTTTCAATGCATTCCAAAATACATAGGGAAGGGTAGAGAGCATTCATTTTGGTTAAAGGAATTATGTGGTAAAAATGAAGAAGTATGAATGCTCTAATAAGGCTCAAACTTGGCTACAATGGTCAGGTTTATCAAAGAAAGGCATTCCAAGCTCAAATGTTAAGAAAAATGGCCTAATATCACTTCTATGATTTCATTCCATCCAACCATAAAAGTTAAGAATCAGAAATCTAGTTCCATTCCTCTATCACTTCACAAACACCCAAAGCAAAATAGTATAAGTGGAGTTATTGAAGGAATTTGAAGTGCAAAAAGCTTGAGCTTTTGGAAAGCCCTTAGAGTAAATGTAAGTCTCTCATGAACAAAGTTTAAGGCTCAATTATCTCACTTCAGGTTTTAAGTCTCCACTATATCTGGAAATCCATAAAACACATTATTCATTCATAAATCCATTCCTCAAGATAAATGTTAGATCAACAATTCTCAAGCTAAATCCATTCACACACTTTTCAACTTAAAAACACATGGCAAACACAACAACTCTTAAAATTTCATACTTCAACTCAGCTCAATTCAATTTATGCAAATGACATCACTAATTCCAAGAAAACAGAAATTTCATTCATTCCAAGTTGTAAGTTCAAAGTCATAGGTGGCAAAAGTAAAACAAAACAACTTAAACCTAATCAAAAGAAACAAACAGCAAGAACATCAATCCAAATCCTATTGTTGACAAAACATATTTGAAATATTCTAAAGATTTGCTGTCAAAAGTCTGGTTTCAAGGACGAAAGAATCTGAATCATGGCTGAAATACTGAATTAAGCATTTCTTCCTTCTCGGCTTAATTCGAATATGCTCTCCACCAATCGAATAAGCTTTTGCTGCCCCTGTCTCAGCTCACTAACTTCCCTCATCAGTACTTCTTGATTTTGCTGGATTAACTTCAATTTCTCCTCTGTGCTCATGGGGGCTGCTTCAGTCTCTTCTGCTGGCTGCTGCTGGTTATTCTCTACTGCAGGTGGAGCAGCCTTCTTCAGCTGTCCTTGACTTCTATTCACAGATGTCTTGTCTATTAAAGGAGCAGCTTTCACAGTGGCCATTCCTACCTCTTCCTCTATTCCCAGAAAATGCTGAATTATCTCTGTAATTAGACCTCCAAAAGGCAGCCCAGCAGTGGATTCTGATTTCTCTACCACATGAGAAATAACCAACCAGATGTGGTAAGGTAAATCCATGGGAATGCCTAACAACAACTTTCCCATAATCATGGCTTGCTCTAGAGTGATGGTTGACTTGTAAGCATGGGGCAGAATTGAAGAACAGACTAGCATGTGAAGGACATTACTTTTGGGAGTAATTCCTGACTTGGACATCCTAGCAGTGGTCCATTGGGCTTGAGGGTTGGCTGTGAAGAGTCTAGCCAAATTGTCCTTATGCAATTGCTCCTCCCATTGTGCTTTTTGTTCAGGTGTGGATTCGGGTACTCTTTCAACAGGTAAGTGACTTATGAAAGAGATCTTCTCAAGATTCACACTGATTTTCTTCCCTCTAACCTCAGAGTTTATCACAGGTCTCCCATGAACCATACCCAATTCAGCATTTGAAGTAAAACTCTCTCACATATGGTACCACAGCCCTCCTACTGGTTGTAACCCAATGCACCCAGCCCCTTTGCTCAAATAATTCTAACAATTCATAGGGTGGTTCATTGTAGTCCTCCAATTTAATTCCTCTTTCACTCAACACAGCTCTCTTGCTGTAATTCTCATTATATTTCAGCTCTGAGGCTTTATTGGAAAACCTCGAGCTATCAAAAGAATCCTCCTCAAAAAGATCTTGGTCAGATTGTGCTTCAGGTTCATCCTCAGGAGCATTTTCAGAGGTGTGGACCTCATGCTCAGGAGCATTAGTGTGCTCCTTAGTAGGCACATTCTCAGGAACTTCCAACAGAGTTTTCCTTTTCAACATTAGAGACATGATCATCATGTCTCTCATTCAAACTCTCATTACCTACAGAATAGAACGATTCTGCTCTAGAGGAGGACCTAGGGTCTGATTTAGAAGATGACAGTTCATATGTTATGGGTTCCTGAACAACAAGTGAAGAACCCTTACCATGTTGGCTCAAAATCCTCATGCTCCTTCTTTTAGCCTTACCTTTATAAGCCATCTTCTTCATCCTCTTTGGTGGCATCTTGCTTCAATTGATTCTCAACCCTTTATCAGAAATTTTCCAAAGCTGTAAACCCTAGCTTCTTCAATCGCAGCTCTGTATCTGAATCTTCCTTTCAATGTCAACTCAAAATCACACTCAGATAATCTGAAAGTTGAGGACTGGAAGAAGATGTGGAATGGTGAAGGTTTCAGGGTTTTGGGCACCAGGGCTCGTATTCGAATAGAACAGGAACTTGAATGGGGCCACTCACGGGTATATACAGGATTTAAAACCGACATCATATTCGAATACCCAGACCCATATTCGAATACAGGTTATCAGCAATTTGCAATTCCAGTGTCCAGAAAACCAGAAATTCTTCCCCCATTTCTTAAGAATACTCAAATTAAGTTTTGCCAACAGCTAGGATTCGAAAATTATTTCAAAAGACAACTAATTCAAGAAGAAGTTTTGCAATTTTTTCAAATTTTCAATTTTTTTTTCAATTTTCAATTTTTCAATTTCAACATATGCAAACTCAAACTGACATAAGCATGATCTTAATTCAATTCAAACAATTCCAAATCATATTCAAAACATTCTGATCATATCCAATCACTCAATTCAGCAAATTTCAGTAAAAATACTATTCACATCCACAAACTCAGATTGTGTCCCCCCCAACTAAAATCATGCATTGTCCTCAATGTATTAAACCAGCAAATTAAAGAAAGGTTGGGGAAGTAACATACCTGGAGATTGTGAATGAAAATTCAACTTATTACCAAGAATTGAAAGCTGATCATCAGCTGCTGTGACCAATTCCCCACCAACTTGTTCCAAGCTCACATTTCAGCAGTGGCAAGGCATTTAGTCCAGCTACTGCATGATCACAGCTGCAGTTGCAATTGCAACTGATCACATCAGATTTGAATAGATTCTTTTCATCAAGCAGATTCTTCACTTCCTCAGTTGAGTACTACTTGCAGCTGAAAACTGAAGGTTAGCAATAACCATATACAACTTCTTTTTTTTTTTTTTTACAAAAACAAAAGAAAACAGAAAATCAAAAGCATAACAGAACCTACACTACTATGATACAAAATCAGAATTCTTCCTTCATTCAAACAGAATTTGGGGGATCTTCGAGATCCCAACTCTCTACTTCAGCAACAAAATTCTCATGATACTCCTTGAGTCTTTGTCCATTCACCCGGAAAACATTCTTTGAACTTGGGTTTTCAATGTCAATAGCCCCAAACTTAGTCACATTCTTGACTACAAAAGGACCAGTCCATCTTGATTTAAGCTTTCCTGGAAACAGATGCAATCTAGAATCATATAACAACACTTTTTGTCCCACAAAAAACTCTCTTCTACTGATGTGTGCATCGTGCCACTTCTTTACTTGATCCTTAGAAATCTTGGCATTCTCATATGCATCGTTTCTAATCTCTTCCAGCTCACTAAGTTACAATTTTCTTTGAAAACCAGATTCAGTGATGCTCTCATTAAAATGTCTCACTGCCCAAAAGGCCTTGTGTTCAAGTTCCACAGGTAAGATGACAAGCTTTTCCATACACCAATCTATAAGGGGACATTCCTAAGATGGTCTTGAATGCAGTCCTATAAGCCCACAGTGCATCCACCAATTTCAAAGACCAATCTTTCCTTGTGGGGTTCACTGTTTTCTCAATGATTCTTTTGATTTCCCTATTAGCTAATTCAGCTTGTCCACTTGTTTGGGGGTGGTAAGATGTTCCAACCTTGTGTAACACCCCATACTTCTTCATCAAAAGACCAACATGTCTATTGCAAAAATGTGTTCCCCTATCACTTATCACTGCTCTAGGCATCCCAAATCTGGAAAACACATTTTCTTTCAAAAATTTGATAACCACTCTATGGTCATTGGTCTTTGTTGGAATAGCCTCTACCCACTTTGAGACATAATCTACGGCCACTAGAATGTACTCATAAGCAAAGGAACTCACAAATGGGCCTATGAAGTCCATACCCCAACAGTCAAAGATATCAAGCACATAAATGGGATGAAGGGGCATCATGTTCCTCCTAGTGAGGCTACCAAGTCTCTGGCATCTATCACAAGCAACACAAAATGCATACACATCTTTGAACATGGTTGGCCAATATAATCCACATTGCAAAATTTTAGCCACAGTCTTCCTAGCAGAAAAATGTCCCTCCACAAGCTAATGTGTGACAGAACTTCAATGATACTGGTGGACTCACTCTCAGGTATGCACCTCCTAATCACCTGATCTGGGCAATATTTAAACAAATAAGGGTCATCCCAGAAAAAGTGTCTCACATTCCTAAAGAACTTCCTTCTATCCAACATGGTCCAGTGAGAAGGCACAATACCTGAAGCTAGGTAGTTGGCTATATCTGCAAACCAAGGTACCTCAGAACAGTCTATGTGGAACAACTGCTCATCAGGGAATGTCTCATTGATGGGAGAATCAAAAGATGCTAAATTCTGATGTGGGAGTCTAGAAAGGTGATCAGCAACTACATTTTCAACTCCCTTTTTGTCCTTGATTTCTAAATCAAATTCTTGAAGCAGAAGAATCCATCTAATAAGTCTAGGCTTAGCATCAGGTTTGGTCAAGAGATACTTCAAAGCAGCATGGTCAGTGTATATACTATGACATGGGAACCTACCAAGTATGATCTGAACTTGTCCAAGGCATATACTACTGCTAGCAACTCCTTCTCAGTAGTAGTGTAATTCCTTTGTGCTTCACTAAGGGTTTTGCTAGCATAGTACAACACATGTGGCCTCCTATCCCTTCCTCTGTCCTAGCACTGCACCAATGGCGTAATCACTAGCATCACATATGATTTCAAATGGTAAAGTCCAGTCTGGTGGCTGCATAATGGGAGCTGAGGTGAGCAAACTCTTAAGTCTATCAAATGAGGCCTGACACTCTGGTGTCCAATCAAAGGGAACATCCTAGGATAGAATGTTGCACAAAGGTCTAGCAATGGCATTGAATGATGCAATGAACCTTCTATAAAACCCAGCATGGCCTAGAAATGATCTGATATCCTTAACACATCTAGGGGTAGGAAGTTTTTGAATGATTTCCACTTTGGCTTTGTCTACTTCTATCCCCCTAGAAGACACTATGTGGCCAAGGACAATTCCATGAGTTACCATAAAGTGGCATTTTTTCCAGTTCAAAACCAAGTTTTTCTCCTCACATCTAATCAAAACCTTCTCTAAATTTCCCAAACATGCATCAAAGTCACTGCCATATACTGAAAAGTCATCCATAAAAACTTCAAGGAATCTCTCTACAAAATCACTAAACAGACTCATCATACATCTCTGAAATGTTGCAGGAGCATTGCAAAGACCAAAAGGCATACGCCTATATGCAAATGTGCCAAATGGGCAAGTGAATGTGATCTTTTCTTGATCCTCCAATGCAATCTCAATCTGATTATACCCAGAGTAACCATCCAAGAAACAGTAAAATGCATGCCCTGCCACTCTTTCCAATACCTGATCTAGGAATGGAAGAGGGAAGTGATCTTTCCTTGTGACTGCATTTAACTTTCTATAATCTATGCACATGCACCATCCTGTTTGGATGCGCATTGGAACTAATTCTTCTTTTTCTCAGGTTTTGGTGGCTGGTCCAAAAATGACAGAGGCTTGACTATGGGCAGCTCTAAAGACTCAACAGATGGTCTCCACTGATTCACCAATAGCGTTGAATTTTTCATTTCCTCCAATTCTCCTCCCCCACAATTCTCCAAGTCACAATCAGCTAGGAAATCTACTTGCTCATTATTCACTAAGGCTTTCTCCAAAGGGTCATCAAAATACTCTCTATCAAAGTGATCTTGAGTGGTTGTTTGAATCAAATCAACTTCCTCTACCTCCTCATAATCACTCGGCTGTTTGGTCACCTTGAAGATGTTTTTCTAAATTGTCATGTTTCCAAAGGAGAACTTGATAACTCCGGTTCTACAATTGATCAAGGCATTTGAGGTGGCCAAAAATGGTCTTCCTAGGATAACAGGTACAGCTGGTTGGTTTCCTTGAATGGGCTGAGTGTCTAGCACTATAAAGTCCATCGGAAAGTAGAAATGATCCACTTGAATCAAGACATCCTCAACCACACCCCTAGGGACTTTAACTGACCTATCAGCAAGTTGTAGTGTCACCCTAGTAGGTCTAAGTTCTCCCAACCCCAGCTGTTTGTAAACAGTGAATGGTAAGAGGTTGACACTTGCACCTAAATCTAGCAAAGCTTGATCTACCCTTTGATTCCCAATTAAGCAAGCTATGGTGGGGCAACCTGGATCTTTATATTTGGGAGGAGTTTTAAATTGCAAAATGGAGCTCACTTGTTCAGTCAAAAATGCTCTTTCTTTCACATTCATTTTCCTCTTAACAGTACACAAATCTTTCAAAAATTTTCCATAGGATGGATTTTGTTTAATTGCATCAAGTAAGGGAATGTTGATTCTGACTTGTTTGAACAATTCATAAATGTCAGAATTCAAATTCTCTTTCTTGGCTTTGTTCAATCTTTGTGGAAATGGAAGTTTTGGAACAAATTCAGATTTGTCCAACTTGGTTTTATTCAAAATCTCTTTATTTTCAAAATCTTTTTCACTCTTTTCAAACTGATTTTCCTCAGAAATTTTGTTCTTATTCTCAGAAATTTCCTCTTTATTTTCAGAATTTACCTGCTCTGTTCTCTGGATTCTGATTTGCTGCTTACTGCTATTCGAATGTTGCTTGCTGGTATTCGAATATTCCTTCGGCTACATCAAATTTTCTGCCCTTCTTGGCTCAGATTCTGCTTTTCCTCAAGTTTTCTGCTGTCCAACTTGCTGTCCCTAATTAGTCTTTCATTTTGCTTCAATTCTTGCTCTTCATGCTGAAACATGATTTCTTTCTCAGAAGTGCTAAATTGCTGTTTCTGTTCACTTTTTGTTCTGCTGTCCAGTTTCTGTTTCAGCTACATTTCCTCTTCATTTTTCATTATTTCTTGCTCATTTTCTTCCTCAATTTCTTCAGCAGGTGGTTTGTAATCTGGCTTGACAATTTGCTTTCCACTTCTCAATGTTGAAACAGCTTGTACATGCTCCAGATTTTCATTTGCAGCAGATGAAGATGATTCACTGAAATGAACTTGGCTTGTAGGATTTGGTCTTGGCTGAAATGGAAGCTTTCCTGATTCTCTGATGGTTAAAGCTTGAGTTAGCTTTGACAATTGACTTCGGATGTCTTCCATGGCCCTGTTTGTCTGCTCTTGAAACTTGGAATTCTGATTGTTGGTTCCAATCTGCCCTTGCATAAATTGTTGCAAAGTGTCTTCCAAAGATCTTTTGTGAGGTAGCTGATAAAAATTTGTGTTCTGCTGAGGTTGAAAAGGCTGAGAAGGAAATGGTTGGGGTTGCACAGGTTGTTGAGGTTGGTATTGTTGGTTCTGTGCCTCTGCTTTCCAAGAAAGGTTTGGATGATTTCTGTAGCCAGGGTTGTAGTTATTCGAATATGGACTATGGCCTTGTGAATATATGTTCATCCCCTGATTTTGATTGAAGGATCTTGCAGCTTGTGTGGGATTTGCTTGACCATAGAGAACTTCCTTAAAAGCTGGAAGTGTTGGGCAATCATCAGTCCTGTGGTCTGCGGTTTCACACAGCACACACTTCACTTTACTCTCCTTCAATGTTTGCTTCTTTTGCTCCATCAATTCAATCTTTCTTGACAATGCAGCCAACCTAGCTCCAACATCATCTGCCTCATTGAGATGGAACTTTCCTTTATCATTTGATCTGTCAGAAAATTCAGAAAAAGACGGGGAGACTACCTCCCATTGTTTAGTGTTTTCAGCTAAAGCATCAAAGAAATGTAAAGCCTCTTTAGCAGTTTTGTCATAAAATTCACCATTACACATGGTGGCAACCAACATTTTCAGATTTGGAGTTAATGCATTATGGAAAAAATTAACAATTCTCCAAGATTCAAAACCATGATGTGGACATGCTTGCAACAATTCCTTGAATCTTTCCCATGCTTGAGCAAATGTTTCATTGGATTTACACACAAAATTCATTATTTGCTGTTGAAGAATTACAGTTCTATTTGCAGGAAAATACTTCTACAAAAATTTTGTTTGCATGTCTCTCCAAGTACCTATTGATCTAGGCTCAAGTGAATTCAACCACATTTTTGCCTTGTCTTTCAATGAAAATGGAAATAATTTAAGCTTAACCATGTCCTCATTAACATTCCTATCCATGCAAGTTCCACAAACATCTTCAAATTCTTTCATATGCATGTAAGGATTTTCTGAGTCCATGCCATGAAAAGTTGGTAAAAGCTGAATTATTCCAGGTTTAAAATGAAAATTCTGATGTCTATTTGGAAGAACAATGCAAGATGGAGTGGTTTGTCTAGCTGGATAAAGATATTCTCGGAGAGGTCTAAGGATGTTTTGATCCATTTGGTCATTCTCTCCTTGAACACTTCCTTCCGGTAGAACAGGTGGTGGTGGATCCATATGTGCAACAGAAAATTCAGATTGTGAATGTGATGCAGCAAATTCAATCAATTCAACAAGAGAAGATGGAGAATGCAATTCAGATCTGTTTCCAACAAGTTTACCAGACCTTAAAAGCATAAACAGAAATTCAGACTGAAACAAAACTCCAATCTAACCTCCTAACTTCACAATTTCATCTACTGATTCACAGAGAATTGCAACTACAGCTCACAGCAGAGAAGTGCAGCAGTATTCAAATATCAGATGAAACAGTTTCAAATCAGAAATTCAGGATTCAGATGCAAACAGTTCTAAAACTAAACTAACAACCAAGACTATAAAAGAAATAGAAATAGAGATGGAACAAAGTTACCCAACAAGTTAAGCAGCTCTGTTGTTGAAAATGGTGGTGAGATGTACTGCCAGTTAATGCTCCAAAAGCTCAAAACACCATTGCTTCTCAAAGATCCCCGGCAACGGCGCCAAAAATTGTGCTTGTTCCTACTTAATTACCTCACTCCAAAATAAAAGCTCAGATGAAAATTCAGATTATCAATTCAAATTTTAAGAAAATGTTAAGTGAGGTAAATCAAGACAAGTTTTCCTCCAAGTGCAAGGTGTGGTTGAAGCACAAAATAACTGGTAAGTCCCAGGTCATTTCCACAGGGATCTAGGGAGTAATGAAGTGAATGACTCTAATGGTGATTAATTTGACAAAACACAACTCACAAAAAATTGTGAAACAGAAAAAAAATAAAACCTGATTTGGTTGGTTGATGGTTTTGAACTAGTTTTCCAAAAGGAAAATGAATTTAAACTAAAAGATTAAATGATAAAAAGGTTGAGCAAGATAAGTTTAATACCAATCCGAATGAATTTTAAATGCCAAGAGTTTATAAACTACCAAATCAATTTGTGCTGATTTTTGAGAAAATCAATTTCAATTGAAACAAACCATGGATTAAACACTCAATGTGCATAACCTATTTTAAGGACAATAGGAGTTCTAATTCTAGCAACCCACATACAACAATGTCATGAAAGTTCTAAGTTAAGCAACGCCTATGAACTCATCAACAGGATATACAAATTTGGATTAATCGGGTCTTGAATCAATGAGTTCTAAGACACCCAGCTGCAAATTAACTTGATAATCATAAGAACTCAAAGTAAATCCATGAAGTTCGGCCACTTGAGATTCATTGGAAGGGCATTACCCTTGCCTTGGCCCAAGAAGACTTAGCCGAGCATATTAAAAAGAAGAAAAATAGAAATGGAAATCTGAATTGAAGACATTTCAACCTGAAAATGAAAGTTTAATGGATTTAGAACTGAAAATCTGATTACAGAAATTGAAATGAATTCAAAATGTAAATCTCCAAAACTCCAATGCCGAATTGAAATTCAAATGTAAACTATGAACTCTCAATAAAATTTCCCTCAAAACCTCTCTCTACAAAACTGAATTTCTCTCCCCTGACTTCCTCTGCTTTCTTGCGTGTCTCCCTCTCTCTACAAAACTCTCTCTCCTCTAACAAATGTAGTCCTCGTGATAGCTCCTTCTTTCTCCTCTTTTTTACTGATTTTCCCTCCATCGATTGCAGGTTACATCACATGGAGAAGTTGGGATCACATGGAATTCGTTGCTGTGAAGAAGCTTATATTTGAATACAGTAAAGCCATATTCGAATATGATCCTCTGCTGCAGAAATTTCCAGAATAGTGATTCTGATCTCTTTGCATTGATTTCAACTGAATTTTCTTCTTCTTCTGAAATAGCTTCAATCCTTTGATGTGCTGTGCAGCATACTTTCTTCTCAACATCCTCAATGTAGCTTAATTTCTTGTTTTTGTGATGGAAATCAACACATATTCCACTTTGGAGATATGGAGATGAAATCTGCACAAAACATAGATTTTATATCTTTTTATGATGTGTGCAAGTGTAATTTGAATATATAAATATGTAACAATTGATGTCCAATCAATGCGTGGATCATGTAAAAATACAAAAAATGCACAAAAAGTTTACTTTAACCAGACACCTAAGCGCCAAGTTATAGCCATTTTTAATTTGGATTCGTAAATCGCATAAAAAAACAAAAAGTAAAGGCAAATATCACTGTAATCAGACACCTGAGTACCAAGTTTTATCCGTTTTAAATTTAAGCGCGCAGATCAGGTAAAAATACAAAAAATGAAAAAAAATATTACTCTAACTAGACACCCGAGCGACAAGTTATATCTGTTTTTAATTTGGATTCGTGGATCGCGTAAAAATAAAAAAATGAGGACAACTATCATTGTAATCGGACACTCGAGTGCTAAGTTCCAGACGTTTTTAATTTAAATGTGCAGATCACGTAAAAATACAAAAATGAACAAAAATATTACTCTAACCAGACACCCGAGCGCCAAGTTATAGCCGTTTTTAATTTGGATTCGTAGATCGCGTACAAATACAAAAAATGATGACCAATATCATCGAAATCGGACACCCGAGCGCCAAGTTTTGGACGTTTTTAATTTAAATGCGTAGATCACGTAAAAATACAATAAGTGAACAAAAATATTAATCTAACCAGACACCCGAGTGCCAAACTATAGACGTTTTTAATTTGGATTCGTAGATCGCACACAAATACAAAAAATAAAGAAAAAAATCATTGTAATCGGATACCCGAGTGCCAAGTTTTGGACGTTTTTAATTTGAATGCGCGGATCACGTAAAAATACAGAAAATGAATAAAAATTTATTTTAACCAGACACCCGAGTGCCATGTTTTGGCGTTTCTAATTTAAATCCACAGATCACGTAGAAATACAAAAAATGAAAAAAAAATATTACTCTAACCAGACACCTGAGCGCCAGCTTATAGCCGTTTTTAATTTGGATTCGTAGATCGCGTAAAAATACAAAAAATGAACACAAATATCATTGTGATCGCACACCCAATCGCCAAGTTTTGGCCGTTTTTAATTTCAATGCGTAGATCACATAAAAATACAAAAAATGAACAAAAATTTTTCTGTAACCAGACACCCGAGCGCTAAGTTATAGTCGTTTTTAATTTGGATTCGTAGATGGCGTAAAATACAAAAAATAAAGACAAATATCATTCTGATCACACACCCAAGCGCCAAGTTTTGGCCGTTTTTAATTTCAATGCGCAGATAATGTAGAATTTTTTTTTTTGGTAATTAAGAATATTTTAGGTTAATAGGGAAATATGTACATGATCTTAGGAGCATATCACTTAGAAATACAAAAAATGAGCAAAAATATTACTCTAACCAAACACCCAAGCGCCAAGTTATAGCCATTTTTAATTTGGATTCATAGATCGCGTAAAAATACAAAAAATTAATACAAATATCATTGCAATTGGACACCTAAGCGCCAAGTTTTGTCCGTTTTTAATTAAAATGCGCGGATCACGTAAAAATACCAAAAATGAACAAAAATTTTACTTTAACTCGACACCTGAGTGCCAAGTCATAGCCGTTTTTAATTTGGATTCGTAGATCACGTATAAATACAAAAAATAAAGACAAATATCATTGTAATTGGACACCCGAGCGCCAAGTTTTGGCCGTTTTTAATTTAAATATGCAGATCATGTAATAATACAAAAAATGAACAAACATATTACTCTAACCAGACACCCGAGCACCAAGTTATAGCCGCTTTTAATTTGGATTTGTATATCGCATAAAAATACAAAAAATAAAGACAAATATCATTGTAATCGGACAACCGAGCGCCAAGTTTTTGTCATCTTTAATTTAAGTGCGCAGATCACGTATAAATACAAAAAATAAACAAAAAATTGCTCTAACTAAAAACCCGAGCACTAACATATAGCCATTTTTAATTCAGATTCGTTGATCATGTAAAGATCGCGTAAAAACTTGGATTCATAGATCGCATAAAAATACAAAAAAATGAAGACAAATATCATTGTAATCGGACAATCGAGCG
Organism: Vitellaria paradoxa; assembly: GCA_019916065.1. NCBI lineage: Eukaryota > Viridiplantae > Streptophyta > Magnoliopsida > Ericales > Sapotaceae > Vitellaria > Vitellaria paradoxa. The sequence goes on from CM034234.1 coordinate 32,786,019, forward strand.
CCAAGTTTTGGCTGTTTATAATTTAAATGCATAGTTCACGTAAAAATACAAATAATGAACAAAAATTTTACTTTAACCAGACACCCGAGCGCCAAGTTATAGCCATTTTTAATTTGGATTCGTAGATCGCGTAAAAATACAAAAAATAAAGACAAATATCACTATAATCGTACACCCGAGCACCAACTTTTATCCGTTCTTAATTTAAGTGCGTAGATCACATAAAATATAAAAAATGAATAAAAATATTACTCTAACCGGACACCCAAGTGCCAAGTTATATCCATTTTTAATTTGGATTCGTAGATCGGGCAAAAATATAAAAAATGAAGACAAATATCATTGTAATCAGACACCCGAGGGCCAAGTTCTGACCATTTTTAATTTAAATGCGCAGATCACGTTAAAATACAAAAAATGAACAAAAATATTACTCTAACCAGACACCCGAGCGCTAAGTTATATTCGTTTTTAATTTGGATTCGTACATCGCATAAAAATACAAAAAATAAAGACAAATATCATTGTAATTGGACACCCGAGGGCCAAGTTCTGGTCGTTTTTAATTTAAATGCGCAGATCACGTAAAAATACAAAAAATAAACAAAAATATTACTCTAACCAGACAGCCGAATGCCAAATTATGGATGTTTTTAATTTGGATTCGTAGATCGCGTACAAATACAAAAAAATGAAGCCCAATATTGTTCTATTTGGACACCTGAGCGCCAAGTTTTGGACGTTTTTAATTTAAATGTACAGATCACGTAAGAATACAAAAAGTGAACAAAAATATTACTCTAATCAGACACCCGAGCGCCAAGTTATAGCCGTTTTTAATTTGGATTCGTAGATCGCGTAAAATTACAAAAAGTAAAGACAAATATCATTGTAATTGGACACTCGAGTGCCAAGTTTTAGCGTTTTTAATTTAAATCCACAGATCATGTAGAAATACATAAAATGAACAAAAATATTACTTTAACCAGACATCCGAACGCCAACTTATAGCCGTTTTTAATTTGGATTCGTAGATCGCGTAAAAATACAAAAAATGAACACAAATACCATTGTGATCACACACCTGAGCGCCAAGTTTTGGCCATTTTTAATCTAAATGCGCGGATCACGTAAAAATACAAAAAATAAACAAAAATTTTACTCTAACCAGACACCTGAGCGCCAAGTTATAGCCTTTTGTACTTTGGATTCATTTTGGTTAAAGAAAGATTTTTGTTCATTTTTTGTATTTTTACGTGATTTGCGCATTTAAATTAAAAACGGCCTAAACTTGGCGCCCGAGCGTCCGATTACAATGATATTTATCTTCACTTCTTGTATTAGTACGCGATCTACGAATCCAAAATAAAAACGGCAATAACTTGGCGCTCGGATGTTTGGTTAGAATAATATTTTTGTTCATTTTTTATATTTTTACGTGATCTGCGCATTTAAATTAAAAACGGCCAAAAACTTGGCGCTCGGGTGTCTGATTACAATGATATTTATCTTTATTCTTTGTATTTTTACGCGATCAACGAATCTAAATTAAAAACGGCACTAAGTTGGCGCTTGGATGTCCGGTTAGAGCAATATTTCTGTTCATTTTTTGTATTCTTACGTGTTCTGCGCACTTAAATTAAAAACGGCCAAAAATTGGCGCTCAGGTGTTCGATTACAATGATATTTGTCTTTATATTTTGTATTTTTAAGCGATTTACGAATCCAAATTAAAAACAGCTACAAGTTGGTGCTTGGGTGTCTGGTTAGAATAAAATTTTTGTTCATTTTTTGTATTTTTATGTGATTTGCTCATTTAAATTAGAAACGGCCAAAACTTGGCACTCGGGTATCTAATTACAATGATATTCGTCTTCATTTGATGTATTTTTACGCGATCTACGAATCTAAATTAAAAATGGCTATAAGTTGGTGCTCGGGTGTCTAGTTAGAGTAAAATGTTTGTTCTGTTTTTGTATTTTTACGTGATCTACGAATTTAAATTAAAAAACGGCTACAACTTAGTGCTTGGATGTCCGATTACAATGATATTTGTCTTTGTTTTTTGTATTTTTATGCGATCTACGAATCCAAATTAAAAACGGCTATAAGTTGGCGCTGGGATGTCTGGTTAGAGTAAAATTTTTGTTCATTTTTTGTATTTTTATGTGATCTGCACAATTAAATTAAAAACGGCCAAAACATAGCGCTCGGTTGTCTAATTACAATAATATTTGTCTTCATTTTTTGTATTCTTACGCGATCTACGAATATAAATTAAAAACGGAGATAAGTTGGCACTCGGGTGTCTGGTTAAAGCAATATTTTTGATCATTTTTTGTATTTTTACGTGATCTGTGCACTTAAATTAAAAACGGCCAAAAACTTGGCGCTCGGATGTCCGATTACAATGATATTTGTCTTTATTTTTTGTATTTTCATGCAATCTATGAATTCAAATTAAAAACGGCTATAAATTAGCACTCAGATGTCTGGTCAGAGTAAAATTTTTGTGCTTTTTTTGTATTTTTACGTGATTTGCGCATTTAAAGTAGAAACGGCCATAACTTGGCACTCGGGTGTCTAATTATAATGATATTTGTCTTCATTGTTTGTATTTTACTTGATCTATGAATCCAAATTACAAACAGCTATAAGTTGGTACTCGGACGTATGGTTAGAGCAATATTTTTCTTCACTTTATTTTATTTTTACGTGATCCGTGCACTTAAATTAAAAACGACTAAAACTTGATGCTTAGGTGTCTGATTACAATGATATTTGTCTTCACTGTTTGTATTTGCGCGCAATTTATGAATATAAATTAAAAATAGCTATAAGTTGGCACTCGGATGTCTGGTTAGAGAAAAATTTTCATTCATTTTTGTATTTCCACGTGATCTGCGCATTTAAGCTAAAAACGGGCAAAACTTGGCGCTCAGGTGTCCAATTACAATGATATTTATCTTCATTTTTTGTATTTTTACGCAATCTATGAGTCTAAATTAAAAATGGCAATAACTTGGAGCTCGGATGTTTGGTTAGAACAGTATTTTTGTTCATTTTTTATTTTTTACGTGATCTGCGAATTTAAATTAAAAACAGCTAAAGCTTGGCGCTTGGATATCTGATTACAATGATATTTGTCTTTATTTTTTGTATTTTTATGCGATCTACGAATCCAAATTAAAAACGGCTATAAGTTGGCGCTGGGGTGTCTGGTTAGAGTAAAATTTTTGTTCATTTTTTGTATTTTTACGTAATCTACGCAATTAAATTAGAAACGGCCAAAACTTGGCACTCGGGTGTCTAATTACAATAATATTTGTCTTCACTTTTTGTATTCTTACATGATCTACGAATATAAATTAAAAATGGATATAAGTTGGTGCTCGGGTGTCTGGTTAGAGCAATATTTTTGATCATTTTTTGTATTTTTATGTGATCTGCGCACTTAAATTAAAAACGGCCAAAAACTTGGTGCTCGGGTGTCCGATTACAATGATATTTGTCTTTATTTTTTGCATTCTTATGCAATCTACGAATCCAAATTAAAAACGACTATAAGTTGGCGCTCGCGTGTCTGGTTAGAGTAGAATTTTTGTTCATTTTTTGTATTTTTACGTAATTTGTGCAATTAAATTAAAAACGGCCAAAACATGCCACTCGGTTGTTTGATTACAATAATATTTGTCTTCATTTTTTGTATCCTTACGCGAACTATGAATATAAATTAAAAACGAATATAAGTTGGCACTTAGGTGTCTGGTTAGAGCTATATTTTTGTTCTTTTTTTTATTTTTACGTGATCTGCGCACTTAAATTAAAAATGGCCAAAACTTGGCGCTTGGATGTCCGATTACAATGATATTTGTCTTCATTTTCTATATTTTTACGCGATCTACGAATCTAAATTAAAAACGGCAATAAATTGGTGCTCAGATGTTTGGTTAGAACAGTATTTTTGTTCATTTTTTGTATTTTTACGTGATCTGCGAATTTAAATTAAAAAGGGTAAAAACTTAGTGCTCGGATGTCCGATTATAATGATATTTGTCTTTATTTTTTGTATTTTTATACGATCTACGAATCCAAATTAAAAACAGCTACAAGTTGGCACTGGGGTGTCTGGTTAGAGTAAAAGTTTTATTCATTTTTTGTATTTCTACGTAATCTGCACAATTAAATTAGAAATGGCCAAAACATTGCACTTGGTTGTCTGATTACAATAATATTTGTCTTCATTTTTTGTATCCTTACGCGAACTACGAATTTAAATTAAAAACGGATATAAGTTGGCGCTCGGGTGTTTGGTTAGAGCAATATTTTTGATCATTTTTTGTATTTTATGTGATCTGCGCACATAAATTAAAAACTGCCAAAAACTTGGTGCTCGGGTGTCCGATTACAGTGATATTTGTTTTTATTTTTTGTATTTTCACGCAATCTATGAATTCAAATTAAAAACGGCTATAAATTAGCGCTAAGATGTCTTGTCAAAGTAAAATTTTTGTGCATTTTTTGTATTATTACGTGATCTGCGCATTTAAATTAGAAACGGCCAAAACTTGGCACTCGGGTGTCCGATTACAACGATATTTGTCTTTATTTTTTTTATTTTTACGCGATCTACGAATCTAAATTAAAAACGACAATAACTTGGCGCTTGGATGTCTGGCTAGAACAGTATTTTTGTTCATTTTTTGTAATATTACGTGATCTATGAATTTAAATTAAAAATGACCAAAACTTGGCGTTCGGATGTCCGATTACAATGATATTTGTCTTTATTTTTTGTATTTTTATGCAATCTACGAATCGAAAGTAAAAACGGCTATGAGTTGGCACTCGGGTGTCTGGTTAGAGTAAAATTTTTGTTCATTTTTGTATTTTTACGTGATCTGCGCATTTAAATTAGAAACGGCCAAAACTTGGGGCTCAGGTGTTTGATTATAATAATATTTGTCATCATTTTTTGTATTCATACGCGATTTACGAATATAAATTAAAAACGGATATGAGATGGCACTCGGGTGTCTGGTTATAGCAATGCTTTCATTCATTTTTTGTATTTCTACGTGATCTGGGCACTTAAATTAAAAACGGCCAAAAACTTAGCGCTCGGGTGTCCGATTACAGTGATATTTATCCTTATTTTTTGTATTTTCACGGAATCTATGAATCCAAGTTAAAAATGGCTATAAGTTGTTGCTCGGATGTTTGGTCAGAGTAAAATTTTTGTGCATTTTTTGTATTTTTATGTGATCTGCGCATTTAAATTAGAAACGGCCAAAACTTGGCACTCAGGTATCTGATTACAATGATATTTGTCTTCATTTTTCGTATTTTTACGCGATCCTCGAATCCAAATTAAAAACGGCTATAAGTTGGCTCTTGGGTGTATGGTTAGAGCAATATTTTTTTTTCATATTTTGTATTTTTACGTGATCTGCGCACTTAAATTAAAAACGGCCAAAACATGGCGCTCAGGTGTCCAATTACAATGATTTTGTCTTTACTTTTGTATTTGTATGAGATCTACGAATATAAATTAAAAACGGCTATACGGTGGCGCTCGGATGTCTAGTTAGGGTAAAATTTTCGTTCATTTTTTGTGTCTTTACGTGATCCGCGCTTTTAAGCTGAAAACGGCCAAAACTTGGCGCTCAGGTGTCCGATTACAATGATATTTGTCTTCACTTTTTGTATTTGTACGCGATCTACGAATCCAAATTAAAATCGACTATAACTTGGTGCTTGGGTGTCTGGTTAGAGTAATATTTTTGTTTATTTTTTGTATTTTTACGTGATCTGTGCATTTAAGTTAAAAACACCTAAAACTTGGTGCTCGGCTGTCAGATTACAATGATATTTGTCTTCATTTTTTGTATTTTTTGTGATCTACGAATCTAAATTAAAAATAGCAATAACTTGACACTCGGATGTCTGGTTAGAACAATATTTTTGTTCATTCTTTGTGTTTTTAGGTTATCTGCGCATTTAAATTAAAAACGGTCAAAAGTTGGCGCTCGGATGTCCGATTACAATGATATTTGTCTTCAATTTTGTATTTTTACGCGATATACAAAACTATATAAAAACGACAATAACTTGGCGTTCGGATGTCTGGTTAGAACAATATTTTGTTCATTTTTGTATTTTGACGTGATCTGTGCATTTAAATTAAGAACGATCAAAAACTTGGCGCTCTGTTGTCCGATTACAATGATATTTGTCTTTATTTTTTGTATTTTTACGCGATCTACGAATCCAAATTTAAAACGGCTATAACTTCGCGCTCAGTTGTGTCTTGTTAGAGTAAAATTTTTGTTCATTTTTTATTTTTTTACGTGATTTGCGCATTTAAATTAAAAAACGACAAAAAACGTGGTGCTCGGGTGTCTAATTGCAATGATATTTGTCTTCACCTTTGTATTTGTGAACGATCTAACGAATCCAAATTCAAAATGGCAATAAGTTGGCACTCGAATGTCTGGTTAGAGTAAAATGTTTGTTCATTTTTTATATTTTTACATGATCTGCGCATTTAAGTTAAAAACTGCCAAAACTTGGCGCTCGAGTGTCCAATTACAATGATATTTGTCTTTATTTTTTGTATTTTTACGCGATCTACGAATCTAAATTAAAAACGGCAATAACTTGGCGCTCGGATGTCTGGCTAGAACCGTATTTTTGTTTATTTTATGTATTATTATGTGATCTGCGAATTTAAATTCAAAATGACCAAAACTTAGCGCTCGGATGTCCGATTACAATGATATTTGTCTTTATTTTTTGTATTTTTATGAGATCTACGAATCAAAATTAAAAACAACTATGATTTGGCGCTCGGGTGTCTGGTTAGAGTAAAATTTTTGTTCATTTTTTGTATTTTTACGTGATCTGCGCATTTAAATTAGAAACGGCCAAAACTTGGGGCTCGGGTGTCTGATTGCAATAATATTTGTCATCATTTTTTGTATTCATACGCGATTTACGAATGTAAATTAAAAACTGGATATGAGTGGCACTCGGGGTCTGGTTAGAGCAATGTTTCAGTTCATTTTTTGTATTCTACGTGATCTGCGCACTTAAATTAAAAACGGCCAAAAACTTAGCGCTCGGGTGTCCGATTACAGTGATATTTATCCTTATTTTTTGTATTTTCATGGAATCTACGAATCCAGTTAAAATGGCTATAAGTTGGTGCTCGAATGTCTGGTCAGAGTAAAATTTTGTGCATTTTTTGTATTTTTATGGTGATCTGCGCATTTAAATTAGAAACGGCCAAAACTTGGCACTCGGGTGTCTGATTACAATTGATATTTGTCCTTCATATTTTTCGTATTTTTACGCGATCCTCGAATCCAAATTAAAAACGGCTATAAGTTGGCCTCTCGGGTGTATGGTTAGAGCCCCCAATATTTTTTCATTTTTTTTGTATTTTTAACGTGATCTGCGCACATTAAATTAAAAAATGGCCAAAATCATGGCGCTACAAATGTCAGATTACAATGATTTTGTCTTTATTTTGTATTTGTACGCGATCTGCGAATATAAATAAAAAACGGCTATAAGTTGGCACGCGGATGTCTGGTTAGGGTAAAATTTTCGTTCATTTTTTGTATTTTACGTGATCCGCGCTTTTTAAGCTGAAAACGGCCAAAACTTGGTGCTCGGGTGTCCGATTACAATGATTTTGTCTTCACTCTTTGATTTGTACGCGATTCTACGAATCCAATTATAAATCGGCTATAACTTGGTGCTCGGGTGTCTGGTTAGAGTAATTTTTTGTTTATCTTTGTATTTTTACCGTGATCTGTGATTTAAGTTAAAACGCCTAAAACATGGTGCTCGGCTGTCAGATTTCATTGATATTTGTCTCATTTCTTGTATTTTTTTGCGATCTTACGAATCAAATTAAAAATAGCAATAACTTGATGCTTGGATGTCTGGTTGGAACAATATTTGTGTTCATTCTTGTGTTTTACGTATCTGCGCATTTAAATTAAAAACGGTCAAAAGTTGGCGCTCGGATGTCCGATTTACAATGATATTTTTCTTCAATCGTTGTATTTTTATGTGATCTACGAAACTGTATTAAAAACGACAATAACTTGGCGCTCGGATGTCTGGTTGGAGCAATATTTTTGTTCATTTTTTGTATTTTGACGGATCTGTGCATTTAAATTAAGACGATCAAAAACTTGGCGCTCTGTTGTCCGATTACAATGATATTTGTTTTTATTTTTGTATTTTTACGCGATCTTTGAATCCAAATTTAAAATGGCTATAAGTTCGCGCTCAGTTGTGTCTTGTTAGAGTAAAATTTTTGTTCATTTTTTATTTTTTACGTGATCTGCGCATTTTAAATTAAAAAGGGCAAAAAACTTGGCGCTCGGGTGTCTAATTGCAATGATATTTGTCTTCACTTTTGTTTTTTGTGCATGATCTACTGAATCCAAATTCAAAATGGCAATAAGTTGGCACTCGAATGTCTGGTTAGAGTAAAATTTTGTTCATTTTAAGTATTTTACGTGATCTGCGTATTTAAGTTGAAAACTGCCAAAACTTGGCGCTCGGGGGTCGATTACAATGACATTTGTCATTATTTTTGTATTTTTATGCAATCTATGAATCTAAATTAAAAAGGTAATATTTGGCGCTCGAATGTCTGGCTAGAACAGTATTTTTGTTCCATTTTTGTATTATTACGTGATCTATGAATTTAAATTAAAATGACCAAAACTTGGCGCTCGGATGTCCGATTACAATGATATTTGTCTTTATTTTTGTATTTCTATGCGATCTACAAATCGAAATTAAAACGGCTATGAGTTGGCACTTCGGGTGTCTGGTTAGAGTAAAAGTTTTGTCATTTTTGATATTGTTTACGGATCTGCGTATTTAAATTAGAACGGCCAAAACTTGGGGCTCGGGTGTCTGATTACAATATATTTTTCATCATTTTTTGTATTCAACGTGATTTGACGAATATAAGTTTAAAAACGGATATAAGTTCGCACTCGGGTGTTGGTTAGAGCAATGTTTTTGTTCATTTTTTGTATTTTTACGTGATCTGCGCACTTAAATTAAAACGGCCAAAACTAAGCGTTCGGGTGTCCGATTACAGTGATATTTATCTTTATTTTTGTATTTTCATGAATCTACGAATCCAAATTAAAACGGCTATAAGTTGGTGCTCAGATGTCTGGTCAGAGTAAAATTTTTGTGCATTTTTTGTATTTTTATGTGATCTGTGCATTTAAATTAGAAACAGCCATAACTTGGCACTCAGGTGTCTGATTACAATGATATTTGTCTTCATTTTTCGTATTTTTACGCGATCCTCGAATCCAAATTAAAAACGGCTATAAGTTGGCTCTCAGGTGTATGGTTAGAGTAATATTTTGTTCATTTTTTTGTACTTTTACGTGATCTGTGCACTTAAGTTAAAAACGGCCAAAACATGGCGCTCAGGTGTCCGATTACAATGATTTTGTCTTTACTTTGTATTTGTACGCGATCTACGAATATAAATTAAAAACGGCTATAAGTTGGCGCTCGATGTCTGGTTAGGGTAAAATTTTCGTTCATTTTTTGTATTTTTACGAGATCCGCGCTTTTAAGCTGAAAACGGCCAAAACTTGGCGCTCAGCTATCCGATTACAATGATATTTGTCTTCACTTCTTGTATTTATACGCGATCTACGAATCTAAATCAAAAACGGCTATAACTTGGGGCTCAGGTGTCAGGTTAGAGTATTATTTTTGTCTATTTTTTTATTTCTACGTGATTTGCGCATTTAAATTAAAAACGGCGAAAACTTGGGCGCTCAGGTGTCCGATTACAATGATATTTGTCTTTATTTTCTGTATTTTTTTGTGATCTACGAATCTAATTAAAAATAACAATAACTTGACGCTCGGATGTCTGGTTAGAACAATATTTTTGTTCAATCTTTGTGTTTTTTACGTTATCTGCGCATTTAAATAAAAAACGTCAAAAGTTGGCGCTCGGATGTCCGATTACAATGATATTTATCTTTATTTTTTGTATTTTTATGTGATCTACGAATTGAAAGTAAAAACGGCTATGAGTTGGCACTCGGGTGTCTGGTTAAAGTAAAATTTTTGTTCATTTTTTTATTTTTACGTGATCTGCGCATTTAAATTAGAAACGGCCAAAACTTGGGGCTCGGGTGTCTGATTACAATAATATTTGTCATCATTTTTTGTATTCATACGCGATTTACGAATATAATATAACGGATATGAGATGGCACTCGGGTGTCTGGTTAGAGCAATGTTTTTGTTCATTTTTTGTATTTCTACGTGATCTGCGCACTTAAATTAAAAAGGCCAAAAACTTAGCGCTCGGGTGTCCGATTACAGTGATATTTATCCTTATTTTTTGTATTTTCACGGAATCTACGAATCCAAGTTAAAAATGACTATAAGTTGGTGCTCGGATGTCTGGTCAGAGTAAAAGTTTTGTGCATTTTCTGTATTTTTATGTGATCTGCGCATTTAAATTAGAAACGGCCAAACTTGCACTCGGGTGTCTGATTACAATGATATTTGTCTTCATTTTTCAGTATTTTACGCGATCCTCGAATCCAAATTAAAAATGGCTATAAGTTGGCTCTCGGGTGTATGGTTAGAGCAATATTTTTGTTCATGTTTTGTATTTTTACGTGATCTGTGCACTTAAGTTAAAAATGGCCAAAACATGGCGCTCAGTGTCCGATTACAATGATTTTGTCTTTACTTTTGTATTTGTACGTGATCTACGAATATAAATTAAAAACGGCTGTAAGTTGGCTGCTCGGATGTCTGGTTAGGGTAAAATTTTCGTTCATTTTTTGTATTTTTACGAGATCCGTGCTTTTAAGCTGAAAACGGCCAAAAACTTGGCGCTCAGCTATCCAATTACAATGATATTGTCTTCACTTTTGTATTTATACGCGATCTACGAATCTAAATTAAAAACGGCTATAACTTGGGGCTCAGGTGTCGGGTTAGACTATTAGTTTGGTCTTTTTTTTTGTATTTCTACGTGATTTGCCAGTTTAATTAAAAATGTCGAAAACTTGGCGCTCAGGTGTTCGATTACAATGATATTTGTCTTTATTTTCTGTATTTTTTTGTGATCTACGAATCTAAATTAAAAATAACAATAACTTGACGCTCAGATGTCTGGTTAGAACAATATTTTGTTCAATACTTTGTGTTTTTACGTATCTGCGCATTTAAATAAAAAACGGTCAAAAGTTGGCGCTCGGGATGTCCGATTACAATGATATTTGTCTTCAATTTTGTGTATTTTTACGCGATCTATGAAACTATATTAAAACGACAATAACTTGGTGCTCGGATGTCTGGTTGGGACAATATTGGTTATTCATTTTTGTATTTTGACGTGATCTGTGCATTTAAATTAAGAACGATCAAAAACTTGGCGCTCTGTTGTCCGATTACAATGATATTTGTCTTTATTTTTTGTATTTTTACGCGATTACGAATCCAAATTTAAAATGCTATAAGTTCGCGCTCAGTTGTGTCTTGTTAGAGTAAAATTTTTGTTCATTTTTGTTTTTTTACGTGATCTACGCATTTAAATTAAAAACGGCAAAAAACGTGGCGCTCGGGTGTCTAATTGCAATGATATTTGTCTTCACTTTTTGTATTTGTGCACAATCTACGAATCCAAATTCAAACTGGCAATAAGTTGGCACTCGAATGTCTGGTTAGAGTAAATTTTGTTCATTTTTTGTATTTTTACGTGATCTGCCATTTAAGTTGAAAACTGCCAAAACTTGGCGCTCGGGTGTCTGATTACAATGACATTTGTCTTTATTTTTTGTATTTTTACGCAGATCTACGAATCTAAATTAAAAACGGCAATAACTTGGCGCTCGGATGTCTGGCTCGAACAGTATTTTTGTTCATTTTTTGGTATTATTACGTGATCTAGCGAATTTAAATTAAAAATGACCAAAACTTAGGCGCTCGGATGTCCTGTTACAATGATATTGTCTTTATTTTTTATATTTTTATGTGATCTATGAATCGAAATTAAAAACGGCTATGAGTTGGCGCTCGGGTGTCTGGTTAGAGTAAAATTTTTGTTCATTTTTGTATTTTACGTGATCTCCGCATTTAAATTAGAAACGGCCAAAACTTGGGACTCGGGTGTCTGATTACATTAATATTTGTCATCATTTTTTGTATTCATACGCGATTTACGAATATAATTAAAACGAATATAATTTGGCACTCGGGTGTCTGGTTAGAGCAATGTTTTTGTTCATTCTTTGTATTTTACGTGATTTGCGCACTTAAATTAAAAACAGCCATAAACTTAGCGCTCGGGGGTCCGATTACAGTGATATTTATCCTTATGTTTTTGTACTTTCACGAAATCTATGAATCCAAATTAAAAACGGCTCTAAGTTGGCGCTCAGATGTCTGGTCCAGAGTAAAATTTGTGCATTTTTTGTATTTTTATGTGATCTGCGCATTTAAATTAGAAACGGCCAAAACTTGGCACTCGGGTGTCTGATTACAATGATATTTGGCTTCATTTTTCATATTTTTACGCAATCCTCGAATCCAAATTAAAAACGGCTATAAGTTGGCTCTCGGGTGTATGTTTAGAGCAATATATTTTTTCATTTTTTGTATTTTTTACGTGATCTACGCACTTAAATTAAAAACAGCCAAACATGGCACCTCAGGTGTCCGATTACATGATTTTGTCTTTACTTTTGTATTGTATGCGATCTACGAATATAAATTAAAAACGGCTGTAGTTGGCGTTGGGATGTCTGGCTAGGGTAAAATTTCGTTCATTTTTTGTATTTTTACGTGATCTGCGCTTTTAAGCTGAAAACGGCCAAAACTTGGCGCTCAACTGTCCGTTACAATGATATTTGTCTTCACCTCTGAATTATGCGCGATCTACGAATCTTAAATTAAAAAACGCTATAACTTGGGGCTCGGGTGTCGGGTTAGAGTATTTTTTGTCTATTTTTTGTATTTCGAGTGATCTGCGCATTTAAATGAAAACGGCAAAAACTTGGCGCTCAGGTGTCCGATTACAATGATATTTGTCTTCACTCTTTGTATTTACGCGATCTACGAATCTAAATTCAAACGGCTATAAGTAGGGCGCTCGATATCTTGTTAGAGTTAAATTTTTGTTGATTTTTTTGTATTTTATGGGATCTGCGCATTTAAATTAAAAAGCCAAAACTTGGTGCTCGGTTGTCTGTTTAGAGTAATATTTTTGTTCATTTTCTGTATATTTACGTGAACTATGCATTTAAAGTAAAAACGGCCAAAACATGGCATTCGGATGTCCGATTACAATGATATTTGTCTTTATTTTTGTATTTTTATGCGATCTACTAGTTCAAATTAAAAATGACTATAACTTGGCCCTCAGTGTCTAGTTAGAGTAAAATTTTTGTTCATTTTTTTGTATTTCTACGTGATTCGCGCATTTAAATTAGAAACGGCCAAAACTTGGCCCCCGAGTGTCCAATTACAATGATATTTATCTTCAATTCTTGTATTTGTACGCGATCTACGAATCCAAATTAAAAACGGTCATAACTTGCCGCTCGGATGTCTGGTTAGAACAATTTTTTTGTTCATTTTACGTATTTTTACGTGATCTGCGCATTTAAATTAAAAACGGCCAAAACTTGGTGCTCGGGTGTCTGATTACAATGATATTTGTCTTCATACCCTGTATTTTTACGCGATCAACGAATCTAAATTAAAAATGGCTATAGGTTGGCGCTTGGATGTCTGGTTAGCGCAATATTTTTGTTCTTGTTTTGTATTTTTACGTGATCTATGCACTTAAATTAGAAACCCAAAAATTGGTGCTCGGGTGTCCGATTACAATGATATTTGTCTTTATTTTTTCTATTTTTACGCGATCTACGAATCCAAATTAAAAGCGGCTATAAGTTGGTGCTCGAGTGCCTGGTTGAGTAAAATATTTGTGCATTTTTTGTATTTTACATGATCTGCGCATTTAAATTAGAAACGGCCAAAAATTGGTTCTCGAGTGTCTGATTACAATGATATTTATCTTTTTTGTTTTTTTACGCGATCAATGAATCGAAATTAAAAGCGGCTATAAGTTGGCGCTCGGGTGTCTAGTTAGAGTAAAATTGTATTTCAATTTTTGTATTTATACGTGATCAGCACATTCAAATTAAAACGGCCAAACTAGGTGCTCGACTGTTCGATTACAATGATATTTATCTTCAGTTTTTGTATTTTTACGCGATCAACGAATCTAAATTAAAAACGGCTATAAGTTGGCACTCTGGTATCTGGTCGGAGCAATATTTTTGTCCACCTTTTGTATTTGTGTGCAATCTACGAATATAAATTAAAAACAGCTATAAGTTGGCGCTCGGATGTCTAGTTAGAGTAAAATTTTCGTTCATTTTTTGTATTTCTACGTGATTTGCGCATTTAAACTGAAAACGGCCAAAACTTGGCGCTCGGGTGTCCAATTACAATGATATTTGTCTTCATTTTTATATTTTTACGCAATCTACGATTCTAAATTAAAAACGGCAATAACTTGGCGCTCGGATGTCTAGTTAGAATAGTATTTTTGTTCATTTTTTGTATTTTTACGTGATTTGCAAATTTAAATTAAAAATGGCTAGAACTTGGCGCTCGGGTGTTCGATTACGATGATATTTGCATTCATTTTTTTATTTTTACGCAATCTACGAATCTAGACTAAAAATGACAATAGCTTCGCACTCGGAGGTCTGGTTAGAACAATATTTTTGTTCATTTTTTGTATTTTCACGTCCTCTGCGCATTTAAATTGAAAACGGCCAAAACTTGGCCCTCCGATGTCCGATTAAAATGATATTTTTTTTCATTTTTTGTATTTTTACGCGATCCACGAATCTAAATTAAAACAGCAATAACATAGCGCTCGGATGCCTGGTTAGAACAATATTTTTGTTCATTTGTTATATTCTTCCGTGATCTGTGCATTTAAATTAAAAACGGCCAAAAACTTGGCGCTCAGGTGTCCGATTACAATGATTTTGTCTTTATTTTTTGTATTTTAACGTGATCTATGAATCCAAATTAAAAACGGCTATAAGTGGTCGCTCGGGTGTCTAGTTAGAGTAAAATTTTTGTTCATTTTTTGTATTTTTACGTGATCCGCGCATTTTAAATTAAAAATGGCAAAAACTTGGCGCTCGAGTATCTAATTACAATGATATTTGTCTTTACTTTCTGTATTTGTGCGTGATCTATGATTCTAAATTAAAAACGGATAAAAGTTGGCACTCGGATGTTTGGTTAGAGTACAATTTTTATTCATTTTTGGTATTTTTACGTGATATGCACATTTAAATTAAAAACGGCCAAAAACTTGGCACTCAGGTGTCCGATTACGATGACATTTGTTTTTATTTTTTTATTTTTACGCGATCTACAAATCCAAATTAAAAACGGCTATAAGTTGGCTCGGGTGTCTGGTTAGACTAAAATTTTTGTTCATTTTTTGTATTTTTACATGATCCGCGCATTTAAATTAAAAATGGCCAAAACTTGGCGCTCGAATGTCCGATTACAATGATATTTGTGTTCATTTTTATATTTTTACGCGATGTGCGAATCCAAATTAAAAAAGACAAAAACTTGGCGCTCGGGTGTCTGGTTAGAGTAAAAATTTTGTTCATTTTTTTATTTTACATGATCTGCGCACTTAAATTAAAAACGTCCAAAAACTTTGCGCTCGGGTGTCCGATTACAATGATATTTGTCTTCATTTTTTGTATTTTCACGCGATCTACGAATCCAAATTAAAAATGGCTCTAAGTTGGCGCTCAGATGTCCGGTCAGAGTAAAATTTTTGTGCATTTTTTGTATTCTTACGTGATCTGCGCATTTAAATTAAAAGCTGCCAAAAACTTAACGCTTGGGTGTCTGATTACAATGATATTTGCATTAATTTTTTTATATTTTTATGCGATCTACGAATCCAAATTAAAAATGGCTATAGGTTGGCGCTCGGGTGTCTTGTTAGAGTAAAATTTTTGTTCATTTTTTTGTATTTTACGTGATTCGCGCATTTAAATTAAAAATGGCCAAAAGTTAGCGTTCGGGCATCCAATTACAATAATATTGTCTTCACTCTGTATTTGAGCGCGATCTACGAATCCAAATTAAAAGGACAATAAGTTGGCGCTCAGATGTTCGGTTAGTGTAAAATTTTTGTTCTTTTTTTGTATTTACATGATCTACGCATTTAAGTTGAAAACGGCCAAAACTTGGCGCTCGGGTATCCGATTACAATGATATTTGTCTTCATTTTTTGTATTTTAATGCGATCTACGAATCTAAATTAAAAATGGCAATAACTTGGCACTTGGATGTCTGGTTAGAACAGTATTTTTGTTCATTTTTTGTATTTTAACGTGATCTGTGCATTTAAATTAAAAACGGCTAAAATTTGGCGCTCGGGTGTCTGATTAAAATGATATTTGTCTTCATTATTTGTATTTTTACGCGATCTATGAATCCAAATTAAAAACAGCTAAAAGTTGGCCCTCGGGTGTCTGGTTAGAGCAATATTTTTGTCTATTTTTTGTATTTTTATGTGATTTGCGCACTTAAATTAAAAACAGCCAAAACTTGGCACTCGGCTGTTCGATTACAATGATATTTGTCTTCACTTTTCGTATTTGTGCGCGGTATACGAATCCAAATTAAAATCGACTATAACTTGGCGCTCGGGTGTCTGGTTAGAGTAATATTTTTTTTTATTTTTGTATTTTTACGTGATCTATGCATTTAAGTTAAAAACGCCTAAAACTTGGTGCTCAGCTGTCCGATTACATTGATATTTGTCTTCATTTTTTGTGTTTTTTTGCGATCTACAAATCTAAATTAAAAATAACAATAACTTGGCACTTGGATATCTAGTTAAAACAGTATTTTTGTTTATTTTTTGTATTTTTACGTGATCTGCGAATTTAAATTAAAAATGGCCAAAACAAGGCACTCAGATGTCTGATTATATGATATTTGCCTTTATTATTTGTATTTTATGCGATCTACGAATCCAAATTAAAAACGGCTATAAGTTATCGCTTGGGTGTCTGGTTAGAGTAAAATTTTTGTTCATTTTTTTATTTTTATGTAATCTGCTCATTTAATTTTGAAACGGCCAAAACATAGCGCTCTGGTGTCTGATTACAATGATATTTGTCTTTATTTTTCATATTTTTACACGATCTATGAATCCAAATTAAAAACGGCTATAAGTTGGTGCTCGGATGTCTAGTTAGAGTAAAATTTTTGTTCATTTGTTGTATTTTATGTGATCTGCACATTTAAGTTCAAAACGGCCAAAAGTTGGCGGTCGGATATCCGATTACAATGATATTTGTCTTCATTTTTTCTATTTTTACGTGATCTATGAATCCAAATTAAAAACAGCAATAACTTGGCGCTTGGATATCTAGTTAGAACGATAATTTTGTTGATTTTTTGTATTTTTACGCGATCTGTGCATTTAAATTAGAAACGGCCAAAAACTTGGCGCTTGGGTGACCGATTGATTACACTTGAAAAGTGTAATTACAAACTCCACGTTTTCATGGTTATTAAGGTAATTGAGTACTTTATTTTGAAGAATTATCATTATTTCGTCACTTATAACGTTTGTTTTCTTAATTGCAGGGAAAACGGTGAATTAAATGAAGAAGATAGTGACTTTGGAGATGAAGGGGAGGATATCGAACCAACTTTGTTCAGGATGGCCCGGAGTACCCCAAGGACTTAGCGGCAAATGAGGAGCAAAAGTGCAGAAAACAAGGCTTCTGTGGTCCGGACCATCTGGCACACGGTCCGGACCACCTGGCGCACGGTTCGGACCACAGTATGGTGGAACGTTGCACAGGCAATTTAAAGTTTTAGGGTTTTTTCTACAAGATATAAAAGACTGCTTGAGTGCCGACTTGAGGAGGCCCCTTCTTCTTCTTTTTTTCTTCTTCTTTCTCTATATTTTTTTCATTCTTCTAGAAATTTTTGAGAGTTTGTTTTGTTTACGTTGATGTTCTTACGTGGTTTCGAAGCTTTCATCGCATTCGTTTCAGCAGTTACTATTCAGAGTTTTATTTCGAAGTTTATTTCTAAGTACGTCACAATTCTTCCTTGGATTAATGATATTATTTGAATATTTGAAATAGAGGTTTGATTGATTTCGCATGTTTAGTTTTGATTTAGTCGTTTAATAATCTTGTTTCATTGTTTGATTTAGCGAATCCATTAAATATGTCTTCGATGAATATATTCGTTTCGTTTACAAGCATGCTAGCGTAGAAACCCTAGTTCTTGATTCAACGAATGAAGAAATGGTAGTTTACTCTGATCTATGGGATGTACGTAGACCCTTCGCAGCGTTGTGAAAGCTCATGCATAGGGGTCTACAACTTTGAGACGTTTGCGTAGACCCTTCACATGGTTTGCGAAAGCTCATGCGTAGGGATCTACACTTCTTAAAACCTAATTCAGCTCATTCAAAAACTTTCAAAAACGAAACCTTTGACTATATTCTCTGTAATCACTGGTAAAGGTTTTCGATTAAAAATTTTCTTAATAATTTTGAAGAACTGAAAATTCAGATTTTGAATCCTAATTTGAATTAGTTTATTTCAGAAACATTCGAAAATGAAGACCTTTGACTATATTCTCTAATCACTGGTAAAGGTTTTCAATTAAAATTTTCTTAATAATTTTGGATAAACTAGAAGAATTGGATTTGAATCCGAATTCGAATAGGATTGTTTGAAAACCCTTCGAAAACAGAAGTTTTTGACTATATTCTCTGTAATCACTGGTAAAAGCTTTTGATTAAAACTTTCTCAATAATTTTCGAACAAATCCTAATTTAGGTTTTAACGTAAGTATTACTACTCATCCCATAGTGAAGACGTAAACTACCCGGAATTGATAGTTGGATCAAGGACTTCTCAAATTTATTTGCTTATTAATTAAATTGCCTTCGTTTGATTTAATTTAAGTAATTACATTGCAGTTTTTATTAATTATTTTGAAGCGCATTTAAATTAGAAAAAAAACCTTTTAGTTAATATTTAATTCATTGAAATCAAAAATCAAAAAGTTAAATTGCTGAATTTTTGTTAATAGGTTGTTAAGTTGATTTAATTTGAATTTTAAATTTGCAAAACCCTAGGAATTAGTTTTAATTAATCTTCAAACTTAGTTTACATTCAAATTTAGGATTCCCATTATAACCTAGAAACTAAATAACATAGGCTCCCTGTGAATTCGACCTCGGACTCACCGAGTTAAAACTACACCGCACCCTTGCACTTGGGGGTTAATTTAGACGTACTTTCTAACAGCGGTCACCGATTACAATGATATTTGTCTTTATTTTTTGTACTTTTACGCGATCCATGAATCCAAATTAAAAACGTCCATAAGTTGGCGCTCGGGTGTCTTGTTAGAGTAAAATTTTTGTTCATTTTTATATTTTTACGGATCGGCGCATTTAAATTAAAAACGGCCAAAACTTGTCGCTGGGGTGTCCAATTACAATGATATTTGCCTTCACTCCTTGTATTTGGGTGCGATCTACAAATCCAAAGTAAAAACGGCTATAAGTTGGCGCTCGGATGTCTAGTTAGAGTAAAATTTTTGTTCATTTTCTGTATTTTTACGTGATCTGTGCATTTAAGTTGAAAACGGCCAAAACTTGGCGTTCGGTGTTCAATTACAATGATATTTGTCATCAGTTTTTGTATTTTCACGTAATATACGAATCCAAATTAAAAACAGCTATAAGTTGGCGCTCAGATGTCTAGTCAGAGTAAAATTTTTGTGCATTTTTTGTAATTCTACGTGATCTGTGCATTTAAATTAGAAACGGCCAAAACTTGGCACTCGCGTGTTTGATTATAATGATATTTGTCTTCATTTTTTGTATTTTTACACTATCTATGAACTCAAATTAAAAACAGCCATAAGTTGGGGCTCGGGTGTATGGTTAGAGCAATATTTTTGTTTATTTTTTGTATTTTTACGGGATCCGCGCACTTAAATTAAAAACGACCAAAACTTGGCGCTCAGGTGTCCGATTACAATGATATTTGTCTTCACTTGTTGTATTTGTGCGCGATCTACGTATCCAAATTAAAAACGGCTATAAGTTGGTGATTGGATGTCTGGTTAGAGTAAAAGTTTCGTTCATTTTTTGTATTTTTACGTGATCTCCGCATATAAGCTGAAAACGGCCAAAACTTGGTGCTCGGCTATCCGATTACAATGATATTTGTCTTCACTTTTTGTATTTGTATGTGATCTACAAATCCAAATTAAAAAGGGCTATAACTTAGCGCTCGGGTGTTTGGTTAGAGTAAAATTTTCGTTAATTTTTTGTATTTTTACGTGATCTACGCATTTAAGCTGAAAACGGCCAAAACTTGACGCTTGAGTGTCTGATTACAATGCTATTTGTCTTCACTTTTTGTATTTGTGCGTGATCTATGAATCCAAATTAAAAATGGCTATAAGTTGGCACTCAAATTTCTGGTTAGAGTAAAATTTTCGATCGTTTTTTGTATTTTTACGTGATCTGCGCATTTAAGCTGAAAATGGCCAAAACTTGGCGCTCAGGTGTCCGATTACAATGATATTTGTCTTCACTTATAGTATTTGTATGCGATCTACGAATCCAAATTAAAAACGGCTATACCTTGGCACTCGGGTGTCTGGTTAGAATATTATTTTTGTTCATTTTTCGTATTTCCACGTGATCTGCACATTTAAATCAAAAAGGGCCAAAACTTGGCCCTCGGGTGCATTGTTAGAGCAATAGTTTTTTCATTTTCTGTATTTCTATGTGATGTGCGCACTTAAATTAAAAACTGCCAAAACTTGACGCTCAGGTGTCCGATTGCAATGATATTTGTCTTCACCTTTTGTATCTGTGCGCCATCTACGAATCCAAATTAAAAGCGGCTATAAGTTGGCGCTCAGATGTCCGATTACAATGATATTTGTCTTCATTCTTTGTATTTTTCCGTGATCTGCGCATTCAAGTTGAAAACGGCCAAAACTTGGCACTCGGCTGTCCGATTACAATGATATTTGTCTTCATTTTTTGAATTTCTACGCGATCTATGAATCTAAATTAAAAACGGCAATAACCTGGCACTCGGTTGTTGGTTAGAATAGTATTTTGTTAATTTTTTGTATTATTACGTGATCAGTGAATTTAAATTAAAAACGGCCAAAACTTGGCGCTCGGATGTCCGATTGCAATGATATTTGTCTTTATTTTTTATATTTCTATGCGATCTACGAGTCCAAATTAAAAATGGCCATAAGTTGGCACTCGGGTGTCTGGTTAGGGTAAAATTTTGTTCATTTTTTATATTTTCACATGATCTGCGCATTTAAATTAGAAATGGCCAAAACTAGGCACTCAGGTGTCTGATTACATTAATATTTGTCTTCATTTTTTGTATTTTTATGCGATCTACGAATATTAATTAAAAACAGCTATAAGTTGGCGCTCAGGTGTCTGGTTAGAGCAATATTTTTGTTCATTTTTTGTATTTTTACGTGATCTGCGCACTTTTTTTTTTTTGGTAAGTAAGTGCATATTTGGATTTAATGGGAAAGTTTATGTACAATATCTAGGAGGCATACCCCCGAATCAAAGCAAGCTACATGTGGATTCCCCAACTATGCATTAGACTAACATTTACATTAGCCATGTTTAGTGACTGACTTGAGAATTTGGCTCTAACTACTTGCTCTATTTTCTTCACAAGTAGTTACTGCGGTTGCCTTGATCTTGAAGATTCTTGTATTTCTTTCACCCCATAAGTGATAGATCATACCAGCCCATACGGTTTTGCATAATGCATTGCTTGGTTGCTTCCTACTGAACTTCCCCAAGGCCCATTGGACTTCGGCTTCTCAT